>CM076453.1:14405595-14940595 GCA_038419695.1 Scomberomorus guttatus | reverse complement strand
CTCCGGCACACAGACGACCAAAGTTTTTTTTCTTGTACGGTCACGTACAATCTTTCACAACAGGTTCAAATCTGGCCTGAGAGAGGTGAATATTAATGAAATCCTTTGTGTTGTTATAATGCAGGTTTGAGGATGGCACCTTTCTGTCCATGCCGACTGCTGAATTTGTCTCCTATCTCTGGTCTCCTGGTCTGCCTCAGGAGGATCTTGATGAGGAAAGCATCTTCGGCATTGGATGAGATCATGACCTTCTCGATGTACGAGTCCGTGGAGCCTTTATAGCTGCAGAAAGAGAACGAGAGAATACCCAACTTGATTTTCTTTACAGCAGGATTAACTCAGAGAAACTTTACAAGGGCTCAAGTTTTGTGCTGTGCTTTCCATCTCCATCCATTTTCTAAAAAACAAAAGCTGAGCAGGTGAGTCCATGTTGAGGTGACATTAGTTGAAGCCAAAGCCAACGTGGTGGGGTGAGGTGGGTGTGGTGGTGGGAGCTAATGTCCACTCACCTGATGGGCACATCTCTGTACTGGGGCTGGCCTGGCTGGGTACTGCCCTCCAGTGGTGTCTGGGTGACAGTTGGCATGGATTTGTTCACCAACACCTGCTTGTTCTCCACTCTCTCACCTGTAGCACGCAAGACACATCGCAAAGTGTTAGGATGGCCTGTCCACGTTCATTATGTGCTCGTTTAGATTTTCAGACAGTCCGAAAGACGTGAAAAGACTTTTCTGCAACTTTCCAAAAACATTTAAGAGTCACAGTCTGAAATGTGCTGATAAACAGACTCTTTCTACTCCACGCTTTAAAATTTTACAGCCATAAACTCTAATAGCTGGTTTCAAACATGTGCTACCTGTAAATGAAATAGTGTGATTGTTTTTATAGAGAATTCGCTGTAGAGCCTCTTTATTGATCTCTTGTACCAACAAATGTCCACTTTATTCTCACTATGAAGCTGCTGTAAAAAAAAAAAAAAAAAAAAAAGTACAACTTATTTTGTCTTTGCCAACCTAAAATGCAGTTGTGATAACAAGAAGGAATCTGGATACTGTGTAAAACCCTCATGAATGGAGACTTCTTCAAACTTCCTGGAAAACTACACTTACAAGTTTTGCAGAAATCAGTCACTTCTGCCTCAAATCAAACTTTTCTTTTCTCACCTGATAATAAACACTGAACATCAAATCCCCAAAATAAAAGTCTAAGTTACTAGAGGAGTGCACTTAGCAGAGTGTGGATCTCCACCAGGTGTGTCTGGGGGCAGGTTCAGTCTCAGTTTTCTTTAAGATGCATAGACGACACACCACACAAAATAACCCCCCCCCCCCCAACTCCTCTCTCCTCCCAAACAAAGAAAAGTTGAATCTCACTCTATTGTCCCTCACTGCTCCCTTACAGTCAATATGGCAGTGAAGCTAACAAAAACGGGGATTTATTCATCCCGTATCATGCCTAACTTTAGTGGATTCTAACATATCAGGTATGGAATTAATCAGCAGATGCTCCGGTTTAAGATGAGACCAAACTTTTCTATGGATGTCAGTTTTTGAGCCATGACAAAGGCCAAAATGTGGCCTGCAACAGACTTGTTTTTAGCCCAGTCGATTGCCGGAAATGCCTGTTGCTGCAGTTGCTGATCACTTGCGGCCCCTACCGGCCGGAGTGAGGAGTCAGCAGTCCATGGTGGTATAAAACGCATTATAAAATACGTTTTTTAAAAATTACCACAACCACGAGAGGTCCTTGAGCATACAGTCATAAATGTGCACAAAAAATATTAGGCTGATGGGTCCGGTAGTATGTGAGATTAGCTGCGGACAGATACGACCAAACACATGTTCTCCTCCAGGCTTACATCTGGCAGAAATAATAGATATGTATTATTAATGTCAATCACATGTGTTATTAGTTCAGAAGAGTCTGGTGAAGAGCAGCAAAGCATGCTGGGGCTCTTCCGGTCCTGCTGGTACTCACCGGGGGAGCAGATGCCATCAGCATCCAGAATGCTGTGCCTCCAGATGGGCTTTTGTGTGGCAGCATCCAGCATGGGCCCCATCACCTTGTCAAAGGTCTGGTTGGTGTAACGCCGCAGCGTACACTTGGCATTTTTATAGACAAGGCAGCGGCCAAATCCTGGAGGGAAACATGGGAGATTAGGCTTTCTGAGAGTCTGCTACTTAAACTGGATGTTGATATGAAAACAATATCTTTTAACAGAAACCAGACAAACAGCTCTCACCTCTGTCAAGCGAGGCTTTGTTGAGAACCAGAGCGTCTTCAATATCGTAGCCGCTGTAGCTCATGACGGCCACGGTGGCGTTCTGACCGGCGGGCAGTTTCTCAAAGTCAATCAGCTCGATTGTTTTTGTTTTGACCATGGGCCTCTGAGGATACGCCAGCAAGTACATCAGAGTGTCGATACGGTTCCTCTGGTTGTAGCCAATAGTACCTGAGACAGGAAACATGGAGAGAAAACTTATATCTGTAACCTGTTGTTCAACATTGTTTAGTTTTTATTTTATACCTGTATCAGTACTATTATTATTATTATTATTATTATTATTATTATTATAATTATAAGAGGATTGCAGGTGTTTTTATCCTCCTGTTGGGTGGGTCGGGGCTGGTCCTGGTTAGCACCATCTCAGAGCAGCAGAGTGGAGGAACGGGGTGAGTTATGGCATAATGCCTGGCCTCCCTGGAAGTCTTGACATTTGTCAGATGCTATTACTTCACAATCAAGCTACAAGCACAGAGTCTGTGATAATAGGCCCGGGCCACACAACCAGATTTGCACATGTATAGGGCTGTCCACACAAAACAGACAAGGCAGAGGATATTGGGCCAAATATAGTTCCAGTCTGTGTTTTTGTAAAGATGGTGGGGGGGGGGGGGGGGGGGGGGGGAGGGGAGGAAGGGATGGACGGAGGTAAAGCGGTGGGGTGGGGGGTGACCGTGGCTCTTATGAATGTTAGCAGGGCGTTTGGGGAAGTTTTGGTTACCAAGGAGCTGCGGGTGCACACTCTGTGGTCTTTCGCAGCTGAGCACACTGACCCCCTGAGCACAGCCAGAGCAGACACAATGAATTGCTAATGACACTCTGGGTGACTGGCAGGGAAAGGGCCTCCGCACACACACAGCACAATAGAGAACCTACGCAAGCGCCCCATGTTTGATGTCCATGCGCATACACACACTGAAACACACATAAGAAAAACACTCAATCACACACACAAATGTATTCTGACAAGTAGAGCAGGAGCAGAGTTTCGAGGACACAAACCAGCAGGCTTCTTGTCTCTTGCTGCTCTCTTTACTTTTTGTTATTCTAATGTCCTTTTGTATAATTTTAACTTGTGCAAATAAAACTCTAAACTCTGAACCGGCAGATTTAGGGGGCTTAAGAATAGTGTTCATGTGAGATTAAATTACTGTAAGTGTCAGTGTTTGTGTGTATGCATGCACAGGAGTAAATACTGCAGCTGTGTGGAGGATGTTTGAGGAGGGATTTGAGATCTTCACAGTTTAATGACCTGAAAGCCGACTGAAGCTACCTGCTCAGCTCAGTCTTACCCATGGCCTGCTTGCCCATAGCGCACTGGTATGTGTTCCTGGGTGACTGGTTGTGGTGGGGGTAGGGAATGAGGCCGGCACACACCCCGAGCAGTGTGAAGGGCTCGATCTCCAAGTGTGTCGTGTCTCTACGGAAATTAAAAAAAAAACAAACAAACATGTGGAATGACACAAACACACCAGGAGGAGTTTTTAAATCAGCTAAATCAAGTGCCACTCACTTGTTAATCATGTGCTCATAAAGGGCGATCTGACAATCATTCTCCTCATTGACATCCAGGTACTCCACCAGGCCCTCGTGCAGGAAATCTTCAAAGGTCCTGGAGTCAAGAAAATTGAGTTACAGAAATGATAAAATCAAGACAACAAGCTCTATCAAACCAAAATCTGTTTTCTTCAAACACAAATAATTATTTGCAAACAAACATATGTTCCCTCACCTGTAGCCCTGAGACAGATCTTCAATGTGTTTGTTTTTCACCATCGGCTGACCCTTCTTCACTATGATATACGGTCTAATGAGGGGGAAAAAAACAGAGCAAAGCAGAATACTGTCAATCTCACAATGAGTCACTTTTCATCCTTTTCTTTATTGTTAAACTCCAACACATGAGGCAATAAACTCTTCTGCAAAGAGTTTAAATTTCCAGTGTAATTCCTTTTTTAACAATGTAAAAGATACCAGAGAAGAAGAGAATTTGACTGATTATCATTTTTAGCATATACGAAACAAGTACTTTTACTGCTTTTGTACAGATTTGAATATGAGCTCAGAGGTCCAAAGTCTCCCCACCTGCAGAGACGTCCTCCATCAGATGAGATGTAGACGCAGCGGTCGGTCAGGTTGGTGGAGATCGACACGAACTCGTTGATGAAACCCGCCCTGCGCATCAACCTGAAGGTGTTGACCAGCTTATGATGATCTCGAATTACACCTAAAATGTTACCTGTGGATATAACGCAGACAGATGGAAAAAGATAAAAGTGCACATATTTACACAACTTCACTCAAATGCTGTTACCCACTTTCACCTGTGAACGTATGCTGGTATTACTGTTACATCAGGATACTTTTTCCTCCTGCAGCTGTACAAACACTAGAAGTAACAACTAAATTACAGAATCAAAAAGTGTGTCAACAATTTCCTCATTGATTTATTTGTAAAAGTTTATTATTGTCATGATCTATAGCCAGCTGTATTTGAAAGTGATGACTATCAGATATATTTGATTCCACTTTGTGATTCCCACATTGTGTCTACAGTTGGGCTGCAACTAATAATATATATAATAATTATTTTCATAATTGATTAATCTTCATATTATTTTCTAGATTGATCATCTTGTCTATAACAGTCAACATATTGTTTACTATCATATAAGACAGAGCAAAGCAGCAAATCTTGACATTTGAGAAGCTGGGATGAGGAAATGTTTGACATTTTTGCTTGAAAAATGACTCAATCGTCATTGATTTAGTCTAAAGAAAATTTGCAACAGATAATTATAGATACTATGTGTGTGCACAAACTTTAAACTGGAAAAAAAAAAAAAGAGAGAAACAGCAGTTTTGATACACAGCATGCATTTACAGTAGAGCACTCTGAACCCCCCACAACTGGTGAAAACAGCTCAGACTGGCTGCAGGAGTTGCGCTCATATCAAGTCTGACAGACGAGCGACTGGAGAACAGAGGAGACTCTGTGCTCCGCCTCTGTGTGAGGGCACATTTGCAGTGAACACACTCTGAAGGGCTTTGACACCTGCTGCTACCAACTAATTAAATGGTATGGCAGCTAATATAATTTGACAGTTATCAGTGGCGAGACAAACATATACAGTAATTAAGGGGCCAAGTTCTGACTCAAGAATAATACCTACTGCTGCCATGAAATTAATGACTTATCAGCTTCCCTGCAAAATACAAAATTGCCTTCTGTAAACTACACAGAATATTTTCCCTTCATGTTCACAAGCAATGCATTCAAAACAGGGAGGATTAGACGTTCTTTTTAAATGATCTAAAGCAAAAGCATCCAGCGTTAATTCTTTCTGTGTTTATTTATGTATTTATACTGCGCAGGAGTTTTACCATTGAGGAAGACGAGGAAGACGCTGGGGTAAGAGAGCTCCTCTCCACACAGCAGGTTGACGTCTTCCACGCCGAGGTTGAAGGCCAGTTTTATGATCGGACCGTCCTCCATGTCTGTGGTGATGTGGGTCATCAAAGCCAAGTTCTTCACCAGACCGCAGGCCTACAAAACCAGAACGACATGTGCAACAGTTTTAAAAGGTTTCTGTGTATTTATCAACACAGACGACACACAACAACACCACAGTGCTGTGTCAATACTGTGTGTGATCAACAATATTCAACATCCATTGCATGATATCTTTAACTGACTGTCCTGTGATTCTCTACACACACATACACACACACTGTATATATATCTATATATAAACAATATACACCTGTGATGTTCTCGCCATGTATTCCTACAAGAGCTAAAAATGTCTCATCTATCAGTCAATAGTCTGAAAATTAGCAGAGGTGCTCAGGTGCTCACTCACCTCTCCTTCAGGGGTGTCAGACGGGCACAGCATGCCCCACTGAGAGGGCTGCAGGGAGCGCGGCCCGCTGACCTTCCTGGTCTTCTCAAACTGGGAGGAGATCCTGGTCATCATGCCGAGAGCCGATATGAAGGAGAGACGAGATAAGACCTGGGTGACACCCTGACGGTCCATCTTGAATCTCTTCAGAGACCAGTTGCCCTTTGGACAGAAAACAGCAAGAGAAATAAAATAAAACATGTGTCTTCACAAGTTCTTTATTAACCTGCTTGTTACTCCATTTCCATGCACAAAAAGTCACAAGATTTAGTATTAATATATTACAATTATGCTTAAAACGAGTGTGCTGGTGCTTTCTAAGCAGAGGGGACAAAATGTCTGAGCTAAAATAAATCAAATTCCTGCACTGAATGAGACACTGCAGTCAGAAAGTCATTGATCTGCCTGACATGTGGAGGTTCAGTGTGAGCTCAGCTTCAATTGTTTAAATTTTAACACACTTTCTGATGTGTGCAAGTTCTCACATCTTTGTGCTTTTCACCATATATTCCATCTAAAGTGTGTGTTGAAAATATGCGTTATACATGAACGTAGAAATACAGACATCCAGGCATTTTATAGATTATAGTTATATTGTTTTATATAAATAATAATAATAATAATGTCTTTGTCGGTTTGTCTGGATTACTTTTCAAAGCCAGTTACTTTACTTCCTTCATAGTAACTACTATAGTTTAAAAAGGTAAATGCAAGTTAATCATCATCCAAATAGAAAAAAAGTTATGTAGAATAAAGAAGTTTGAACTGTATTTTTCTTTCAGTTCAGTTTCAGAAATAAAGTGAAAGATACAGTGAAGGATTCAGTTACTCTCTCAAATATTTGTCAGTAGATGTTTGTCTCCTTAATATTTTTATTCATTTAATCTCATATCTTAACCCTGCACCCACTCACCGTGGATATGGCATTGACCATGCCGTTGGTGATCTGATCCTGCCGCATGTGCTTGACCACGTCAAACTGCGCTGCCCTCTGTTTGGGGATGATCTGGTCTGCGATTTTCTTCAGTTCAGAGTTGAACTTCTTAAACAGATCTTCAAACAGCAGAGACAGAAGCTGGAAAGGACAGAGGGAGACTCTCATCAGTAAAAACATACTGGCTGATATTTTCCACTTGTCAAGTCTCCAAACAAAACCAGTGAGTGAGAACAAACAATTGTTTCAGAGATAGAGTCGTCATTGTTTCTTCACGTAGTCTGGCTCTCAGATCTCCTGGCGAGCTGCATCTGCTGGTGTCTCTAATCAGCGCTGAGGTGCGTTTACAGTCAAAATTTAATAACCAGGTGTGCCGGCTCACTGATAAGCCTGACCTGGCCTCCCTCCCAGGTCCCTGTCCTCCTCCGCCAGGCCTACAGGAGGCAACCTCTCTCACAACCCCCACCCACCCTGTGCATTAGCATACATCAAAACAAACAGGCAGCGCTGCTTGAAATTAATAAAGAAATTAAGCTTCCGTTGCGCAGCCAGGCCAATTAGTTGAATGTCAGGGAACCATAATTGGAGAGTGAGGAGATTGCTGGCGTTGTTAGTGTGTAAGCCCCTATTGAAAGAGGGCTCTGTACCCCCCCCCCTCCTCCCATCTCCTGCTCCTTATACAGAGCAGGTTGGGGGGGAAATTAAAGGCCTTAAGACAGCAGTAATTACATTATCAGAGCCGGGCCTGCGGATTAGCTCAATCGCTCCAGTCAAGGCAGCAATTCTATTGTCACAGTGCTGAAAAATCCCCATGCTTCCACAGCCTTGGGATTTTGGTGCCACCGCATATCTCTCTCCTGACAAAGCCAGGCTGAAATACGGGGGGAGGTGGGGGGTGAGGGGGAGAAAACAAAACAGGGAGAAACAAAGCTGAGGGAAAATAATGAGAGTCTTATTAAAACAAGGAGGCAGGAACAAAGATGCAGGTGAGAGATCAGGGCTGGAGCAGCCGCTGTCCTCTGGTCCAACGCTGTGATCCATTCGCACTGAGGCACACGTGAGTGCGTGGTACGTTTCTATACGCGCATTATTAATAAGCATCAAGCATGTTTTGTTTTCTAGTGGCTCTATGAGTAAAGAATAAACACTTTTCAGTTGAAAATGAATGAACAGCCGGGTCGACAGGGAGCCTTTTTCCTGTTGATCAATGGGCACTGAACAAATAAACTAAACTTAATGAACATGATGTTTTTGTCATGTAACATTAAGCATTAAAACAGTGACTGAATGGCTGATTTAACAAGGTATGAGCAGTAAATGAGACCACATGGAGGATAGAGGCTCACCTGTCCGGCCAACTCAAGACGTTTGTTGCCATAGTAATCTCTGTCGTCCACCTTGTTGTCCCCTTGAGCCAGGATCACCCTCCGCACCATCACAGCCAGGTAAATACACTTGGCCCTAAAGTTAAACTCTTTGACCTGAAGACAAATTATAACTTTTTATAAACTATAACGAGTCATTACATTGAGTATATTCCAACACTCTTGTCTGTTTGTTTACATACAGGCACGTGTGTGAGAATAAGTGACGCCAGCAGTTCTCTGGCCTCCTCCATCTTGGTCTTCTTGGGTCCCCCCCACATGCGCTGTCTCCGTACTTTATTCCCAAGATACCTCAGAGCCTGAGACACAGATACACCAATTTTACACATAAATACCACATTACTTATCAAAAGGACGACTACTGAGACTGTGAAAAGAGTTATAGGGAGTCTTCAGTGGCCGTGAAGGGAACTTTAGTCTTAAGTTAGACAAAGTTAGATGAGGAAATAACAATTTTGTTATTGTTTATATAACAGACAAATAAAAACACAACCCTCCCCGCACCTGCCACAAGATCTCCAAATAATTGAGTCAACATCATCATAGTCCACACAAAAATCAAACGTATTTAGGTCATTCAGCACTTCTTGGATTTACACACACACAAAAAAATAGAAAAATATGATCTAAAACGACAACAAAAACAGACTATATCGATAAAATAGATAAAAAACGAAATATTCGCATACAAGTAGGACATTATGTGCAACATAGTCAAATTAAGACAGAATGAGGGAAAGAAACAAACAACAACAACAAAAAAGATAACACACAGATACAGGTTTGTTACTCAACAGTTCAGTTAAAAATATAAAAAACAACTTACACTTAAACACTTAAAGGCATTCTGTAAACACATTCATTGGGAAATGATTCATGTGTGTGGAATTTTCTAAAGAAAAAGCACATCAAATGTGTGTATCAAGCTTGTGGGAGGTCAAGTGAATCACAAAGGGCATAATGCGCACACACACACACACACACACACACACACGCCCAAACACCTGAGTCAGTGTTCCTCTGGAGCGCTCTACAGGACTATAGAAAGGTCAAAAGGTTAATGAGGCTGAAGACTTTCGGCCAGGACCACCCACCCTGACCTCTGTAATGCAGAAAATATATCTATAAAATAAATATATATAAATAAATACTTTAAGGGAAACAGTGTAGAAATTCTATTCATTGTCTTATGCAGAGAAATTTTAAAAAAATAATTAAATTATGTCTTTTTTTGAATCAGATGTCCACGTATATATCACTGCTTAAAAAAGAAAAAAAGATGACAGTCAAATTTAGTTTAGGCAGATTACTTATCATAATCAGATAATGTTTCTTAAGCCTCATCTGACTTTAATTATATAGATTTAGGCCTCATTGTGCACAATACAATGACCCAATGAATACCATGAAAAGACATCATGGAGGCTGGCAGACAGAGGAACATGAGAGCTGCAGCAGCCGGTTGCTAGGAAGCAAATGTGGCCTCATCAATGCATCAGTGGTTCGTCTAACAACATAATCTTTATGAAAAACAAATTGGCCGATTGCATTCATCTGTAGATGTCAAAGAAAACATGCGGGCCTCCTGAATAACCCATGAAACGCATTACTTAACTGGCTGGTAAGACAAAACCTTAGTCATCTGATCACAGAGAGACAAAGAAAATACCTTCTGTCAACAGCAGCATCCTGCTCTTCAGACGCAGTGATGGGCAGACGATGGGCAGACGTTAGGGCCATAATTCAATATCAGCGTTTATTAACTTCCAGCTGAATCATATTGTAATGATAAGATCTTATCATATCATTCTACACATTTCTGTTGTCCAAATTAATTAAAAACTAACAAAAAACAAAGTTATTCAAAAACTAATGAGCTACTGAAGTTGTTTTTGAACAATAGAGAAAGTATGTTTGATTATTTCATGTGATTTTACACACATTTACCACATGATATACATGTTACTGGAAAATATCCTTAAAGAAATATTTAAACATTTTGGAAATGACTCTTAGTCGCTGTCTTCTCCAGAGTTAGACGAGGAGATTGATGCAACTCTCACGTTTGTCTGGTAAATATGAAGCCAGCAGCCACTTAGCTTAGCTTAGCTTAGCTTAGCTTAGCACAAAGACTGGAAACAGTAGGAAACAGCTGGCCTGGCTCTGTCTAAAGGGAGCAAAATCCACCTAGTAGCACCTCTAAAACACACTAATTAACACGTAATATTTTGTTTGTTTAATCTGTACAAAAACTGGAGCGTAAAAAAACAACATGTTGTGGTTTTACAAGGGGTTATGATCCCGGCTATTTCTTGGCTAAAGGCACTAACTTCCTGGAGTCCCGCAGGGAAACTATAAAAGAAAGAAGGGTCATTACGTCAGAATACCAACGTCCTTGCTTGGTGCCAGACTTTGGTGCCAGTTCTATTGAAGCCTATGGGAGAAGCACACTAAAACCCAACATATCCACGTCGTTTGACCTTTGATGAAGAAGTGCATCTAACAAAAGAAAGAGAATAACAAAGAGAATACTGACTGTGTGCAGTCGTTTATTTGGTCTCCAAATAGTATCCAAAGATGACTATAGACATACTTTACAGGTCTCATGGTGAGCCAAATTAAAATGCTCACCATGGCAAATTAAAAAAAAAGGTGCAAGTGAAGTGTCCCTTGAAGATATTGATGTTTAGGATAAATCAATATTAACAAAATCTGTATTCTTCATTCCTTCTCTCTTCCTTTTATTTCGACCCAGAAGGCTGCTTTACGATGATTGACAGGACTAATCATAGCTAATGTTGTGGGAATATTATGTATTCAAATGAAACGTTTACAAACCTCTGATTATTAATTGTGCGTTGGTAGGCTATAAACTAAACCTTAGCTGTAAAACAACAAAGGCAAACATTTCATGGCTATCAGAAACTTTAAGAAAAACTTTAAACAACGAACTTGATCATCAGAAAATAATGTATCGTAATTATGAATGAAGCAATCTCTGCTCTGATAAAATCGACACCTGGGCTGTAATCCCATGTGTCTGGTGCCCTGCTGTCCGCCTGCTCACCATATGAAAACTGTAAACTGATTACATTACATAACGTTAGCTAACAGGCTCAGAGTTCATTTAGTTTGGGTGTTATCACAGTTTAGCTGACTTACAAACATCAGTCTGTTACTAACCTCAATCACATATGCATAAATCTAGCATAACATTAACGGAACTGGCATACAAATAAATTATTGAATTAACATACATATCAAATGAAATGTAGCTTGAAAAAACATTAAACATTAGCTAAATAACAACATAATAAAATATCTGTGCCTCCATCATCCAGACTGACAACCTGTGAATCTGAGAGGAGAGCTGAAGTCTGCACGTTCACCGCTACGCTAACTGTGCCGAGAGCTTTCAAGAGTGGCATCAATGTACTTTCACGCGCTACACAGTGATGTGATGACCCTTCCCTCTTTTATAGTTTCCTTGGGAGTCTTGTAGTTAATGTGAGGTTGCCAGGCAACCAGCGGTGACTCCAATAAGGAGTAGAGGTACTTGTGTTTATGCTAAGCTGAACTAACAGGCTGCTTGCTTTAGCTCCATATTTACTGTACAGACATGAGAGTCTTCTCATCTTACTCTCATCAAGAAAGAAAACAGGCGTGTTTCCCAAAATGTCAAACTAGTCCTTTAATAAAAACGTCAAAAAATATATATATTTATAGCTCAGAGGTTCAGTTAAAAGGTCTGAGAAAAGCTTTCCTCAGATTTGTTTGTGATTTTTTTAAATTTGTGAATTGAATATAAATTAAACCCAACTTTCAAATTCTACTTACTAGTTTATTTTTTCATTATGATCTATTTTTAAACTTGTTTTATTCTTTCTCTTTTTCTTTTTTCTCTTCTAATTTCTATGTGCGTACTTGTTTTTGGTATTACTACCAGTTTTATTATCATCCTTTAATGTCCACTGTTCATGGACAGTCGAGGCTTGTTTGTTTTGTTACTATGACGACATTATTTTAACTGTTGTCTTGATAGATCCAAATTAAAGCTCCTCCAGAGTCACAGAAGACTTTACACACCTGTTTTTCACATACGGAGTATGATTAATAAACCAGCATGTGTAAAACCGGTGGAATTCCCCTTTAATTTCATGATGTGGACCACTGAGGTACCTGAGTCTGTGTGAAGATCTGGGCTTTCTGACACTCCTCCAGACTGGGGGCGAAGCTGGCCATGACGTGCTCCTCTGTACCGATCATCTGCACTATCTCCTGGTCGCTCTCTACGCCCATGCCCTGCGGGAAGGACGTGCACACAGTTTGTCCGTTATGAGATGAAAACTGAGCAGAGAAAATGTGTGAACAGTCCTAGAACTGAAAACAACTTAAGTAGTCCATTTGTGTGACCAGATAAAGACCAAATGCACACACTGTGGACATTTTGCAACTAGTAACTGGTACAAGAGGTGAGCCGGGAGGCGTGAGGAGGAGAAGTGTGTGTACAGGGAGCGAGAGGTGAACTGGGAGTCATAAGGTCGTCTGTCATTTGCTTATGGAAATGTGAGGCTGTGGGAACTGATCCGCTCGTCCCACACTGGAGCCGGGGGAAGAAGTCACCCAGGATGTACAAGTGCAGGGCAAACAGAGCGAGCACGCAAACTGTGTCCTGCGGATAATGACTGCCGTGTCAAACACTGACATGTTTGGAGAGGTTCGTCCTCAGAGGGGAGAGAAGTTAATGATGCCAGCTGGCCACCTGACATTTTCATTGAGAGCAAAGAGCGACATGAAAATGAATCTGATTAGGAATTATTAAAACGCAACTGACTCATGTATTATTAATGCTGTGTGAAATCACCTAATACAAACAGAGTGAGGCATAAAAAGAACACTTGATAATGAGATAAAGTTATTTCAGAAACTTTTGCTTCAGCCTCTGAGAAACACAAAATCCTCCAACGTCAGCTAGCTGTCTTGTAGCGCCCTCTAGTGGACGCGGCGTCTCTCAGCTGTGTCAGAGCTCATCCTCATCGCAAACACTTCTCACCTTGAATATGATGGCGATGGGAGCGTCCTCTGACAGCGTGTTGTGTCTCAGGTAGAATCGGCCTTGTTTGACAATCATGTTGGTTCTGCTTTTCTTCTCATGAGTGGAGCTGGAATTAGAGACGAGAAACAGGAGGTCTGAGACGGAGCATGAGCAGTTTCACACAAACAAATTGGGGAACTAATTAAAACAAAATTGTTAGTTGTCTTTCTTATAACTCCAACAAGAGACAATGTCAGGTATTAAGAGGGAGTTGCTCCCATATAGCAGCACTGTGTGAAACTTAGTATGTAAACACTTTAGTAAAGCACTTGAGGATATACAGTATTTTTCTGCAAATTGTGCCTTTAATTTATTACACAGTAACTCTTAATGAGACAAAATTAAAACATTATATGTAAAACTAACCTCAGACATCTTCATATCTTGGAGGAAATTTACACACACACTTTCACACTTTTTTAAAATATTAACTTTTTGAATGTAGATTATTAGAAATGCATCTGAAGTAGAAGGTTGGATTTTTGAGGTTTTTCTGCAGGTTTTTGGACTTAATAAAAAAGCCTTTTTTAAAGCTCTTTGTCACTGCACTGAGCTTCATGGTTAGCGGAGATGTTGTTACAGTACCTGGTAACTGAGGCTCCGACTGCCCCCTTCCTGTCCTGCTCCACAATGATTCGATTCTTGGAAAGCTGTTCTTGGATCAGAATGACTTTCTCCTGACCTTTTACGATGAAATATCCCCCTGTGAATAAAAACGACACAGCGTACGGTTACTGCTTTCATTCTGTGTCAATCGTGACTTGAAACGGTTTTAAGACGACTGGTTTATGATGCAGTACCTGGATCCAGAGGACATTCGTTGAGTTTCGAAAACTCCATGGGCGTCTTTCCCGTGAGGACACAGTTTGAGCTCCGCAGCATGATTGGCATCCTGAGAAAAACACAGTTAAACATTAATAACATGAACTCCTGTCAAATATGTGATTGTTTTGTTGCTGCCTTCTGTTGCTGAATGAAGAGTTTGACTATCAACATCAAGGCAAGTCACTTTATGAAAGAAGGAAACACAGAGAGGAGTTAAAGTAAATGAATTAATTTGTAGTAAAGATGAGTGAAAGATGCCAGATTAAGATTCATGAATGTGAATGTGAAATGACGACGGGACTGTGAGACAAACTAAGATACCTTCCGATGGGCAGCGCATTGCGGATGATTCTCTGACTGCCGCGCGTGTACTCTATGTCCACTGTGATGGGCGCCGAGTAAGTCATGTCTCTGAGACGACACTGGTGGAAACACAAGCAGGAACGATGAGCTGTATCTCAACAGCAACAACAAGGAAAATGTTCTGACATTTTCATCTGAAGAGCTCTGACAGCGGACTCTCTCCAGAGCCGTGTGATCTTTAAAAGGCAGCGACATCACAGGTTTAGATATTTTGCCAAAATATCCCTGTTAGATCTACAACAAATCATTATTTAGTTATCATGTGCAGCCCTAATATGCAGCCCTACATAAAATATTAAAAGAAATTGTGAAAAATACACATCATAAGTTCCTAGAACCAAAAGAGATGTCTTCAAATTGTTTCTTTAGTCTGATCAACCGTCCAAAACCCCAAAAGATCCAATTTTCAATTATATAAAACAGAGGAAGCAAATTCTAACATTTGAAAAGTTGGAAGCAGCAAATGTTTTTACTGACTTGATTATCAAAATTGTTGTTGGTTAATTTTCTGTCAATCTCCTGGCTGTTTCAGTACTAATCCCTCTAATCAGAAATGATGTCAAACTATATGATCTCTCATATGTGTCCAACAATGATTCATATTTAACATTAAAAACCTGCTATTGTCTTTATTATTATGCAACAAACTCGCTCACCTCATGAGGAGAAACTGGTCGTGTTACGTTGAAGCTCTCTTCAACGTCAGGCATGCCAACGTAGATGTTGAGGTATCTGAAAGAATAACATGTAAATCATTGAGTCTACAAGCTGCTACATGTTCGTCTGAGGGTCGGTTGAAGCAGACGATGAGAGATCTTGTGACTTACTTGAGGTACCACATCGGATCGGCGTCACTTGTGATCTTCTCGTTTGCTTTCATGATTTTCTTTATCTGTAAAACGAGACACTTTTTTTACACACAGGATTCAGCTGATTCAGCGGTAACACACACACACACACTCATGTCAGGGTTGTGTTTTACCTCCACATTTATGAAATAGTTGAACGAGTCGATGTGCTGCTTCACCAGCCCTTTCACCTGGAAAACAGACAAATTACAGCGATGGATTCAAGAAGTCCACAGTGGGAAAGCAAATGCAAAAAAACTGATAATTGATTGACTGCTTAAACATTCACTGCTTTCAGTTGCTTAAATGTGACAATTTGCTGCTTTTCCTCGTCTCTTCGGTTTGTGACAAATCTTTAATTTAATATTCCCCTCTCATTTGGTGAGGACACAGAGACATAAACGAGATGTGAAAGCACTCGTATAGAGAGTGTACACCTAATATACTGACACACATTCTCAACAGAAACAGAGACAAAATGTGAAAACATCTGTTTCTAACCCAATGTCAGTACCCACCCACATGCTGTAATGAAACAGTTACATAAATATCTGTTGGTTTTGAGCATTTTGAGCAGCATTTTCACTATTTTCTGACATTTTATAGACTAAACCACTAATGATTAGTCAAAAAAGTATCCACAGATAAACTGATAATGAACATAACTATTCTCTTAAATATTTCTGTGTGTATGAAGCCACTGTGGGCTTAGTTTCAAATCAATGAGCAGGAGGCTAAATTAGATTTTAGTAGATTTATGTGGCATCAGTGTGATGAAGTATGTTGATTTGTCAACAATTTTATTCACTGGATTAAAAAAAAAACAACAGACTTTTACCTATAAACAGTTTCTCAGTTAATTTTCTTGAAAATGCAGTATTTATAGATACATATGAATATCGCAGCACTTAGTTATGTACACAGAGAGGATTTATATCCACATCACTACTACTTGCAGCCTTTGATGTGTGACACATTTTCTCAAACAGCAGGTAGATGCAGGTGTGCTGTTACCTTCAGGAAGGCTGGCAACAGTTTCCATTTTTCCTGTTAAAAAAAGAAACAAAAGAAAAGAATAAACACATCACATTAAGTCAGGAGAATCACTCATTTGAGGCACTTTTTATTCAGAAACTGCAACTTTTTCTTTAGACAATGAGTTAAACAAACTGCTCCGACAAAAATATGACATATTATGTGGCTAAATTAATAAACAATAAACAAGCGGACACATTAGCTGTAGTGTCTGTTCACATGTCCTCTGTCCTCACTGTATCTACAGCTGTTTGTTGTGTTTTCTGTGCTGTTAGCTGCACCACGTTAGCCTGTCTGCACTCGTGCTGTGAACATTTCAGTCTTTATCTCCTTTAAACTCACCGCCACCGTGTCGACAGGAGCCGCCAGCTGCTGCGGAGTCATGCCGCCAAACTCGCCTTCAAGAACCTCCATCTTTATTTCTACTGTTCAACAGTAAACCTGTAAAACTGTGGTCATACTGTCAGTGTTATTATACGGCGTCGGAAGTCGCTGCAACATGCGTCCAGTCGTGTGTTCCGCTGTAAAATGTCCGTGCGGCCGGAACCAAAGACAATGTTCCGGCTATGGAAAATTGTTTTAACTGCAGGTATGGGCGCATGACTAGTATCTGTGAAATATACATCTATATACATGAACTTGTCGGTGTTAAAAAAAACAAAAAAACATTTACTGATACTTTATTTGTGTATTTCCATTATGTGCCTATGTATACCATGAGATTTATTTGATAGCTGTACTAGTTACTTGTCAGATTAAGACTTTACCAGAAAAAATATAATGCATTGCTGTATTTTAAATACAACAATAGATTTTTACATTAGTCAGACAAAATGTGTTTTTCTTCCTGTTGATGCAGTTGGTCGTTTGAGCTTCACTGTGCACAATGGTGTATGTGCAGAGTTTGACACTAAAAAGCTGTTTTCACATTCATCTGCTGAAGGGGGAAAGCTTCTCTGTGCTCACCTTAAATATGAGTTTAAGGTGTGTACATATCACCAGGACTTGTGACATCACAACTAGTTTGGAGCCAGTCCTGGTCCAGTATGAAACTTAAGTATGATGTTAAAACTTAGAGCTTCCAATGGACAAACACACAACAGGAGACACCTTAAACATGTCTGGAGGGGGATCTTTCAGTTTTTACAGAAAACATATGGACCAGCTACATCATTTAGTACTTTAAAGGAGTCATTCACCATAAATAATTAAAGTTTTGATATGTGAGCGCATTTTACTGCCAATTTTAGTATTACCAGTATTACCAACAAAATGTACTGCAAGCGTCAAAACTAAAAGTACACATTATGCAGAATGGCCTGATTCAGAATGTTATACTATTATATATTATATTATTTCATTATTATTATTGATGCATTAAGCAGTATTTTAGTGTGGCAGCTGGTTGTGGCACCATAACTAATCAATATACTGTTGGATAGTTTGATCTGTAACAATATATACTGCACCATTTTATACGCTGATCATGTTTTGTATGTAAAATCTTAATCTGCAAAGTAACAGTAACCATAGCTGTCTGATAAATGTAGTGGAGAAATTATATAATTATAATATATCATTTTCCTCAAGGTAAATAAAATACCTAAAAAATGTACATAAGTACAATACTTTAGTAGATGTACTGACTGTGGTTTTGCTAAATGTACTTATGTAAAGGAGGATTTTAATACTTCTTCCACACTCTGTGTATAAATCATTTAATTGCCAGTAACTTGTTTACATTTATTACAACAGTTAAATGGGAGTCATTTTATTGGCTGAGGACATTGCATAAAAACATCAAATATTAAAACTTCATCAGTTCCTTTATAGAATGATTTACTTATGACAATAATGGAGTTTACATAGGCCTAAATACAAAATGCATGTATATAAAATATGTCTGTTCACTTCTAACTGAACCATAGTCCACTAGTAGCCCATTATTCTTGTGCATGAACATAATGAGGATGTGAATATACAGTAACTGTATGAGAAGTGAAGTTGAGGTCGTCCACATCAGTGTGAGTGACGTCTAACGTGACGGCTGTTGCTGCTGAGCAGTTTGGGGTACGCCGTCCCGAGGGAGCGCCCGTGTCTGATGACCATCAGCTCCATCTGACATTGGTCGATGTTGACCAGCACGGCGGTGCTTCTCTCAGTGTTCATGAGGAAGACGATGGTGAAGAGGGCCATCTCAAACTCCGGGCTGGTCCCGATGAAGGCGCTGCCGACGGGCTTCACCACACTGTGCCAGCTGAACTGGAGGTTCAGAACGTGGTCGTCTTGATCCGGCTGTAAACAGAAATGTATCAGTTGGCAGAAGAAGGAAGTAAAGTCTGATCCTAATGTGTTTGGATTTAAGAGAGAACAGATTTCCTTTCTGGTGAACTGTTATACTCACTAAGTCGTGGTCTCTGGCCTTGTATCCTTTGTAGTCCAAATGGCGGTTTTTTTCTTGCAGGTAGAACTGGATCCAGTTGTGAAAACCAACAATTTCTGTTCCAGATTTCGTCTCTCCAACAAAAACATGCTCAAATCCAGAGGAGTCCAAGCTGGTGAATGTTTTAAAATCGTATTAAAATTGTATTTTATCCTAATTTAAAGATGAATCTAACAAACAGACAAGCATCTTATGTATCTTATGTTTTGAAGGATGTTCAGGTGTCTCACCCGGTGTTTCTCTGTCTGTTGTAGAGGTTGAACCAGATCGACTGCAGCTGTCTCTTAAACGGCCGCACGTTAGAGCTCGACTGTCCTTTGCTCACCAGGTACTGGTGAGCTCGCTGTGAAGAGATCACATTTACGATATTACATCACATCACATCACATCACATCACATCAATACAAACCCAAGTCTGGTGCTTCACACCTTGCAGAAAAGATCAAATGAACAAAACAAGAGAAGACAGACCAAAACATAGTTCATAATAAGATGTATTCATAAATTTAAAAATGTTTAACCTTATTATAAACTTAACTTTCCTTTGTTTACAGGTAAAAACTTAAATATATTTTGATTGTTACTATTTTACTGTTATTAAAGTATCAGAAATATGTTTTCAGAATTTGCTCAAAAACTCTTTCATGTATGAGAAACTTTTATTGACACTCAATGAGGAAATACAGTGAAGAGGAGAAAATATAATAATAATAATAATAATAATAATGATAATAATAATGATAATAATACCACTCTTTTGTACTGTAATCTTCAGAGCTACTTTACATGATCAATTTCTCACTTTACCTCTATATTTCTATTCTTACAATGTCCATTTTGCATTTTTATGTCCTATAAATTATGAAATCCACAGATATATACTACAGTGTATGCAGTGTAGCTAAATACTTGGTGTGATAAGCTTCTGCACTTTGAAGAAGGAGTGCTGAGACTTTTGTCTAAACATGCTGTTCTTCCAAATACAACAAGTACTGCATGTCCACATTTTTCCAGTGTGGCTCTTTAGGGAGACCACTGCAGCCACGAGCCAACGCAGCATTCCTCAGCTGCACACAGATGTTGTACATGTTTTTTCTCTCTCTCTAACATCATGAAGTAATGAGCTCAGAGAGGCAGGAAGAGACAAACTACCTCTAGAGTTCAGCTGCAGCCCCAAACCACCAAACGTAGGAAGACAACAACTTATTCTAAAAATCCTGAGACATCTAGACTGAAAACAAGCAGGTGTGAGACATGAGGTGACGTGCAGCACAAACTAACGACTGAGCTGAAATGTATAAGGCTTGTTAGATGAAACTGGTTGTAACTTGTCAAATGTCTATTGTTGTACCTTCATGACTTTTGTCTCTAAGACGGCATCCAGGAAGAGATTAATCTCCATCAGCTCCTCTGTTGTGACTCGCTCCGTCACGCCTGTGGCCCGCTCATAGTTGTCCAGGAGTGTCATGAAGCCTGCGGGCACATTTTATAGTAAAGTCTCCGAATGAGCTGAATTTTTGAAGCTCAGAACATGAGAAATCATTTCTGTCTGTTACAGAGACGCTTACGGGAGATGGTGGTGATGTTCTTCAGTTTGTTCTCATTAACGTTGGAGAAGAGAGGCTGTGAGGCGTAATCCTGAACAACCTGACTGCCCTGGCTCACAAAACCAGCTCTACCCTGGATGGTTCAAACACAGAATACGTCTTTATAAAAATAGAAAAACAAGAGTTGTGTGAAGAAGAACAGTTTCCATACCTGAACAGAGAGCGTGTAATCGATCCCGGGCTTCATGCGGTTCACATCCAACCTCCACAGCTCATTGAAAATATTGGACAGTTCCTGGTTTACAGCCGGTCTGTTACAGACACAGACAGACTGACAAATCCAGACAAATCCAGTAAACACTGAATAACTAGAGAGAAATGTTCATACAGGCTGCTGTACCTTGATGCATTCAGTCCACTGAGAAACACTGCAAGCAGGGCGAGGACTCCACACAACCTGTTCATCACACATTAGACACATTTAACAAAGTACATTTACTCAAGTATTGTACTGAATTTTGAAGTACTTGTACTTTACATAAGTATTTCCATTTTTATGCTACTTTACACTTCCACTCCACCACATGTCAGAGAGAACTATTGTACTTTTTACTGCACTACATTTATCTGACAGCTTTAGTTACCTTCACTTTTCAACTCTACTAGTTGTTTTTTTAATTTAACCTTTAAAAATCTTCTGTGAAATATCACAAAACAAGCTTATAAATTATGACCAAACCTTTGGCTTATGACGCCTTACAAAAAAATAGTTTCAGATGTCTGAGCTGTCAGCAGTTCAACCACAGAGACTCAAGTGATTTCATATAAATAACTGTTTGTGGCCCAAAGAGGTAAAACTTTACAATATTTCACCAAAAAAACAAACAAAGAGAAAATCAGAAAAATGTAATTTATGTAGCAGAACTTTGTTTCTTCTTTGCTGCACAAATGATCATCTCATCACAACAGTAACATGCTGCTTACACATTAATGCATCAGTAATAATGTGCTTTATTAGACATATTTAAGATATAAATCACAGATAAGGATTTTCTGCAAAACCAGTACTTTTACTTGTACTACTTTCAGTAAATTTAGCTGCCTGTACACTGTTGTTATTGCTACTTTTACTTAAATAAAGGACCTTAGTACTTTTTCCACCACTGATCATTTCAATACATTCCAAACTAAGAACTGACGTCATCAAGTCTATTATCTGACATTTGACGCGTTTAAGGGGAAAAGATGTTGGTGTAAAGTCATAACAGACAGTTTTATAAACTATAACACCGGAGGAAAAGTAAACTTGTTCACAGGGATTAAAATCATTTCCGGATTTGTTAGGACAAAAACATAAATACACACCTTGAAGCCATGGTACTTCTTACAAGCTTCCACTCCTGCAGCTCACACATCAGCAAACTACTCGTGTAGTTTCACCGAGTTCTATGAATCGCGCATGCGCATATCTGGTCAACATCTCAAGCTTTGGGCCACAGAATTTCATCATACAGCCACCAGAGAGCGCTTTGCTACAGAATACAGGATTTCTCCATTGATGTAATGTAACCTCTGTGCAGAGATTAGATTTTTTTACAGTTCTCTTTACTTTTCACACAGCCATCAGAGAAAATGTGGTTTGCAAAAATCTTACACAAGTGCACCTGAGAGTCATAATACCCCAAATCCAGTCTGCTTGTGTTATGTGTGGCTCTGTCACTGCCTGAGTAAGCAGAGGTATAAAACTGGACTCTATAGTCAGTATGAACCCACATGTAAAGGACCTCACAGGGTTGGTTACCTGCCAACATTTATGGAGGGACAACTTGTCCAACTTTTTTATGTTCATTAGTGTCACATTTGTGAATGCAGCAGCTCAGGAGACCCAGACAACATTTTAATTCTTACTTTCAGCTTTCTGTTCTCAGCCTTCCAGGAGTGAAGTTATGATTTGATGCAGGTGCTGTTTGTCTTTTTCTGTCTGGAGTGAGTTGGTGTTTGTTACAGAGTTTCCTCTTTAGACACCAGTATGTTATTTTGTTGATTGTATGAATTTGCTGTTCTACAAACTGGAGTGCAGAAACATTTTTTTTCATTGTTTTTTTGTTTCATTCATCATTCTTCATTCATCAAACTGCAAATTCCCCCGTCATCTATTATCCTGTCCTCATCTCGCGTTTTTAATTTGTGCATTTGATGAAACTCCAAACGGATTTAAATTACTTTATTGATCTTAGAAATGGATAAACTTAAAAAAAACAACACAATCTATCTTCTCAGGTACGTCAGCTGCATTACAACATTATCACTTTGAGAAAACCTGACATTATCTCGTCTCACAACACTTTTCCAAAAATGATCCTGTGTCAGCCATCAGGATTCTGCTTAAAACCCATCTGTAGTAAAAAATAAAATAAATGACAAGCTTTTATATTAAATGTGTCGGATTTCAATACCATGCAATGATATTCATTAGGCTTTGTACTGTACGATATGTATTGGTGCAAATGCATGCAGAATATTACTGATGAGTGAAAACCTGTTAAATGTTCAATGCAGGTTAAAATATAAGACAATTTCCATTTAATTAGAAAAATTCAGTTCTGTAGAAAACATAGCAGCTGTTTTTTGGAGTTATATCTTTACACTAACTTCTGCACAGCATATCACTTCTGAATGAAATCTCTCTTTTTTAATATTTCTACAGTCAGAAGGCAATTTATAAAGACATAATAAATCTATAATGGCATATTCAATATGTCTTTTTTTCTGCTGGTTGACACTTCAGTTCTTTTATAAACAGGAATATGTCAGTACATACTGTAACTACGTACAAAATATCTCCAGAAACCAGCTGGCAGGCAAGCAGTGGTGTTGCCCTAAATGTTCCCTCTGTCATCAGACACTGTAGGCTTTCACAACATTGTTTAAAACAGAAACGGAAAGACACTGTAATACTTTTGGCTCATCTTTGAACGCAACACTAAAAAAAAAAAAGGAAATGTGGGCGCATTCTTGGGGTTTGTTGAGAACAGTCTGTGTGTGAGTGGAGAGGTTTGGCACAGGGTTTCATTCACAGCAGGACCAGGTGTCATGGCGCTGACAGTCTCATGCGTTGGATTCGTCATCTGTTACACTGGGGTTGGGGGAATTTGAAATCTCTTTGAAGAATTCATCATCTTTCAGCATGCTCTGGTGCAAGAGAGGAAAATTAGAAAATCAACTTCACAAGAAAAACTTGAAACAATGACAATAATGTTGCTACGTAGCCCGGTCAGTTATTAACACGCTTTACATTAAATATTTTTACCGTCAGGTTTTGGATCCCCTCAGAGAAAGCTCCAATCTGTCTCACTGTTCCCTCGGAGTCCTCCATCTGTAGAACAAGAAGTAGCTTTCAAACTCAATAAACTTAAATCTACAGTACAATTTAGAAAATCTGATCAGGTACTTCAACTGAATAAATATCTCTTGAAGAAAGTCACTGAAAAAGCAACACGTGGGAAAAAAAAAAAAAAAAATCACAAACTCATGAACTGGACTGTTTTAACTGACTTTGTCAAAAGTAGATTGATATGAGATGATATATGTATATATGTAATGTATAATGAGGATTGATAATGTTTGAAGCTGGATCATATAATCGTTCAGTGGACCCTTTGAAGAATTGCTCACCTGTTCTAGCCTGTCAAGGTCGTCCTCGTAGATTTGGAGCTCAAATCCTTTCTGAAAGCTCCGTCCCTTCGGCATCTCCACATCCATGGGACACACGTACTCTTCACTCTCTTCCTGCTTTTTCTTCCTCAGACTGCCAAAGTTACCAAATGACAGTTTCCTTGGCTGATATGTGCGATGGGAGAGAAGACAAAGAAGTTCAGTATATCAGTTTTATATAGCTTCATTCAGATAAACATACTGCAAAGTACAAGTACATACTCCTCAGGGTTCTCACACTTATTTCCATTTTTATTTAAAATTTTTGTCTTGTACATTCTTGCTATATTCTCTTATCATTTCCTGTTTAATTTGTTATTTGTAATAATTGAAAATTTTCTGGTTATATTATAAACCTGGTGTCATAATGTCAAATCAAATTACTTTTTGTTTTATTGATGTTTGAAATTTCCCAAACTTTCCCACTTAAACCTTCTACTGGATATTCCTGACCTGGGAACCTGCTAACTGTCATCCATACCTTGACCTTGGTGGTGGCAGTAAGCAGAGTGTAATCTGGGTTTTCGAGACACTCCTGTTTGAGCTGCTGGGCTTCTGAACCAATCAGCAGGTTGAAGTGTGTGGCGAAGGTGGCGGCGCAACAGAGTCTTGTTGGGGGGGATGTTCAGCAGCAAGGCCATGGTCTCCACGTTGAACCGTGGCTCTAGGACCTGAGGAGAGGAAAGCACTGTGTTAGGAGAGGATATTTTCAGATGAGAATCTGTGTTTCCAGAGACGACCCGAACACCGGACCCTCTCACCATCAGGCCTCCGTGCACACCGCTGCCTCTCAGGTTGGGAGCGTATTCAGCGAGATCCACAGACCGCAGCCACTCCATCACCCTGTGGTTAGTCCACTGGGAAATCTCTGCTGGTGAAATATTGTTCTATGGGCACAAAGCACAGAAAAAGGATGAATAAATCACAAGTTAGAAATGGGGAGTATGTTTACATTCAGCTGTGTATCATAAAATCAGTAGAGCAGACTTAAGATCTGTCAATTCATTTCTGCTCTCAGGTGTCTGTTAAATTCAACGCACCTCATCAGACGGCCTGCGTCGCAAGCAGTTTGGCTCATAGTTGTTCAGCCGGAGCACTTGAATAGCTCTCTTGATACTGAGGTGATGCAGGACACTGCCCACCTTCAGAGAAAGCAGGTCATCCTGAGGGAAAAAAGGAGGCATCAATGACTTAACTGTAAAATTCAAACAATAAAAGCAAAGTTCAGTCAAAGCTGTGATTAAACAGACTTCAAAAGAACATAACAGTCACTTAATTTTGCAGTAGAAAAATAAGGTTCCTCAGCACAGAAGACTGAATCACAGTTTTACCAGAGCCAGAGGCTGTGGTGTGACGTCAGTGTGGTCACAAATATGGAGGGTGAAACCAGGCCATCTTCAGTGGAGCTCATCAGACTCTCTGTGCAATAATCTTAATGTGAGATGGCACCGGAGTCGTCAGACCTACTTAGCCACGGGGCCTGTGGAGGGAGCACATGTCTCTCGCCAACACTCACCACTGTCATGTAGTGCAGCATGCGACCGTCCACTCTTCCCTCATCAAACTGGGTTTTATACTGAGGCAGACCGATGTCATCCAGCCATCCTGAGAGGAAGAGAAAAAGGAAGAACTGCAAGTTTTTAGAAGCAGACGACCAGACAGTCAAATGTAATTCAAAGTTTCCACCTGATATTTGTATATTTTAATCAGAGAACAAAGCGACACAGCATTTTTCACTTTATTCATGTTTTGGTCTGGCAGCTGGTACTCACTCGTCACCCAGTTGTAGTCCAGCTTTCCCTTATTATCCTCCTCCTCTGAGCCGAGGGCCTGCAGAGCCAGCTGCAACTTCTTTCTGTGCAGCGGGTGTTTGATGCCCAGCTCCTAAACACCAACAAGGAGGCGAGTGAGGATTAAACATAACATCCCCGAGGTACTACACAGTAAGTTCGACAACAAGGATACTCTAGCCACATGTCTGGTGGCTTTTTAAAACTTCTGTTTCATCTCACCCTCTCCAGGTCCTGTTGTGAGGCCTGAAGCAGCGTCTGGCCAGAGGAGATCCACACACGAGCCATGTTCACATAAAGACCAAGACCCTGCTCCTGCAGCCAGTCACACACCTGATCCTTCGACCAGCGTGCAAATGGAGCATCCACATCACTTAGATAGAGAATAGAGAAGCAAATTAAACATAAATTATTTACAAAACAAAAAAGGTATAAAGATAGGTACACTACAAGGTTAAACAAATGCATTTTGTTTAATGAACAACAACAAAAAAAAACAGGACTGGATACCAGAGATTCAAAACAAGAAACACACTCTGAGCTTCGTTATTCAGGCTGAATGCACAGACTTACTTGTTGACTCGTTGGAGGTCACGAGACCAACCCAGTCTGGGTCCTGCTGTGGCTCGGACCCCACCCCTCTTGAACTCACCCTCTGGGAGGTTGTCATCCAGGTTAAATGTGGTAGACTGACTTCTCTTAAGCCTTAAAAAAATATCAAAACATCCTCACAATCGTAATAAAATCCATAGTGATAAATACATTTATATTACCAGCTGAAACTGAAAGTGTTGCATGTAAACATTTATGTTTATTTTTTTATTACTTAAAGAGTTAGGAGAATCATGTAATTTTCTACTCACTTCCCAAAGAGCTTCTTAATTCCTTTGGATTTTTTCCTGCACTCCGGTGTCGTAGGGAGTGTGTGGGTACTGTTGCTGTTAGTCGACTTCTGCGGCAACCCGGCTAGATCCAGGTGGTCAGTGCCCTGTTGCTCTGTTTCAGCTGTACAGACAAATGGGCACAGAACATCATCGGTATAATTAGCGTCAGTGTCGGAGAAGACATACACAGATGGGTGGAGACAGAGCTGCTGCACGGGGGCCAGAAAACACTCAAGACAGACACATGACGACTCCTAGACAGAGGTCATGGAGGTGGGCATCATAAGCAAAAACCCTGCCTGGTACGCATGCATCAGACACAACTGACGTCTGACTAAGACAACAAAAAAAAGGAAGTTCATTAGCTTTCTTTTTTCTTAAAAAGTTTTGCTGCAGATAGAGAAGCAGATAGAAGATTTTAGAGGTAAGGCATCAAGATCATTTTAGCTGATCATTTGGGTTTGGATACAGATTTGTGTTTGGGGAAGGGGTTGACAGAAAAAAAAAGAGTGTAAACAAATACATGCAGGCAAATCAACATACACAACAGACTGGCTGTATGTTGCACAGACAACACTGGAGTTGACACAATGGCTAGTGAAAAGGGTGTGGTTGTTAAGGCACTGCAGCTACTGAAATGTGATATAATAAAAAAGATGCGAGCTGAATGGATGAGTACAGAAAAGGCATAGATGTACAATGAGGATATGTTCAGTAGTTTCCTTTGTTTTCTTCAGAGAACTACTGCAACCCTGCAATGACCTGTGGTCTATACTGTACCTAGCATAGGCGCACTCGCACTCCTGCTGCGGTCTTCATGTGTTACAAAGCACACACGACACACGACAGGGTCCAACAGAAAAAAAGAACAAGACAAAGGGCAGAAATTATGATTGAAATTACAACAGGATTGGAGAGGTGGAACAAACACAGACATACATGTGTGCAGTACACACACACACAAAAAAAGCACATACACGGGACAAAGGGCACGGAAACAGACTTAAATAATTAAATGGGGACCACAGTTTGTGTGGGCTGCAAATTATGGTCTTGGTCCATATAGTATATTCCATGGGTGTGGTTTGGGAAAATAAAAAGATGTCCATAGTAGAAGAAAAACCTCCAAGAAAATCTCTGTGTTGTAAACAGCCAATCAACTCCACAGCTAGTTTAATGTCACATAAAATGACTCAGTCATCTTGCAGACTTGTCTTTCTGCCGCTGCTAAATCGTGTGGTTTGCTCTCACCGAGGTTAGGGGTGCTGCCCGTCTTCTTGCCCCCGCGGATCTTAAAGAAGCCCTTTCCAAAAGACGACCGGGCCTTTCTTGAGCCAAAGCTGTCGTCCTCTGTGGTGGCAGGCAAGGTGGCAGAGGGGCCCATCGGTGGCTTTTCAGTAACCTTACTGACCTCTTCACTTGTATTCTGAGACAACAAAAACATTGCTCATAAACGGCTGTCATGTTTATTGTGCTGCACATACTGCTGAAGTAGAATATTCTAAAACCGCTGGTGGAGCATTTTCCTTCAGAAGTTAAATATGGTAACTTTTACTGTAAAGAAAGAGAAGTAAGGACTTATGCAGCAGAGTACACGTGGTGTAGTGTAAAGGCTGTCAGCACTGCTATGGTGCATTTTACAGTTAATGTTAAAAGTCTACTTGTATCCATTACAAATCAACAGTTTTTGTGTTGATTTTGCCAACAGTTTTTTTGGCAAAACCTTTTAAAATAATATATAAACATGTCTTCCTCAAAGATGTTAAGACTTTTACCTTTTCATTATTGCTCCTCTCTAGCCGGTCCTGGCTGCCAGTCTTGGTTGTATCCTGGCTGCTAAAATGACACACACCATAACAATGTATAGTAGTTGAGACAGTAAGCTCGTCTCACATGTCATGTCACACGTCATGAGAAGCAGCAGAGTGGGGCTACAGGATATGTTACACACATTCTTCTCATATCTAACTTAAAAAAGGCGACTGCAGCAAATGTACAAAACAGCTGTTGGCCTGGTAACAAGCTGGAATATTTTGCCCATATTGTCCACACCTACTACTGTAAGTGTTTTAGGATTTCATACTTGATTTGATTCCCCCCCCCCCCCCCCGATTACACTGTGTTTCGATGATCAGCAACATTAAAAAAAAAAAAAAAAAAAAAAAAAAAAAAAACATTCAATAAAATTTGAAAAGGTAGTTCAATTTCTTTAGCTAGTTTTTTACATCATCTGTCATTCAAGAACGTGAGTGACACAAAATATATGCTACTGGTGTCTTATTTCTTAAAAAAAAAAACTTGCATAAGCCAAACGCCACACTGAACTGCAGTATCTGATGCTTGTAAAGAGATAAAGTCTATTTCATATTTCACCTTTCTACATCTGTTGGCGCAGACTCCAATATTTGTTCTGGATCAGTGGGGCTGGGTGTGGACGAAGGCTCTTCATTTAAACCATTCAGGCTCTCCAGCTAAGCACGGAGCAAGAAAGAGAAAAGCAGACAGACAAAAATAGACAGAAAATACACCATTTAAAAGTGTGGACCGCCTTAAAACATTAACTCACATTTCCTCCTGTGGCCTCCAGTCTAAATCTCCACACGTGTTTGGAGAACTGACAGGAGATGTTATTCAATTAATTGGATGTCAACCCTTCAGCACTCATTTTAAAAGTGTAAAATTTATGTGAGCTGTAAGTGTCTTACTGAGCAAGTTTAATCAGATTTGAAGTCACTTGAGGGAAAAAAGGTAAAGATGACAACCAAAAATAGTGTGAGGTTTACAATAAACACTTTGTTAAACATCTTATATTCTTCATTCTACTTACTACTGCTATATTACTTATATTCTATTTTTTACGCTGCATCTCATTAGTATTTACTTTTCAAATGACATAGTGATTGCTGGACAGATCTAGATGCAAACATTTGTGACACCACATCATATTGTGCTGCACAAACCTCATCTGGGCTCCTCCGTTTTGGTTGTTCATCTGTAACTTCATGCTTCTCTGACTCCGCAGACACAGGGCTGGTTGATACGAGTATGACGGAGCCTTCACCATAACTCTCGATGTGCTCGTTATCTTTGGTTTTCTCTGGAGAGGACAATGAATAAAATGCACTGAAAAGGACCACACGATCCAATGTGAGATTTTAGTCAGCTGTTTTGTTTGGTATTGACTTAAACCATCACACACCATTGATCAACAGAAAACAGGTTAGTTTAGAAGACTAATTTACATCTTTTGTCTCTTGAGAAAATTGACATTCACCATCTCTGGAAGGCAATTGTGTACTGAAATGAACTAAAGCCAGCGGCTGCCTGGAATGTTGGAAATAAATATGAAACCTAAGATGTGCTGTGAAAAATGGTTGGCGGTGATAAAAAGTATACACAATGCATCATTATACTTTTAAGCTGTTGGTTTCAAAGCTTTTTTCTTACATTTTCTTACATTGATCTATGAAAGAAGAGATGTCTAACCTTTTTTCCCTTGTACTGACATCACCATGTCTTGAACTTTCTTATACCTCAGCAGCGACTGCTTCAGTTCTTCAATTTTACGATCCTGTAAAGGAAAAAAAACCAAAAACATTTCGGGTAATTCACAGGAGGAGAGTTGAAGCGTTTTACGTGATGCAATGTGAATATGCCAGCCAACCATAAATGATCAAATGTACCTTCTCTTCATTAGCTGCCATCAACGATTCAACTGCCTTTTTCATTCTCTGCACTTCCACATCTAGTGAGGAAAGAAAGTTATTATAGACATAAAACGTGTAACGTTCACAGTGTAAAGCTTGAGCAGGGAGAAATTTGGGGATGGGAAATAAGCCTGAACACACAGGACCTTAATTCAGTAACACATTGGGGTTTTTTTGTGTTTTTTTAAAAGAATCCTTAAAATTGATAAACCGTATGTTGAGCAGGTGTTCCACATTTTTCACCTTGGTAGAACATTTTCACTTTTCAGGAAGCACACTCAGTCAACCCTCAACATTAGCAGTCATAGGGGTTGTCTGTTATTTGTGTTTTCCTCAGGTTTATCACTTCCAAGTAATCTAAAACCCTTTTCTTTGTGAACAAGAAACTTTAAACACACTGGTCCATGCTTTTAAAACTCATGAAATATGACTTTAATCTGACATTTTAGAATAAATTAAAGAAGTGAGGATCTAGTCGCCTATACAGTATGTGTAGAGTCATGTTGAGGTTGTGCACTGAATGAAAAATGAAACTGTTCTGCATGAGTCAAAGATCACTCATGAGGGGAAGGCACAGATTTGGACACAGCACTCAGAACACTGAAATGACAACAACATTACAGGTTAGCATTAGGGCACACACTGGTTGTTGGAGTGAGCGGGGAATGTTTAGAGGAGTTTGAGGAGAGATATTCAGGGGTACAGGGAGTGAATATTGTTGGAAGACATGAGGCAGGAGGATGCGTGAACAGCCTGAAAGGTTATGACAAACGACACAATTCATTCCTCATTCCTGTTGAAAACACAAAGCACACATTCCTTGTTGCTTTTCAAGGATGGACATAAAAAAAAAAAAAAACACTCAACAGGCCTTGTGGGAGACATTTGGTTTTGTTCAGTTCAAAATCCTTAAAAGCTGCATGAAGATGACACAGTTTTAACAGAGGTGTGGTGCTCCGTGGTCAGGTATTAGCACTCCAGTGGATTATAATGGACAAGCAGAGTTCAGATGGCTCATGCTCGTTCATGCAAACAGGGGTTGAGATGGGTGCAGTAACAAAGTGCAATAATAAGCAGAAGCATAAAACCCCCTTACGTTTTTCTTTCAGCCTCTTTCTAAGAGTTTCATCTGGATGAGAAACTAAACAGGACAAAGAATTGTAAAACATAAAACTGGTTGGTTGCAGAATGTCAATACTGACTTCTAACAGGACGTCAGTCACTGTTTTGGTGATTCTACATAGATTACCACTCAATCGTATAACTTAAGGTTGAACATGTGAGTTTAAACATCTGCATGCTCATATTCAGCGAGGCTTGTGGCTGAACTGCCCTTCTCACCTCTCTCTGTAGGATCTGCACTGCTCGAGGCGATGGCTTTGAAGCCTGTCTCATCCTGTAGTCTCAACATCTCTCCGTCTTTGCCCTCCAGCTGCCTCCTCAGTATGGCAAGCTCCTCCTGTCCAACAGAGGACAACAGTGAGGATATTTCCTACACACAAACACTAGCTCCCCCACCCCAACTCCACACTACAAACAAACCACAACACAAAGGTTCACAGCTGCTGACGTGGCGTACAGGCACGCAGGCCACACCTGCTGTGAAGGGTAATGTGTGTGAGGTGGGTAGTAAGCACTACGTCTGAGGGGGCTGAGGTAATAACAAATACAGGGGCTGTTATAAAAAAAATAAATACAAGTTAAGTGAACAGAACAGGAATCAAGCATGGAGACAGACAAATTAAATTAGAAGTTTTAATAAAGATCAGTGGGACAAGTGTAAAGAGGGATGAAGAAAAGATGCAGCACAACAGAACTCTGTGCCAGCTTTTGGGGAAAAAAAACAAAAAATTAAAGCATAACTGTGGTTTGTAAAATGTGAATGTTTGCTTCATCTGGTGCTTAGCTTGAAGAAAGTTGCATTTCTGACTACGCTTGACTTTTTGCATTTTACTGTACTGAGCAGTTCAGTAAAGTAAGTGATTTCATTTCACAAAAAGTGACATCATTTGGCCTAAATGGGCAAAAAGAAAACTTGGAAAACTGCTGCAAACCAAATTAAATGTTTTTTTTTTTTACCCTCAAAAATAAAAACAGAATAGGAGCCAAAGGGAGAGGTCAAAAACCATAATCATACAGCAAGCACGACAGTGATCCTGAGAAAAGCCAACCTTCATAGCCTGGAGTTTGTGCTCCTTCCTCTGTTTCTCATACTGCATCTGGCCCATTTTGATTTTCAGGCTAGAAAGCTTGGCCATTAGCGACTAGCAGTAGACAGACAAACCAAGGAGGAGAGAGAAAAATAGAGATGCATGAAGTAAAAGATTAAAGAGATCAAGAGGATGGGGCATCCAAGACTCAAGTCAAGTTATTAACTGTGTGAAGCACATTAAAAATAGACAATGATGATCAACAGAGTCAAAAGCTAAAGAGCACTTTTGGTGTCTTTCACAGTCTAAGGGCAGCGACTACTTTTTTTTATTCTCCCAACACCCTCATGTCCAGTGACCTACGCATCCAAGAAGGTAAATCCCAAATTCAGAGCCTTAAATACAGCCACCAGAAAACTTTGGAGGTTTTTGCAACCTGAAAACAGCTGGCACGTTCTAGTGCCACCTGATTGATAACTAAATGACTGAGTCAAAGATGTCAGTTAAAATCTTTGATGACATTAAGAAGGTCTTTTTTTTTTAAGTACTGTATTTTAAAGAGCATGCAAGGTTAGAGAGGACAAGTCCTGACGATAGATAAACAGAAAAGAGAGAATAAGATGTTAGTCGTGAAGAGTTTGTAATATATACACCAGGAGTGTGCAAACTCCTGTGAACTGCCCTGCGACAACTCACCTTTGTGGATTTAAGTTTCTTTTCGTACTGTAGTTTTTCATTCTCAAGCTCTGCCAGTCTGTACCGCAGTTCGTTAATTTCAAGAATCAAGTCCTGAAAAAATAGAAAGTGCATATCACAGAATGATAGTAGAGCAAGCAAACCCCTAAAATATTTGGCAAAACTTCAAACTTCATTCCAAAAACTCACTAAAATATTAAGTCTTCAGCATCCATTTATCACTTTAAGAGCTGGTGCAGATGCCCTCATTTCTTTTCAAATGGCTGTCCAATATAAATGTCATTACTTCAAAAGCTCAATTAAAAAACGTATGCTTCTCCCTGTTGCATTCGAACCTCAGGTTTATATTCCATTAACCATTAATATCATTCAAATCTGATTTAACTCAGCAGGATTGGTATAGTACAAACAAACTGTATAAAACAACTCAAGATACGTTTGAAGGGACTGAATTCCTTGGAGAGTAGCTGCATCAAAGCAGCAGCAGTGATAAAATGAGAGGAAGCTGCTTGTAGAAAAGAAGTGATTTATGTGCTGTGAGGCGGAACATGGACAGCAGCTTTTTGTTCCAGTGGGGTGGAAGAGACGGCCGTGCTGCTGCAACAATAACATGACGTGTTTGAAAGCTTTCCAAGTATTTTGCACGGTTCATCTGGGAGCAGAAATCTCTAGTAAACAAATGATTGACATCTTAATGTTTGTAAAGCCACTGACCACAGTGCAGTGAATTCAAACACAGTCAAAAACAAAAAGGTAATTCACTACACACTGCACAGTTTTTCCATTTATAACAAAATCAGCAACCATAACATGGATGATTCAGTGGAAGCTGACATTTCCTTGAGGTGCTATAACATGACTTTTTCTTCTTACTGATCACACAGCTGCTTTGAAACTAAGGATAATAAGACATCCCACCCCCACACAGGTGTCAGACAACATGAATGAGTGTTTGTTTGATGTGTGTGTGTGTGTACTGGTGCAAGAGAGAAAAGAAACATGCATAAACAAAGACAATTCCTGTCCTAAGCATGAACCCACATACCTCACTGTCTCTAAATCTGTCATCAAAGTCCAGTCTGTCCTTCTCCATGGTATTCAGCTTCAGCTTTAAGTTGGACACTTCCGACATCAGTTCTAGCTTCTGGGTCTCAAGTGCTGTTCTGCACAAGAGCTCCTACAATGATAAATGAAGACTGTTACAAAAACTTGTTATGAGGTCAGTATTTGTAGCCCAAACTCCAGTGACAGTATAGGCATTGTTGTTGTAGTTGTACATAATAGTAATAATAATAATAATAAATGAGCTGGAAACATGTACAAAGCTCACTAGCTAGCACTGTGTGTAGTCTTATCTCAATAGCTGCCAACAAGTTAGTTTTCAAGACCAGCAGATACCCTGAAATCTGAATTTATCAAACACAGCAGATGTTTGCTGACAAGAGGACATGAATTTAAATCTTCAAGTTAGAAGTCAGTGTGCCGCACATGTGCACCATGCATAGCCTTCAAAACTAGGTGGCTCTCGATCTTGTGTGCTGACAGTTTGTCCTGAGCTTTATTGCATATCTCACACACACACACACACACACACACACACACCTGTTGGAGCATCTCCTCAGTGGCATTGAGTTTTTCCCTGTGCTCATCCAAACACAAGTCCAGGTCCCGAATCTTCTCTCCCTGAGCTTCCACCTGGTCTGTCAGCACACTCACCTGCGTGAAAACAAGACGTCACTCCTTGTTAACAACACAGTTTTTAAAAAGGAGATTTGAGTCTTTGTGGCTTTCTGGTAAAATGATCTAAGCATTGCTGAGTACCTGAAGCACCAGAGACTCCTTATCACTCTCTAGTCGGGAAAGCCTTTCCTGGTAGTGGTCACCCCCACCCAGAGAGATATGCCCGTTGGACTACAGGGACAGAAGAAAATATGGATTAGACAAAGAAACAGAAGAAGAAATGATTTAAGAGCCTTTGAAGTGCTGGCAGGTAAGTGGTACGAGTAGTCATTCTTCTGATCTTGAAAATGTTGCATGTTTCAGTGGCGAATAATCTCAGATAAAATGTTTCACATCAGAGAGTGACTGGCTGCACTGCTTTACTCAGCTCAAACAAAACCTTACATGGCTGAGAAGGCTCACATTCAGACTGTACACAGAGTTACAGCATTACACAAAAACTCTGGCATTTATCTGGCCCACAGCCCATCACTTTCCATAACACTATTCTGGTTCCCAAGAAGTGAGCGTCTTTCATGCAGCACACAAGCTGTGACATTGACAACACCAGCATTTCATCTTGCATTCCCAGGGAACTCAGCAGAAGAGGACAGTCATGTTTATGCTGAGCAAACAACACGGTTGTCTACTTGCACCCAGGATTGTTTACCCATGATTGTCTGCATTCATAGAGTTTTAATGCAGCACACAGAGTGAGCACAATCAGAAGCAAAACAGATGTGCTAAAGGTTGATTGCAGCGTATTCTGTCCAAACATCACAGACAAAATCCTCTCCACGCTGACTCAACTTAAACTCATTCCAACATTGCAAGTGTTTCTTCCTTTACTAGTATATGGAGAGTGAAATGGATAAAAAAAATCTTAAAGTAGCCCAAAAAAATGCATGTTATCAACCCATATGGCGTCACCAAAAGCAACACGAGTCCCCTGTTTTACGTCTTTTGTGTGTAGATAAACCTGTTATGTGACATTACCAGTGAAACAGATCTTCCCTGAGGCTACACGATTATGAAGAGAGAAAAAAGGATCTATGTTATTTTACGATCTGCAGTTTAGTTCCAGTCATTACACTAAAATCTCAAAAATGACATTAACCCCATAACTGCACATAGATAAACACATTCTTTCTGTCAACTGATGATAAACCTATAATATAAAACATACCTGTCCCAGTTGAATGACTGTATCTGTTCAGCGAACCCTGCACTGTGTTATCTTAGTGATCTTAGTGTGTCATGCAGCATGTATCTCCCCTACTGTACGCGTGAGCCTCTCACCAGGTGACCCTGGAGCCATTCGGCCAGACTATCAGCTGTGGAGTCAGGGATCTGACAGCGTAGACTCTCCCTTTCTTCTGTGTCCATCAACTCCAGGACGCTCCGCAGGTCTTCCAAAAGGTGAAGCGCCCGTAGGCTCCCCATGAAAGGAGAGGTGGGCGACTGGCAGTCAAACAACCCATTGGAGTAGTCCAGAGCTTTGGAGCCTGAGATAATAAATTATAACAAAGGAGCATGTTAGGTAGATCTGGTACCTAAAGAAAGACACAAAGGTCCTCTCTCATGTTTAGTAATCATTTAACATGTTTTACTCCCTCAAACTACTGCTCTAAATAGTACTAAATAAGGTATATAGCAATAAAATAAGGTACAAGATTTTAAACACTATTTTATGTATTATTAATAATCATTATTGTAGGCAACCATAAATAGCTTCTTTGACATCTGGCTCTACTGAGCGTCACCAAGCAATGATGTCAAATGGTCCATTGATGCAAAATACAAGTTGGTTTTTCAGCAAATTTAACACCACTGCAACACTGATACACATGGCTTCAAGCCACGCTACCTGAATAAGGACAGACTAAATGCTAAACCCTCTATGAGCAACATGTAGCTGCAGACATCATGTGGCTTCAATCTAAAATATCAGCTCTGCTACCAGATAGACACCAGACAAGACACCAGATAAACTCTTAGCAGTGTTGGCTCAAACTGTAGCAGTTATATGGAAGTGCCGTTGTTATTTTACGCTATGACAAAACGGTAAAAAAGAAAAAGATCAAGATCAAGAATCAAGATTCAAAAAAAGAATCAAAAGAATGTAACACTGAAAGATAACTTAACCTGCTATAATGCCGTCCATCTGTTCCAGGGCAGCTGCCAACATGTCGCTGGCATCGGACATCATCTTCAGTCTCTTCTAAACCTGGAAGGAGACAATGAAACCGTGTAAAAAAAGAAATAATTTTTAAAAAAAAGTCAATGATGCAATCAAAGTATTAAAGCATTGGTGATGGGTGTAAAGGAATAAAACGTTAAAAGAAAACAGGGACACCAACATAAAAAGAATTTCAGAATTAAAAACAACCAGGATTATTATGACTACCAACATGGTGGTGGGACACACTGATCATTTCAGTTTAGACTACGAACAACTCATTGCGGCTGCCGCTCGGTGTACTTGAGATATGACTATCAACGGCGTATATACAGGACAAATCTAGCAGAGCAGTTACAGCAGTGTTCAGCTTCCTATGCAAAATGAGTGCCTGCGTTATTTTAGCATTAAGCATGTCATTACAAAACGTTCCCACCCAGGAATTAGCTTGTAACTGCAGTACATCCTCAACAACCCTCTATGCCTAAAAGAGGTGGGTGCCTGGTAAAATAGCATGTCTGGGTTTGTTTGTGATAGACTTGACTGTGTAAAAAGGGATAAGCTGAGTGATATATGAGAAGGGCACCCCATCTTAACGGTTTTATGATGAGGGGTTAAAAAAAAAAAAAAAAACGAAACAAAAACAACTGAGAGGAAAGTATACGTACATGCTCTGCTGAGCTCTGTGCTGCGTGCATTTCAGAATATCAATTAGGCCATTTACCTAAAATATTGGCAGAATTAATGTCCTGCCAATAAGACACTGGACACTCTGTTTGTAACTGAGCGAAGATACATTTTAGTGTCCCAGTCTTGAACATCTGCCAAAACAGCATAGCAGTCCCTTTCTCTTGGGATGTTTAATCAAAAGGCTCTGCTGTATATTCATGCATGCACAAACATGCACAGGCACTCATCCCCACATACACACACACACACACACACGCACACACGCACACACGCACACACGCACGCACGCACGCACGCACGCACACACGCACGCACGCACACACGCACACACGCACACACACGCACATCTCCCTTTAATCAGCTGCCTCACATCCTGGGAGTGCCCAACACTGGGACGTAGCACCATTTTCAAACTTTATGGAAACCACCGACGGACCTAACACTGTTATTTCAGCATTCCTGTGGTCAAATTTTCCATTATGTGTAAAATAAGCATGCACTAAAATGTAAGAATCGTCAACACACACAGAGGGCTGAGAGGATATGAGAGGAACCAGCATGCAGTCAGATCCACTGTAAACTGCTGAGTGGTTTCCAACAATAAAAAAAAAAAAATCTGAATACGAGTAAAAATGCTTCTCTCAGGCTCCTGTGCTTCTCACTGCTTGTCCCACTTTCACAAGAAGTGGGACAAGCAAACAAACACTGGCATTTGAAAAGGGCAGGGCTTTTTTTTTTTTTTTTTTTAAAAACAGAATGTTATATATTTCCAAAAGACAGGAATTCACAGTGTTCAGTGAGCTTTTTAAAATGTTCTTATATTTAGATTGACATAATATATGTGTGTTTTGAGAGGGATCCTAAAAATATCACACCCACTTATTAAACACACATCTTGTCTCATCAGACAGACATGTAACATTAGACAGAAATGCAGAAGGAGAACAAGAAAATCATTAGAACATGTTAGTGAACACAATGAAATATTCTGCGGACAGAATAAGAAAGATAGTTGGAATAGACTTTCCTAAAAACCTCTGTGATGTTTTTTTTTCCAGTCTAACGTTATTTTATTTAAATAAAATCCACTTCAGATTCATTACTGTAACATCTCAGATAATTTATCCATGCTGTGGTGGATCCATTGGGAAAAAGACAGTATTAAGAAGGGGAATAACCAACTACATGCACGCACTACACTCCAACAACATATGAAATGAATAAAATCCAGTCTTAAACTGAGATAACCCAGAGTTTGGATCGTGATGACTGGAATTGGAATTGAGGCCTGCGGGGCATCCTTTGCAAAACCCTGAGTCAGCTTTTCTCTCACACCAGAAAGGCAAATATGGGCATGGTTAGCACTTGGCTTTCAGCAAACATACTTCAAACACTCCAGGACAAGATCAAACATGCTGCTCAGAAACTGGCTGTCCATGTGTCAATCAATGCTAAACAAGTGTCTGGACCCTCGACTGTTGGCATCATCCAGTGGATAAAGAGATCTCAGCACAAACTAAGACTGCCTAATTACAGAGAGGAGCACTCTGTCCTCAAGTCCTGGGATGCCTCCGTAGTATGTTCGTACACAAAAACAGGGTTGTCTAGCAAGCAGGCAGGGTGACTTTATCCACGCTGTCTTTACCAAACAAAGGCTATGAATCAGAGTGGGTTTTAGGGAACTATTTTCTTTCGTTTGTTTTTTTTTATTATAGTTTTTCAGAATCCATATTGCTTGTTCTGTCTGTTAACTGTTATATGACAAAACAGCAGAAAATCCTCACATTTGAGCAGCTAGAACAAGTGAATGTTTGGCATTTTTGTATTGAAAAATGATTGAAAATATTAAAATATGATTATTTTTTCTGGTAATCAACTGATTGACTAATCGTTTTAGCTCCAATGTGTTTTCATTTTTTGTTGGATTAAAACAGCGTCAAAGATAATATCTGTATGCGTATTAGCCCTTATGTACTGTTTATATTCCATCTGTGCTATCAAAGGAGACATCTCAAAAAATGCTAAAGAGCAAGCATCATTCTCAAAAACAAAGTCTCACTGTCTGACCTTCTATAAGCACCACGTACAACAACCATAAGATGCACAGAGAGGGCTATTGTTCATGGTGGCGGGGTATTTTGACTGAGAGGCATGAGAAGACAAAGACAGAAAAAAAGAAAAAAAAACTGCAATGCAACGCTACAGTACACATGGCATTTGAAACAACACCTGCCTGCATACTCTTTTCAGATTCAAAGAGCCTCAAAACAAAACCAATAGAAAAAAAACACTCAAAAAGCAATCTTGCCCTTTGGTGAAAACAGCCATATAATTCATGAAGACATGCAAAGAATAATGAATACAAGTGGGAGAGTGGACCACTATAATGGCTTTAGAAATCCACCGGCTTTGGCCCCTTCAGGCACAGAGAACCATCATAACCCATCCTCACTGGACACTCTAAAGTATAAAAAGAGAAAATCTTGTAATACCCCAACCTCTGAGTGACCAGTAAACTATGCCCCTGTACACACAGGAGATAAACAAGGAGGAGGAAAACAAAATAGAAGCTTCAGGGGCACTTTTCTGTGCGGGAAGAAAGTGTTTACAGCAGGCACGCCACTGGCTTTAACAGCCCGCGTTGAGACAAGTTGTGCTGGTGGTAAAAAGGCCCGGGGAGAGAGGAATTTACAGTCAAGGCATAAATCATACCGCAGTTTGCTTTCCTTGTTCTTTTTTTAATCCATGTAAAATTAAAAAAAACTGTGGTGATGTCTGTTTTACATGAAGGGATAGAACCAAGTCTCACCACATAATGACGCTTTTTATATTTTGAGTCATGCACAGGCCTTGACTCAGTCTTTACCTTTACACAATGCTTCCTTGGGAAAAGCTTAATTCAGGCTCGCATACCTCATCCTGTTCATACCTCACACAGGGAACGCTCTATTCAGCACCGAAAGCCTAGAAAATACACAAAATAATGGCTACGCTGAGCAATCAACCTGTTATTTTGTATCACACAATGAAGTCACAGCTTTATTTATGCATCAGCTTGGTGTATTTGAGAACTTGCAGTTTTGCCAAACACAAGATGCTTAAAATAGTTGCTGTATATTATGAGTGTCTGTTGTGATTTGACAACCCTCGTGACGAGGCTAATGTTATTGTCTCCAAGTTTAAGGGTGAAATGTGTTGTCCGCTCCAGTCGAGACATCTCACCAGCTGTCTGCAGGGCGCTGCTCTGGAATAACCTGCAGCTATTTCCAACCTGAGTGAGCGGGCAGAATACACCATCACTAATTTTACACCACCGAACAATTACGCCTATATGAAAACAAGATATGGGTGTGAAGCTGAAGGAGTCTTTTCTTACTGCCTGGATCTAAAAGTAAGAAAGGCATCTGTGTAATGGGCGATGCAATGTAAACACACTGAACAAAAGATGGAAATTGAGGGTTTTTTTTTTTTTTTTTTAAATAACGAGCTTCCATGTGATTAAAATCTTCAAAATTTTCTCCTGCCTGTACATGTGAGAGATCACAGTGGCGATTCATTTATGTTGGAAAGCAGGTCACATTCTTTTCATATTACTCACAGCTGCACTGTCTGTAACTCCACTTGACATTCGTGCAGAAAGTGCAAAACTGAATAGTACACATGTAGTACAGGAGGGTCGGGTTATGTAAACCGTTACAGCTTAAGTTTACATACAAAGCTACTGCTGATTTGCTGTGCACAAGACTTCCTTTGCATCACTCCATATCAGTAAAATAAGCTTGCTTGTTGCAGTCCAAAAGTCAACTTCTGCTTTATTTTTAGCAGTCTTTCCAAACAAATTCCTTGCATTTTTTTTATGCAATAAAGACTAGAACTGGAGCTCTGAAATTAAGAGTGTTGGGAGTGGGGGGGGGGTCCCTTAAATCTGAATAATAATTAACATGTTGGGAGGAAAATCCCCAGACTTTAATCACAAAGAGGCACCTCAAACATCATACTTAAATTTGACACCATCTCATAAAGTCTCCTATGCTCCAGAGGTACTTAAAATTCCCAAAATATTAAATTGAGTATTGCATCAGTGTTACTTTGAGAGCATCTGGTAACGTTATCTGGTTCACAGACAATATTTACTGTTTTGGAAAGAGAAAGCAAACAGTTTTAAGAGGTCAGCTGGAGGGCAACACAACAGCTGATCAAATTTCATGCCTTTTTAGAAAGAATTAAAAAAAAAAACTCCAGACAGTAAACTCTGGATAAACTTACTTGGTTTACAGTCTGGGTCAAAAATCATCTTGGCAAACAACAAATTAAATCTCACCAGTCAACTCAAAGCGACATCAAAACAGACGAAGTATAGTTGAGTCTAAAAAGAGGTGGCCTCGGGCAGTGGGAGCAACTTACCGCAGAGTCTGGAGCTGTGGCAAAGAGTCGTAAACTAGACCGACTTTCTCACGGCAGGAACCTTTGAACCCCCGTTTGACAAAATGTTGTGAGGATTAATATTTTGTGTATAACGTCACTTCAAGATGAAACTGTTATAGATAGAGACATAACGGGAAATAAACTGAAACATTGCTTTTAACGTCTTCTTGCCCGTACTAATGTCCGACGAAGTGAAATAAAAGTGAAATTTTTTAACTAAATTCCTCTTTAAGCTGGGATACCCAAAACCCTCTGAGGATAACCCCTGAAATCACAGCACCCTTTGGGCAGCGTCAAGCTTCGTGGACAAACTAAAAAGTGACCGTTAAGTTAAACGTTACAGCGTCAGTTTAATGTGAGAGAGAGAACGTGCACATTCATCTGCGCGAGCCACAACAGCCGTTAGTTCCGACTGAACGTTAGCAACACACTTACAAATGTAAGTTAGTTGAGATAATAAATCACGGCCAAAAAACACCAAACTCACTTACCGAAACACTTCTCAATGAGATTTCGAGACTTTCGTTAGCTAGTTTCCTTTAGTGTTTTCCAAAAACTCCACAGCGCTTGGTTTCTTAACTTCTCCCGTGCCCACCAGTGTCCCGGTCCGTCCACATCGCTACGCCATGATGTCGAAGTGACAACACGGTTGCTGGAAAAGTTGGGACGTCACACAGCCGGAGAATCCCGCCCTGCTGCGGCCTCTATTGGCTCGACAGCAGGAACTTTTTTTACGGTAGTCCTGAAGCGTTCAGGGGCGCATGGAAAAAGTAGGATATGAGAGTTTCCTGCAGGTCTGACGTTCTCAACTTTATTCAAAATGTATTTTTTCAATGACTTTTGTTTTTGATTATCAGACTGGACTTTACATTTCACATCCCTCTTTTAATCCCTGCACTCTCACCTCTTGGTCCGTAGCGCAGTCGATATATTCCCTTTGTGCAGTCAATATTTCATTTCAATTTGAATATACCATTTCAAAACTATTATTCCATTCTGTAAATAGATTTAGATTTTAATTTTTTTAAACTTAATTTTAATACCACTTTGTTTATTTCATTTTTATTACTATTATTATCTTACTCTTGTTCTACTTTTATTTTTCTATGTTGCATTTGTGGGAACAAACAACACCAAGACACATTCTTTGTATGCTTGCATACTTGGCTAATGAACAGATTCTGATTATGAAGATGAAAGATCATTTTTTCATTTTCATTTTTTAAAATGAATCTTATTTTAGTTTTTGCAAAATTTTACATATATGAATAAGTCCAGGCCCTTCTGCTTGTTTTCAAAACTGAGCTGAAGAGGAACTTTAACTCTTTTAAGTTTTCCAAAAATGTTAAAGCTCTGAAAAATTTGTATACTTATTTAAAATAATTTTTTAAAATAATTTATTAATTTATGTTGCTCCATTTGCTCCTTTTATTTTTTTCTTATGTGTATTATTGATCAGTTATTCATGTCATGTCTGTGTTTTAAGTTGTATGTTGTTTTGTAATATGTGATTTGTTTAATAAAGTTTGGAAAAATAGATCCAAACTGCTGGATAAAACCATTCACTGTTGACGCCATCAGTGAGAAGGATGCAAAGATTACTTAAAAAATCAAAAGAGATCAATCCATATTTCTTTTTCTATGACAAGAAGATATCATTTAACATGCTTGCAGAATAACACATTTAACATGGCATCTAATGACTATAATGAAACGAATATCTGAATATTAAATTGATGTAGAAATTTCAGAGATACATTCATCACCGTGATAATCTAGCCTATCCCTGAAAACTTTTCCGAGTTGTTACTGGACAGTGAAAGCAGCATATTCCTCAAAATCTGGGAGGTGCCCGTGTTTCAGTTTTCAGTTTTACACAAGCGCAGGCGACACCAAGTGGTCTGTATGTGTCACTGGTGGAAGAAATATCCTTAGACAAAATAGTCTAATAAAAGTCCTGAACTCAAAGTTTACAACATGTGCAACATGTACTTAAGTGTTCAAAAGGAAAAGCACTCAGTTTGGCCCTTTTCAGACTGTTACATTATAAAGGATATTACAGTATTATTGTTAATGATGCATGTTCATGCATGCAGTATTTTAATGTTTTAGCTTGGTAATGGTGGAGCTAAATTTAACAACTTTAAATACTGTTGGGTTGCATCATATACAGCACATTATTAAACTGCAAAGTAGGCTACAGCAACTACTGCAAATAAATGCAGCAGAGTAAAACTACAATCACCCTCTCTAAAAATAGAGTAGAAGTATTTAGTGACATAAAATGGAAATCCTACATAATAATAAAGTACGTACAATTGCACTGAGGTACACTACTTGAGTAAACATCTACCACTAAGGGACGATTTTACAGAGACACAGTTTTGCAATTTGTATTGAGGCTCTGTAACCTTTTAGATTGCATTTTTGTGCCTGGTTATCCTGACCATAACTACAGACTGAATATTTAATAATATAATATGAGTAGGACAAGTAATGTTTCAATGTCTCATGACAGCCATGATTTATTTATCAGAGTAAAAGAGAAATGATGCAGCGAAGAAAACACCAACAAAACAACAACACTAAGCATTGATCCAAACTGCAGAAAAATAATTATAATAGACATTAATTCTTTATATTGTGGCAAATTACTGTGTGCACATTTTCTAGTGCTCTCTGGTGTCTCCCTTGAAGTTACTCCACAGACCATGAGATAAGGTTTCCTAGAAACTTCAGTCCAAAGATCGACTGCTTCATCTCTTTGCTCTCAGTGAATAGAATAACCCGCTTCTGGTCAACCGTGGGTCCCCAAAGCGGTGTCCCTCCTCAGGGGCCTCTCCACCTTCACAGTGCTGGGGTCACATTCCAGCATCTCTCTGATCCAATCATCATCCAGCGCTCCCTCTATGAACTCCTCCAGACTGATGATGGCTACAGACATAACAAGGACACACAATGATCACAGACAAAGAGCAAGCAACATTTGGTTCCTACCTCCATCAACCTACAGTATGCCTGCAAGTGTTTATATCAGTGATATTAATGGGTTTTAACCTTTTTTTAACTATTGTGTCATCAAAAATATAAAACTACTGTATATAATCCATGCAGGAGGAATTTGTTTACAATTAAATTTAGGTTTAGGTAGCCTAAAAGACAAGTATTTACTGTCCTGAAGGCCCTATTACTCTTTATATCTGTTAGGTCACTGCACTCACACTTGTGCAAGTATTATATGTCTTGCATGCTGGGTTTTTAAAAAAAAAAAAAAAAAAAAACATTTTGTGCACATTTCACATGGTGTGGTGAATTACTTCAGCTTTAGGTATGTACTTCCTTCATCTGACTCAATAATGATCTTAGACTTGACAGACTTGTTCTAACTGGTAAAAGAAACGCTTCTTTAGGACTTCATCACAGCAGAGCCTCTTTTCTAGCTCTTAAAACTGTCAGAATCTACACAAAGGCTTTAACAAACTACTGAAAAAATTATTCAGACAGAGAACCATAGTCCTGAAGAACGTACAATAGATCGGAAAATAAATCCCTGATGTTGAATGTTTTTGCCACTTTGCCCCCAACTGTGAGAGGCTGCTTAATATGTATATTTATTTATTAATTTACTACTTCCTCTCCGGGAACATAGGCACTAGTCCTATGTTAGTTTACTGAGGGGAAGACACAATAAATACCCCATGACTTTGAGTATGACCTCAAATAACACCAAACCATGTTTTCAAGCAGAAAGGGAAAATCATTTCCTCACCGTTATTGTCTTTGTCTAATCGCACAAATATCCTGTTGGTACATTCTTCAGCTGTAAGTGGGTTGGGTTTGGTTAAAGCAGTGGCTACACTCATCTTATAAACAGCCTGTGAAGGAAAAAGAAAACACACAGCGGTTGGATGATGAAGATGCAGAATCTGTGGGTATCACCTCATCATAAATAGACTGTCACTGGCTCGTATGTCAGCCGAGTCGCTGTGGTGATCACTTTCTGGAAAAAAAAAAAAAAGTGTAGAAATGTACTTTGTACTTTGGACAGCAACACACCTGCATTATCTCCAGCATCTCCTCCTTTGTGATGGCTCCGTCTCTGTCTTTGTCATAGAGCTTGAATGACCAGCGCAGCTTCTCCACAGCTGACCCTTCGATAAGCATGCTGATGGCCATGACGTACTCCCTGAAATCAACCACCCCGTCCTGGAACAAAGAATCCCTGTTAACATCTAACTTAATGATGCATTGTTAGATGGAATGGCTTTTATTCTTGTCCTGTTGAGTCTGGAGGCAAAAACGTTTCCTACAGCCCCATCAGATGTGATGTATGATGTGTTATTCAGAGTACTTTGCTTACCGCATTAGTGTCCAGTGTGCGGAATATCTTTTCTGCATACTCGGCTGACTCACTGCCCACTGTTCCATTGCAGAAATGCCTTTGAAACTCATGAAGAGTGATCAGCCCACTGGGACATTCATTAATAAACTTTCTATCACAAGAAAAGACAAAGAATGAAAGCTTTTAATAAAGAGGAAAGAACCATTTCTGTTATATTACAGAAGAAAAAGGTCATATGAATGACAGGTCAGATTTGTAGAAGGAGAAATGTGACCTTTAAAATGAGAATTAAGAGAATTAAGGTCAACCCATCCCCAACCAAGCTTGTTTATACGCTGGGACTTGAGTGCTAAGATAATTAGGCCAAATGATTTTGAACCACTTTACTACAGCGCGGCAAAGAGGAGCTAATCAGCAGTGTGTAATCATGGAAGAAGTAGAAGTACTATTCCTCCATATATTTCATAATAACTGCTCGCACAGCAAAAATTAATTGAGCAAAGAAGTCAAATGAGATTTAAAATAAATTAGGGATTAAAGGATTAAAGAATTTTTTCTAAAACAGTAGTCAGGTGTTCATAAGAACATTGACACGTTTTTCTCGCTGTAATCATTCCTCCTGTTCATACTGGTCATTAAGAGATCCCTTCATAATACAATCTAAGTGATGGGGGACAAAATCAAATCCTTGTTTCGAGCAAGAATTTACTTCAAAGTTAATTTGAAGAGAATTTGAGGCTTCAATAACCCAAATTAGTCAAATAAGTGGATACATTTCAAAGTTTCAAAGTCTTTTTAGTGCCAAATTCCCTCTTTTTTGTTTACAATCCTCCTACTGCAGGTGAAAAGGAAAACACTGACACAGGTAGGGAATTATTTTACTAAAAAAAAAGACTAACTGTGGAAGATATCCACCTTATTTGACTACCTCAGACAGCTGGAGCCTCATATTATCTTCAGATAAACTTTTTAATACATTTTTGCTCAAAATGAGGGCTGTGGATTTTGTCCCCATCACTTACATTGTAAAGGTATTATGAAGGGATCTCTTAATGGCTGGTGTGAACAGAATGATTACAGCAAGAAAAACAGGTGTCATATGTCATATGGACACCTATAGTTTTAAGACAGACTTGAAAAATTGTGAACCTATCCTTTAAAAAGGCCAAGAAACTGCTTTAAAAATGTATCTGGATCTGTCTGAATACACACAAGAGCATTAAAGTACTTAGTTTACAGCTTTTCTGTATACATTTCAAAAGCCAGATGACAATCTTACCTGAACCATTGGTACAGCTCTGTAACATAAGACTCTCCTCTCCTGCAAGGCAGAGTTCCAGCTTGTCCCATTCTGTAACGAAGGAGCAACGGCTTCACTTTCACCCCCGACTTTAAATACACAACAAATCCCAGCTTATGCCATGCTTTCTTAATTGCACCAACCGCTGCCTTATCACATTTTACAAATTACTCAAAGCTAATCTCCTCAGGGGGTGGACAAAAAAAGAAGGTTACAAGTGGGCGCAGCCGAAGGCAAATGTAATTACTCAAAAAGCAGACTGCTGCTTCTCAAGCTGCCTCACTGCAGACAGGCGGCTGCAGAATTTTAATGTAGGGCATCATGCAAAGTTCTTTGGTGTGTATGTTCTGGTCTATACAGATCTGTGTGTGATACTGCATGTTAACTGTAGTTTGATTGTACATGTATACAGATATATTGTGTGTATATGGAGAGGCTGTGTGCTGCTACGTCACCTGTGTTCTCTCGAATGCCCAAGACAAAGGAGACGATAAAGGCTCATTTGAATTCAGAGTAGCTGTTCAGAAAGTGTTATACTAAATGTTATGTTATAAGTGTGATACTTGAAGTACAGATATTTGAAAATATGGCCAAAGATCCTGCTGGGAGTTCAGTAAACTAATATTTATTAACAACATGACAGCCTGGGAAGACAACCCGGGAAGACAAACCAGACGTGTTGATAGTAGCAGCAATAATGCAACAGACAAATACAGTAAGTGCTTCCTCTTGAGCCTAAAAAAAAAAAAAAAAAAAAAAAAAAAAAAATCAAACAAGAACTTATAGTGGCAGGAAGTGGTACAATGGAAGCAGTAACAAGCTCCCAGCTGCCCAATTTAAGCCCAAAGGTTAAGGTCCTTCCTCCTGTGCAGGGACAGTTTTAACAAATTTCCAAAAACTAACAATACCATTAAAATGATACAAAAGCGGCATGCAACTACACACGAAGCAGGACATGAAATCAAAACAATGTTCCCTAGCTTATAAAATCTACTGTTTTATTTCAAACGGAGACAGAAGCAAAATATGTGAGTTTGTCACCACCAAAGAAGCTGAAGTGAAAGCAATGTTTTAGCCGTCTCACTACTCTGGGGCAGAGCAGCTACAACAGTGCAGTGATTGAACATGAAGACTGGGAACAAAAAATAATACATAATGGACTGAATTTTTGCCTTTTGAAAAAGGACCAGCCTGTGTCTATGGCACGACTCGGTAGTGAGTACTGAAGCCACCGTACACAGCTCCTGCTTCATCTGTGAACGAGCTTCCACTGAATTGATGACGTGCACAGTGTGACATGTTGCATCAAGTTAATCCGATGATACATAAAATAGCACACATAGCCCTCCTTTCAGTCTGCAGAGGTGCCGGGTGGGAGGTGGACTCCAAAAAAAAAAAAAAAATCAACACAGGTTTATTGTGTCCGAGCAGAAATGTCCAAAGGCACTTCGGACACAGGCAGGAGAGTCCTTACGAGTTCAGCTGCTCCATCCACTGGCTCCTCATAATTCAAGCATGAGAGAAGCATTCACAACTTTTCTTCCCTTGAAACAAGAGTTCTTATTGGAAAATCCTTAACAGTCCTCAAGAGGTGACAATAAATCATGGCCGGAGATAGCAATATGAAATACTATAACCTTGGGCAAAAATACAAACTAATGTTTGGGCTGATTGGTTTGTGTGTTAATGACTGAGGGTTAAGGAACAGATACACATTTAACATTTCTAACATATTCTTGCCATCTATAAGCCTTCAGCAGTGTACAACACTCAAAATGATTGAATTATTTGACCAATGTAACATGCACAACATGTCTACAGGGTATCAGATTAGCCCAAAATCAATGTATCAAACTTTCAGGAGTTTATCTTATAGTGTTCTTAGTTAACCTTTTCTTAGTTTGTAGACTTTGCATTCAGAAAAGTCTACAAACTGGCAGAGGTCCTGCAGTCTCAAGTCATCACATGCAAAATAACAAGTCATCACATCCGGTCTATCAATGTTTGGTTAGTAAAATCTAAGATGTGCAACTGTAAGCACGGGCAAAAACAAAACTCTAGATGAGGTAAATGGCAATAGGATCAATAAAACTCAATGACTTATTCAAAAGTCATATCACGTCAGCAGTATGTATTCTACCTGCATGATATGGGAGTGACAATTACTCGGAGGAAAAAGGAACATACCTTAAAGCTAAACAGAATTTATGGAATGATAGCTCTGCATAGCATAATCCCTTAATAAATGTATGCATGACAATGGTGACAAGCACATAAAACATGAACGTGTCTTTTGAAAGAGTGTCAGTGCATAAATGTACATGAAAAAAAAAAAAAATAGAAAGAATCAAAGCTAAAGCTATGGCTTACCTGCAAGATCATAAAGCTGACAATAAGTGTAAGAACACAGATGAACAAGTACAGACTGATTACACCACATACCAGTGTACAGTATGTAGGGGATGTAAAACCTTTAACTGAAGGACAAAATACTGCTACAGCTGGTAGGAACTCTGTCACTGTATATTTATATGGGGCAGCTCTGTTTTCCATCGCTCCCTGAGTTATCACTTCTTCTACCATCAGACTCAGAGATCAACATCAAACACGTATTGATAAAATGTCACAGATGTGAAACGGGGGGTTTCTGTTCAGACGTTGTTACCAAACCTCCATTTCAGCACCTCTAAAGTGCCATTTCGCTTTGTATGAAGTAGTGCTGTGTGCTGCTCACAAATCCACAGGAGTTCATGACCCAGCCACCAGAACTGGCTGCTCTCCAAAACATTTATCAAAATGGATCACGTCTGCCGAAAGATGTTGAATGTTAAGAGCTATGACAAATAAAATCCAGTGCAGCCAATGCTGGAGGCTAAATGTCTATTGAAATGTACATACTGAAAAAGGAAAAATATCCTACCGATGCAAACTATCCCTTTAAGACAGATATGGCCTGAAGACATGGTGTTTGCAATCATACCAAATTCACACATATACAGTATGTCCAAGTCAGTGTACAAGAGAGGAGGTTAGTGGACTGTTGCCACGGAAAAATGTTCAGATACTGACACATTAAGAGAAAATCTCTGAGCGGCACATCATCAGGTGACTCTCAAAGTTAGAGGTTATGGAAGTGTGGTCTGCCGTGGTACACTGGCTACCTACGGTTTGGATCCTGAGGGGGTCACAGAGATGGGCCAGGTTGTCAAAGTGTCTTCTTCGCATTTTAATAAACATACAGTACCTAATCAAATTACAACCTTTAAAAAAAAAAAAAAAACATGAATTGATTCAGTGCAATTTTTTTTGCATCATCACTCCCAACCTCTGTTCAAGTGTAGGTGGAGGAGAGAAACAAAAGCAGGAATCCCGAGCCATTGTATATCATGTCGCTGTCATTTGTGTTCATGGTTTCTTTAACCTTGTGAGGCCTCTTCAACGAAACAGAGTAAAGCAGTGAGGGACAGCGTCTCAGGGCAGGCAGAGTGCTGTAAAGCTTTAGAGGCACGTCTTCCTCCTGATGACGAGGGAAAGCAGGTGTCCCCTTATTGTCGTCGATCCCGCTACCTGATAGAGCAGCCACCCAAAGACTACACAGCTTATGTGGGGAAACAGTAACTAATAAATTAAAAAAAAAGTATTTTTAAAAAACGAATGCTGCTTCATGGAGAAAGCATTCAAGCAGTTTTTGTCATCAAAAAAAAAAAAAAAAAAACTGACCTAAGTGTTTTTCAGTGAGTCGCTGCATCACACTGTAAGAGCGGATTCTATAAAGACCAGTGCATCTCCTCAAAGTCCACCGCCTCGCCTAAGTTTGTGTCTGTCTCCAGGAGGCTCATGATCACTGCCATGGCTGCTTCATCATTGCTAAGACTACTAAGGCCCGGTCCAACCACGCTGTCCAAATCCAGCTGGGAATTCTCCCCTGCAGTGAGATGGAGTGACAGAGAGATAGAAAAAAAAAGAAAGAAAAAGAAAAATACAAGGTTATGGAGTTATAAGAGGTGACAACTAGTTTTCTGGAAGGAATACAGCACAGCAGGTCTGACACACACGTGTTCCAACACACAATTTATAAATAAGCTTATTAACAGGATCAGAGTACCCATGAGTGCTTCTCCTCCTGAGAATGCAGCTCCCTGAGGCTCACCCTCTGAGCTGGACTTTTCTGGCATCTCCATGTCTGTTGCCTCTCCATTTGGCACCTAGAGACCAAAAGAGGAACAAATTATAGCCCTAGCAGCAAAATGGCAAGAGTTTAGTCATGAGGTTAAAAAAGAAGGAAAGAATCAAATCAGTGCAGGCTAAATTATGCCTTTCAACCTTTGGAGGAAATTCACCATCATTTCCCTTGGAATACAGCTGTGATTGCTTCACGTTATGGTTGTTTTACCTCTAAGAAAACATTTTGCCATTATGGTGTGAGTTGTTTAAGACAAATGAGGCGGCAAAAAAATGTCAAACTGGACTGAGTTTGTTCAAAATGCCAGTTTGAAACATTGCATTCATCTTCTGTGTGCTTTCATTACAGCTAACCTAGATCGTCCTAATTATCTTACTGGACCAAAGACTTTCTAAATCAGAGAAGTGTTACTTTTTATTGCTGCAAGAACTATTCCTCTTCCAAACATTTTCTTACACTAGCATGTATTAAAGTATAATTGGTATAATAGTGTAACTATTCAACAAAATATTTTCTTTATTTAACTATGCATGCACAGTTGATTCATAAATTACACTGACTTAGTCATTTTGGACTGGGCTTCTCTGCAAAGTTTAGGGATTGAAACATATTACACATATTAATTGACAAAGGCAATTGACCTGAATAATAACTGGGACAAATGTACCGATAAAAATATACATGTGCAAAAAACTTACATTGTTGCTGACTTGATTGTGAGTATTTGGAGACTTATCCTGTGGTAGACTGAATGGGCTGACGTTACCACTGGACGGTGATGAATTCATCCTAAAGCAACACAAATCAACTTAAAAATGCACCGAGTATCATCTACAAACAGCTGAGAAGCATACCAACTGCGGCTGTAAAAACACTGCAGCATTAATGTAGATGGACCTAAAAGACAGAAAGACTCAGTGAATCGCCCTCTTTGCAGTTTAGAACGATGTCTGTCACCGTTACAAGTAACTAAACAGCACATGCTCCGTCGTGATGCCACACCTGTTGAAATCCAGCAGCTCATTGGCAATCTGTGTCCCTATGCCTCCAGCATATATCATAGTTCCAGGTGTGGTGGAGATGCCTGGTATAATTGGAAGGGACTTCTTGCCATCTTCTAACAGAAAAAACAAAAAGGTTACAAGAGAAAGGAATAGATATACAGAATATGATGAAGTGCACCACTATTCTCAATGAGAGAATAGCCCCATAGATTATTTTTCATATTCCATTTCAACTGACCGTCAGAAGTCTTGGAATTGCTCGACTGTTCAGACTTGTTTCCTGACCGACTTGTTCGACTGTGATCGTGCCTTGTCATGAGATGGGAAAACAAGTGAAGCTCTGATTAATCTATTAATCTATCTCAGGTTCATATTTAGGTGATTCACAAAGGGATTGAAGCATATACTTACGATATGACTGTATTAGTTGACACTATGTATTCTACTTCTTTGGTCCAGGGATTTACAAAACTAAACCACTGACTTTGCAGAGTGACAAAAGAGCCATATTTTGTTTTGAACTTATAGCAGTTTGTCTCTATTTTCTCTTTACTGCGCAGCACTGTGGAAGAGAAACAGTGAGAGGATGCGTTAGAGGACTACACATTGGAAATGAAGCACACAATCTGGGTTGAGTGTTAGTACACTACAATTGAATTTCAACAAGCACAGGACCAGCAGTCATAAAGGAAACCACCGTTACCTACTTAAATGAACATATCAAGATGGACAGAAATTTACCTGTTGCTCAATACTGAAGTTGTTTTGTAAAGTGAAAATTGGACCATTGCAGATCAAAACAATGAGAAAAATTATGAACTGTATGAGGTCACTGACAAATATTATTTACCTTTTCGATGTCTATCAGCTAAATGTGGTAAGTCGTCTTGATGGAAGTACTCATAACATGACGTCCCAAGCAGCTCTTGGGGAAGATAACCAAGAATGGTTGTCGCTCTGTGACAGAAAGTGACAAAGTTAAGCGTTAAGAGTTTAAAACGTGCAAATTCATAACAATGGAAAGGTTTCATTGAAGGATATTTGGAATGGAGTAGAGACATCTGTGACTAATGTAACTACGTAGCTGGCTATGCAGCGAGAGATACAGGCTGGACGTCTTTAGAACATTTTCAAAACCCTGTCTCTCTCTCTAAAAAGTTATTTTTCACAAAGTTTGCACTATTTGTACTCTCATCAAACAGATGCATGAACATTATGTCAACCAAGCCATGCATTGCATCTGGGTCTCCCTTCCTGCAACAGATAAAGCCATAGCTGTGGATTTACCACATAAACAAGAGGCACCACCCACTTATTGAACATTCAAGGCCCACCTTTGATCGACAAAGGTGAATTTGCCATCCATGGCATAGCGTGTGATGAACTCTGTGGGTTTAACCCGGACTTCTCCGTTAACTTGAGGAGATAAGTGGGAGTGGACGCGTCCCACTGCCACCAGACAGCTGAAGTGGGAGCTATCCTGCTTATCTGCCTCGCCTTCCCCCTCTGCTCCCAGCTGACTGGTAGGCCAGCTGCGCATATAGCCTGTACAGTGAACTGTGCAGTACTTCTGCGACTCTGTGGGCACAAATCACAAAATACCTTTAGTTCCTTTAGACCAATACCTCTCGTAAATGGAAGTGTACTTGATAAATATTATATTGGCTGTTACACAAAGTACAAAATTCAAACTCTGAATGTACAAAGGTGATCCACAGAATTATTTTTCAACCTTTCTTTTTGGAGGTGCTCGCCTGGAATTCCTTCTCCACTTTGACAGAAATTTTGTTGTACTTCATGCGGCAGAAGAACGAGCGCCGCGCTCCCGAACACAGCCGCGCTGCACCGACTGGGAGGTCCGCCTGGACCTGCAGACCGGCTAGGGACACAACAGGAGCGTTAAATATGCTCTTTCACTTTCACTCTCACTCTCTCACACACACACACACACACACACACACACACACACACACACAGACACACACAGACAAAAATAAATGCTTTACTTTTAGCATCTATTAGCCGTTCGCGAGGGTATAATTCAGAAGCGGACAGCTGCTCCTTCACTTTTCCCATGTCCTTAGGGTGTACGTAATCAAACAAGCTCTGTCCAATCAGCTCCGCCTGCAGGAAGAACAGACAGCTTGTCAAACCGACCTAAAAAAGGTTCCCATGCTGATTAAAAGAAATGTCAAAAGCATTCTGCATCTAAAGCAATTCCTGCTGACAAATAATATATTTAATAAAGCACATTTACTGTGGACTGTATAACCCGGAGCACACCAGATACTGTTTGCATTTTAGTAGGAATGAGGCCGAGAAAGCAACAGCTTTTTTTTTCTTGGCTTTCTTGAAAGACAGCTTATGAATGAATCAAAATCACAAAATATATATTTATGTTAAACTGCACTCCCACACCCAACGAAAACGTAAATGCGTCAACATGCAACATCTTCATTTTCGTCATCAAAGCTGTCGTGTGTGGATTTCTTTCCAGCAAGCATTTTGTATTGCAGTTTTTAAAAAAAACCTAAAAGATCTATCAGGATTTCAGGTACCATTAGTAGCACCAGCAGCTACTGGTACAACTACTACTTGTTCTTTTAGTTAAACTATAATACATGTAATCAATAATTTAGGATTAATACATTCATCTAAAAAATAATGTAAGGACACATTGATATGCTTTTTTTAAAATGACATAATACAAATATAACTATCAATTTTGTTTTTATAAAGTGTTAAATCTGTGCACACAATGACAAAAATGTCACTACAGCCCCCAAGCACAGCTGGTCAGATGATGCCAGGACAAACTAACCCATCTGGTGTGTCCCGGGGTTTCATATGAACAAAAGATGCTGCACATACAGCAACAAAAGTAAAAAACGTTACCCGACTATAATTTAAAATCTTCGTGACGGACTCTGAGACAAAAACTATTTTCCCACGATCACAGCCCACTACAAACAGGAACCCATCTGCAGCCTGCACAACAAAGAAACATGGGGGAGAATAGGGGGATCCAATGTGATGAAATGGTCAAGACAAAAGTAAGAGGCCATTGAGAAAATGTATTTGAATTATATATTGTAATATATTCAGTATATATATTTTTAACTAAACCAAAGCACTGTAATGATTATCATTAAGTTAGTCTCTGCTACTGACTATCAACAATAAGGAGAACAGCCGACTCAGTGATTAAAACTCAAGAGAAGAAGTTGGTAGATATTTCATACTAATCCAAGCTAAAAGTTCTCTTCAGATTAATTTGGTGTTTTTTATATGTATATTCTGATGAACAGTAAACCAGAGGCATTGTCATCGGTATAAGTTCATAGTCTCGGCGGCAGCTAATGACTTGAGTAGAGTTTCTTAAATGTGGTCACATAGTCAGCTGTCTGTGTCGTGTTTACCTTAAGGACGAGGTGTTTGAGTTCCTCGTCAGGAAGGAATGACGGTTTGTAGTTCGCTTCAGAGAAGGAGCTTGCTGAACCTGAAAATACAGACGTAAATGTTACACAGCCAGTCCAATGTGAGATGACCACATTACATTTAGACTGTAGATTTAAAAGAATAAATGAATAATTGGTTATTACAACTTGAATCTTATTTTCAGAGTTTTGGCCATCAATCATATCTGTAACAACACTGTATTCACCAAGTTGACTCTTGAGCTTTAGGGACATGGTAACATGGTAACATTGATTATGGTGCAGACACACGAACTCTGGCGAGGACACATCTGGACGCAGCAGACTACTGAACGCCCCAGCCGGTGGGTGGCAGACTGCGAGTTGGGCGGTGCTGGGTTTTTGCTCTCCCGTTTTCAACGTGGCGGCCGCGTCACAAATGATCTCATTTTACAGAGAAACAGGCACTGCAGTAACAGAATCTTTATTCATATTTGATCAGCACTGCCTAGTTTTGACAGTTTGATCTGAGTTTCGTGAGCCGGCCGCGTTGCATTGGACGGACCTCGTTTGCGTAAAGTTGATGTTGAATGGTGATTATGCAAATTCAGATACGGCGGTTGGTCCGTCAACTCGCCGTACCGTATCCATCATGCACCGTGCGGGCGGATCTCCTGTTCTACACAGAAAATGAATGGGATCCGTCGACTTGACATCTGTTAACAGATTCGGTGTCTGCACCATTAAAACAAGCCACTCGAGGCAAGAATAACACAGTCATGTGATTAGACAGGTTTTGAATGACCCTGTAGCTTATGAAAATTAAGAAAAAAAACAAGGCCAGACTTTGTGGTTCAACTTTAACTTGTCATACTTGCTGTAGTTTTCCTGTTCCAAATATTGTGTGCACTGACCTACAAATAATGTAGTTCAGATAATCTGGCAAAACCCTTGTTTACAACCTGTCTGATTATCTGACTGCTCATTTCTTGCCAGACGGACTTTGTTGTAGTGATATTTTCCCTTTCCCAAATCTCAGCATTTGCTGTATTCAACATTGTACTGAAAAGTACTACTTTATTAGAACCAAATGATAAAGTAGTACAAAACTGATGGCAAAAACTACAAAAATAAAAAGTTGTAATGAACCAGATTTGTCCCTCAATTAATTGAATGAATCAAAAAAGTGACAACGAAAGTCAAGGTTACACCACTGCCCATCCATTGGCTTGGTACCTTTGAGAGATTTGAGGTGCTGCACGGCCATTCTGAGCACAGTGAGTTTGTCCAGCTTACGAGACATGGGGTTACAAGTGGGAATCATGGCTGATAGCTTGTCAATGAGATTGTTCATTTTGTCCCGTCTTCTCTTCTCAATTTGGCTGTGCGGTTCCCTGCAGAGAGATAAATCCAAAAATAATTTGCCTTTTCACTTTACCAGCCATTCACATCTGTGTAATGTAGCATATTTTTCATTTTTGATTGATGGTAATATTGCAAGAACATAGTAATGTTTTATAAACGTGGTGGCGTGAAATAGAACCCACCTGAAGCATTTAATTTTGACATGTTGGTCCTCTTCGTCTGACCTGTAGAGAAGAAAAACACAGATGTATTTATGAAAAAAAGACAATAAGCAAATGCATAATAGCACAAAACAGGTCAGTTTTGAAAGTCTTTACCCATTTTGGTCGTCTTCCATATCTGCATCAGTAATGGAAGCAGATTTTGTTTCCCTATGAAGAAAATTCACTATCATTAGCAACTACTATAAATTAACCTTGATTTAATAATATTTCCTGTCAGCCAAATTAAAGCAATCACACTCATACTTACTGGTTGTCCATGCTGCCCTTGCGCTTCCGGGGCATCTCCATGCTGAAGGACATGCCAGTAGCTGAGGATGGAGTCATCACGCCGGGCAGAGAGAGAGAACTGTTTTGGTTTTCCTCAACCAGCACATCTTCTGAAACACACAAAATGAAATGAGCTGCTTACTGGTTGTAAGGGGTGGGGACTTGATTACATTTACAAACACATCAATATGTTCCCCCGCGCGACTGCGTTTCAAGCTATAAGTCTGTCAGATTGTACTTCCTCAGATGTAAAGTGATAAAGAATTAAACAGCTGCATTATCATTTGCAGGACTGGCCCAAACACGATCACAATGTTCTCATTAGGAGCTCAGAATTCATCTTTGGCAACACAAACAGCCTTGAGGAGCAGTTACTCGGGGCGTGCGTCTGTCAAACCACTCCTTACAAATGGCCCCATATGAGTCTACATAGAAGCAGGAACAGCGTTAATGAAGAGAAGCTCTACATCTGTTCAACCTGCGAAAATCTAAAATGATGACGATACCCAATAAATTCACCAGTCAAAAAATTGCTATACCATGGTTGGAGAAATAGCAACAGTTCCCATACCAATTCTTTTTTAAAGAAATTACATTATAATACTATAATATTACAGATGTTATAATCAGACTCCTAGCATGGACTGCATGCATTCTGTTCACTAGGGATGTACTGAGCTGATTTACAGGGTTGGAAACTTTGGTAATGTGTCAATGTACTTTCTGTGACTTCTACATTTAATGCAGTAATCACTGGAGTATCCAGTACAACATTAGTGTTGGGTTATTGTAGAGATAAACCTCATTTACACCTCTGTACTGTGTCAGCTATGAGGGCAGTAGAGCTTTTGGTGTTAAGCTGTCTCATGCTTTTTGTACATTTTTCCAAACCGTAACGCCACATTCGTCTAAAGCTTGTTCAGTTGTTAAGTAGACTCTTAATTCAACTGTGGCCTTTAATACACAAAGAGGGGTCACCCTAAAGGTTAGAGTTACTGGCTTGTGACAGTACAAATCTGCAGAGCAGTGAGTAAATTATTGGTGTCAAAGTATTGAATCCCCATCACCTTATTGACCACGTGATCAGCCTCTGAGCAATGGCCAGTGCCATAGAGATATTAACTGGTTGTTCTGGTGTAGCTGCTTTAACTTGACTTGTGGGAACATCAGCTACTGTACAACAGGCTACACCAGCACCATAATACATAATAATATATACATCTCAGCAAAATGTTAATTCTACATTCAGTTAGGACTGAAACCGAATATGTATTTCATTATCACTTAATATATTGACTATTTTTTAACCATTTGATTAATCACTTACAAAATAGTGCTCATCATAAGTCTTCAAATTTCTTGTCATATAACATCATAGTATTAATATGATATTAAACAGATACAGCATGTGTGTGGCTACTGACATTAGCTCTGTATTTATGTTCACAATTCGCTGTAATTAAACATTTTTCCCCCCATAATGCCATTTAGGACACAGATGTTTTCAAATTTTGCCTTTGTTTTGTATAAAATAGGATTTAATTATAGAGTGGATGTTCTCAGTATGAATGCCTTTAAATCTGCTTCATGTGACGTCCCTGTGCCCCCCACAAAATGAGTGGAATAAAATAATTTGATGGAATCAGTGAATATTTGGCGCATTCTGGCTTATTTATATGATTAATTATCAAATTGTGAGTGACTCTTTTAGTCATTATGATTGGAGGTGATCACTTTTTCTATCAACTACAGCCCTACATTTGATCTCTATAAGGGCTACTTAGCTGCACACATTACATTATAATAGGACTTTGAATGACAGTTAATTTCATTACTGCTCAATCACATTAGCAGAGACCAAATAGTGGTGTCTCCAAACTGATTTGCTATTTTGTGCAAACAGCCAAAACAACCACAAGTATCTAATTTACAATATGAAACACAGAAAAACAGCCTCACATTGGTTACGACTATAACCAACATATGTTGAATGTTATATTCATTTTAACAATTCAGAGTTGTCTCAATTCTTTTTGTTTGTCGACTAATCAGAGATCCTTTTCACGTGTGCCATTGAAGTCTTCAGTAAGTGACTTTAGGAGTGCAGGAGTGTTAATCAGTGAAATCTCCTGCTGTCACCTCAGCTGGAATGGAAACCTGTACACACACACTTTACTCTCCATGGCTCCTGAGTGAAGATGGCTGGACTAATCGATTAATCAACCAATCCTTTCGCCCTTACAGCCTACATGTAACCCCAGCTAAAACAATCCGTGAGCACTAGTCAGCCTTCAAACAGAAATCCACGTGCTGAATGAATATCGTCACTTGCCCACAGATGTCTTCATGTGAATGAACGCAGGGATCTGTTAACAGAGATTAGTGAAGCCCCAGCTGCTGTGGTGAAGCTGTTCAGAGGCTATATCGCAGCTCTACAGCTCTCGATATCTGCGATGGCCTGTCGTCTATTTGAGCATGATGTGGAGCTGCCAAGACTTTGATTTAGTCGTGGCCTCAGAAATACATGTATGCGTCTACGTGTGGGAGGGAAACTCGAGAGAATGGCACGAGACAGACCAAATGCGGCAGATATCCATGGCACCTATTTTTAGCTCTGTTCCACAGACCCTGTGACCCAAATAGCAATTAAAAGATCAGCAACAACCTGATTTTAATCCTACTCCCCCTGTCGAGATCTGGTGGATAACAAGGTTACAGATAAGGCATCTAGATGAATGGACATCAGGCTATACAGACATCCCTCTCTCCAACTCACATGTTCGTTAACTCGTTCATTCACTCAATCCTTGAATGAACATCTGCTCCACTTAAGTATCCTCACGCCCTGTACTTCCTACTCCCTTTGTCACACAGTAATAGCATCTCAAGGAAATTACTAATTTTAAGCCAAAGTTTGATCAATTTTGGTCTGTCACTCTGCAACAATAGTATGTGCAATGAACACTGATGTGCAAGGGGGAAAAAAAAAAAAAAAAGGGTGGACAGTTTGGTCAAACTAGGTCATGAGCTAACCTGCACCGCCCTACTCCACGTTTTTGAAGACAGACACACAGACACAGACACACAGACACACAGACACACAGACACACAGACACACAGACACACAGACACACACACACACACACACACACACACACACACACACACACACACACACACACACACACACACACACACACACACACGACGAAAGTCTGCCATTGTTGCCATCTGAACTTCCTGATTCGATAACCCTCGAGTCGCTGTCAAACATTTATGCTATTATGACACACAGTTAACTGCACACTGGTTTAATTAATACTAATAAGTGTGCTGTTAGGGAACAACATGTCCTACGGAGAAGCAATCTGAATATGGACGACTAGGATGTGGCTGATTTCAATATGGCATAAAAAAACTACTCTTATCTGAAAATGACTGGTTTCATAAGGTCACGATGAAATGCCCACTGTGGCAACCTGACTGGGAATTCCAATAAATATGTGAAATTGATCTCTAATTCAGAGATAGTTTCAAAAGTGGCGACAATTGACAATTGATTGATTGAGTAATTTTTAAAGCAAAAAAGTCAAACATTTATTGGTTTCAAGTGTAAAGAATTGCTGCTTTTCTTTGGCTTATGTGATAGATGAATAGCTTTGAGTTGTAGATTGTTAGTCGAACTAGGAAACAGTGACAGGTATTTTTTCACTATTGTGACATTTTATGAGAAAATGATTAATCAATTAATCATAAAATTACCGACCGATTGATAATGAAAATCATTTCTAGCTTCCCCCCCATTATCCTCAGATTGTAACTGTGTAATTCTTCTCTTTCTAAAGTACAATCATTCATTACAATCTTAACTTAGGGCTGTAACTAAATTATTTTCATTATGGATTAATCTGTTGATTATTTTCATCAAATCGCTTGTTTTATTTGACCAACACTCCAAAACACAAAGCTATTCCATTTACCATCACATAAGACAAAGAGCAGCAAATCCACGTTTGAGACACTTCAGTATTATTTGAAAAATGACAATTTATTATTTTTATTGATTATCAAAATAGTTAATTTGATCATCTTTGCTCATAACAGTGCTATATAACATATTTCACGGTTATAAAATATGCAGGTTTGAAGGTTTGAAAGAAAGCATTTGTCTCTCCAGGGACAGACCACTATCCAATAATTGGTTGTAATCAGAGGTGTGGTAAATAAAAATAAGTTGAGCTGTATTGTGGGTGACATTGACGCCAAGTTTGACAAGGAATGATTTAAAAAAAAAAAAAAAAAAAAGACAATATCTCTGGTTCTGCCGTGCTGATTTTGATCCTTTTTAAAAACAATTGTCCATTGTGAGTCTGACAATGTGAAACCAGGTAGTACTCTTTTAAATTATAAGTGTTTCATTTGCTCTGTTGTTTAACTCATCTACAACCAATTCAAGCACACACACTTCAAAAACCTCTTTCTTTATTGATACGACAGGTCTGTTTCATATGTCTAGGTGACGGTTTCTGTACCAAACAATAAATCTCTCCTACCACTGATTCATCCCTACATCACATACTATTTCTAAATCCAGTATAATTGAGGGAATTACACAATAACCAGCAATGATCCTGATGTTTGACCTACATTCTTTCATGCAACACCACTGAGCCTTAGTGACAAAAGGCATCGCATTGACAACAAAACACACACAAGCTTAAAGTTTTTCTAAAGGACGAATATCTTGACATTGGATTTATCTCATTATCTACCTACATTTTCTGTAAAATATGCTTAGAATGGCTAATGTTGCTGATCTCAGGACACAGTTCTCAACAACATTTTTTGAAAAGTTTTGCTCCTGTGGTAGCTGCTAGGTAAATGATCCATCGAGTCGATGCAATAAATGCAGGTCTGTCAATGTTTTGATAAGGCGACACACCTCAAACCAATTTTAATTTTAGAGGGACTCAGATCAATCAAACTTTATTTTTATAGCAACTTTCATACAGGTTAGTGCAGGTCAAAGTGCTTCACAGGTGAATGACAAGCTGATAAGATTTGAGACCAATGCACCTGAGAAAAAAAAAAGAAGAAAATAAAATAGTTTTAAAAGCTAATAACACTAATAGTAGTGAAAGAGTGAAATAAAAACTAGATTAAATACAGATTAAATAGATTAAAAAGACAAAACAAAAATGATGACAATGAAATACAATAAAATATTTAAAAACTAATAATAACAACAATAATAAATAATAAAGAGTACTAGATAAGAGATAAAAGGGACAAAACAAAGAAATAAAATCAGTGAGGGATTAAAAATATATAATAAATAAAATAAAATAGAATACATTTTTACAACATAATTACAATAAAATAAGGGATTAATGTAACACTTGGATTTGAGCCATAAACATTTAATGTTCTGAAATCACAAAAAGATGCTTTTACTCTTCAGTTTAACAAGAGTTTATCTTTCCAGTTAAGTGATTATTGCTCGAGTTCGCCTACTGTTACAACTCAAATTATGTTTATTTGACAAGGTGAAGTTGGTCTTTAAAGTCCCCCTCCACTCAAAAATATGTTTTTCTTCTTGTTCCTACAGTTGGATGTTTGAGCGTCATTGTGCAGAATGATGCATGTGCAGAGTTTATTCTCACATTCATCTGCCGAAAGTGTAAAGTTTCTCTGGGCTCATTAAAAATCTGATTTTTAGGGGCAGGCCTATGAGCATGATTTGTGTCATCGTAACTGGTTTGGAGCCAATTCTGGTCCAATATTCAACTTACACAAGTGTGATGTGGAAGCTTGAAGCCTCCAGTGAACAAACACTGAGAATAGACTTTACTTCTGCTGGGCACAAGATGACTCCTACTTCACTGTAAAGTATTATTCAAAGAGTATTTTACATACACATCTAAAAACATGTCTGGAGGGGATCTTTAAGTAAAGGATCTGAGTACTTCTTCCACCACTGACAGTCACTACGTAAAGAGAACATGACAATGTGTTTCTGGTACAGCTAACATACAGTTATGCCTGCTGCGTCCTCGCTATTATTACATGAACAAACCGTTGAACTGGTTCAACCGTCGGGGTGAATGGCCATATCTCGTTAGGCCTAAACAATAGTAAGCGTTAATGCGAGTTAAACACAATGTGACACCACTTCTGACAGAAAAACCGGACTGTCAAGGTGTCAAAAAAAATATCCACAGTGACGATTTGTGGCGGACTGTAAAAACACATCTAACAGACTCGGCTGATTTGAGACCGTTGCCTTGGTAAACAGGCCTTGCTGCTACCATTGCTAAGCTAACATTTTGCGAGGTCTTGTCTTTTAGGTTACCATTTGGCAGAGCAGACACTACACACTCGATTTAAATGTGAATATCACAAATGACAAGACGACACAGTCACATTCACGCTGGCGATATGATATATGATAAACAACGCCGTCCAGAGTTACATAAATGGCGTAGAGGGCGAGTTTGCTCTACTGATCTACTGACCTAGTTTTGGAATAGCGCAAAGTTACCGTCAACCGTTGAGAAATTGCCAGAAACACCGCGGCGCCTTCTCTTTTCTGGTTAATCTCAACGCCACACAGCCGTCGTGTCAGCCAACATGGACATTCAAATAGGTTAAAAAGAAAGCTTCTGAAGTGTTTCAATTACCTGCCGGTTCGCCTCCCGCTCTGTCACCGCCGCCAGCCGCTGCATTCCTGGCCGACATGGCTGGAGCCGGAGCCGGAGCGCTGTGGCTCGGGACTCCAATGCATGGATGAGGCGGTCGAATACTCCCGGGGTGTTGCTGTGTTAATAGGACAGCTTGAGAGGGATCCGAGCCAAGGTCAGATTATTGTGCCGTCGCTATATTGAAAGAGGAGGGCGCAGAAACGTGCACAAAGGTGGCTGCGGTGTAATTAGGACAGTGTGGAGAACTAGGGGGGAAACGCGGAAGACAGGACACAGTCTCCTCCTACAGGCGCACCGGAGTCACCGCCGCAGCTTCAGCGCTCCGTTGCTCCTTTCATGACTTCCAGGAAAAAAAATCCTTTTGTTTGAATGGCTGAAAATATGCTATATTATAATTAGTTTATCTATAGCCTATAATTTAATTCAAGTCAAAAAATGTACCTATTGTTTTACTCTATATGGAAGATAATCTTTAAGAAATTGCCAAAAAAAATAAACACAAAAAGAAAAAGTATGCCTAAAATGTAAACTGTAAATGAATTATAATCACTTAATTTTTTCGTTTCATACAAGGAAACTTGTGAGACATTTATGATAGGAAACAGAACAAAAGTGCTTCGGACACGACCAGAAATACTTGGACACACTTTCTCATTCAAGGGAATGGGAAGGTGTGTCCAAACCTTTGACTGTAGCTGTTCGTTAGCTAGATCTGGTCTTCCATTTACCAGTCTGGTTGGAGTTGGAAAAATATCTACTGATAATGGAATGTCATATCAACTCCAGCTTCAGAGATCACCTGGTCCAATCTGGTACCCACACCGCCGCCCAATGCATATAAATGTTACACAGCTTGTGAGTTCAAGCGGAACAAAGAGAAACATATAGGGGGAAAAGTTAACTGGATGCACAGCCCAGCTCTCTTAACAGATCATAATATTTAATGTATGCACACACGCAGGCCTATGTTCGCAAGTTTTTTTTTTTATTTTGTATTTTGTCTAAAGTTTTAGCCTACACCTCTTTTAATGTAAGATTAACATTGCAACATTGAATGCCACACGCCATTTTTTGTTAAATGTTATTACGTCACAATCGTATGGATGACGTGCGTGCTTTGATAGAATGTTATTACGTCAATCGTATGGATGACATGCGTGCTTTGATACAAAGACAAAATAGAATTGTTATGGCACAGATCAAAGCCTAATAAGATGAGAGGTATGAAGTGTAAATGCTGTCAAACTGAATTGTGCACGATCCAAATTACATTGGAATACTGACAATTGCTTAGACAAGCACAGAGTTAAGTAGTAGGTAGGTAGTAGTAGGTTTTACCTTAGCCCAAGTTAGACTTGATATTTCTTTCATTTTAGAGGTTGTGAACACACACAAATCAGGTATGTCTAAAGACAATATCAACGCTCCCCAGAGCACTTTAAAAGAGGAATCATCTCGCCTGTACGTGTCAGAGGAAGCAAAAATGACAGAAACGCAGGAGCACCATACAGTCAAGACCAATTCAAGTTTCAGGACAGCAGTGAAGTTACTTCAAGTAACTAAAGAGAAAAATGAGCTGCAAGCAAAATTAGCCGAGGTCTCAAAACTGCTATTGATGTCAGCAAATCAGAATCATAGCGACGAGATTACAAACCTGATGACAAAATTGGAATATTCTCAGGACAATGAGAAGCGTTTGAAAGAACAGAATGAGAATCTCACTGTTGAAATGGCTCAACTTGATTCTGTGAGTGAGACCCTCACTGCTATGGTGGCTGATCTTGAATCTCTGCGAGAGAAAGACCAAGCAGAGATTTACCATCTGAGGACAGCAAAGCATGATCTTCTGTGTCAGGTGAAGGAGGCTGAAAGGGATAAAGAGGACCTAACACAGAAGCTGGTGTGTGAGAGGGACAAACAACAGGCAGAAATTGTAAACCTGAGGTCAGCACTGCATGATTGTCAGAGACAAAGTGAAGAGATTAAAAACCTGAAGACAAGATTGGAATATTCTCAGGACAATGAGAAGTTTTTGAATGAGCAGAATGAGAGTCTTATCACTGAATTGAAACGAGTGGAATCTGTAAATCAGAAACAAAGTGAACAGGTTCAAAACCTGAAGTCAGAAAATCAATATCTTCACTTACAAGAGGAGGAGGCTCAACAACTCATCAGGAATAAAGATGAGATAATAACAAAGCAAAACAGGGTAGCTGCTCATCACGAGCAACTCATAGACGAGCTTAATACAATCAATGGTGATCTGAAACAATCAGTCATAGATCTTAAAGACCAGCTGGAGAGGAGAGAGGAGGACGAGATACTAGCTAGAGTGGAGAATTTCAGAGATGAATGCAGGGCTTGTGGTGAAAATACAGAACAACTTGACTTTTCAACAGACAATGAGAAGTTTTTGAATGAGCAGAATGAGAATCTCACTGTTGAAATGGCTCAACTTGATTCTGTGAGTGAGACCCTCACTGCTAAGGTGGCTGATCTTGAATCTCTGCGAGAGAAAGACCAAGCAGAGATTTATAGTCTGAGGACAGCAAAGCATGATCTTCTGTGTCAAGTGAAGGAGGCTGAAAGGGATAAAGAGGACCTAACACAGAAGCTGGTGTGTGAGAGGGACAAACAAAAGACAGAAATTGTAAACCTGAGGTCAGCACTGCATGATTGTCAGAGACAAAGTGAAGAGATTAAAAACCTGAAGACAAGATTGGAATATTCTCAGGACAATGAGAAGTTTTTGAATGAGCAGAATGAGAGCCTTATCACTGAATTGAAACGAGTGGAATCTGTAAATCAGAAACAAAGTGAACAGGTTCAAAACCTGAAGTCAGAAAATCAATATCTTCACTTCCAAGAGGAGGAGGCTCAGCAACTCATCCGGAATAAAGATGAGATAATAACAAAGCAAAACAGGGTAGCTGCTCATCACGAGCAACTCATAGAGGAGCTTAATACAATCAATGGTGATCTGAAACAATCAGTCATAGATCTTATAGACCAGCTGGAGAGGAGAGAGGAGGACAAGATACTAGCTAGAGTGGAGAATTTCAGAGAGGAATGCAGGGCTTGTGGTGAAAATGCAGAACAACTTGACTTTTCAACAGACAATGAGAAGTTTTTGAATGAGCAGAATGAGAGTCTTATCACCGAATTGAAACGAGTGGAATCTGTAATTCAGAAACAAAGTGAACAGATTCAAAACCTGAAGTCAGAAAATCAATATCTTCACTTACAAGAGGAGGAGGCTCAGCAACTCATCAGGAATAAAGATGAGATAATAACAAAGCAAAACAGGGTAGCTGTACAACAACAGCTACTCGTAGACGAGGTTAATACAATCAATGCTATTTTGAAACTATCAGTCATAGATCTTAAAGACCAGCTGGAGAGGAGAGAGGAGGACGAGATACTAGGTGATTGTGGTGAAAATACAGAACTCCTGGAGATTCCAGCGGAAGAACCTCAGCAGCTTGAAACTCCTGCTCCACCTTCTAAGATTAAGACCAGTCGTTTTTGGTGTCCCTCAGCTAAAGGTCTACTGAAAACAGCTTTGAATGTAGGAATCTGTGCTGCGGGGGTAGCTCTTCCCATCTGGCTCACCTGCCGAGCAGTTGCTGACAGCTGCTACCCCCTGGTAGAGACCTTCTGCAGGTTCCAACAAGCAGTCCCTCGTCCTTTCTAATAGGACAAGGTGATCGATCAGACAGGACAAGAGAAGAGAAGAGAAGAGAAGAGAAGAGAAGAGAAGAGAAGAGAAGAGAAGAGAAGAGAAGAGAAGAGAAGACAAGAGAAGACAAGACGAGAAAAGACAGAAAGATGAGACAAGATTAGTAAATTAGAGACAAAGTGAAGAGATAAAAAACATGAAGACAAGATCGCATGATTCTCAGGACAATGAGAAGTTTTTGAATGAGCAGAATGAGACAGACAGACAAGACAAGACCCAGACAAGACCCAGACCAGACAAGACTCAGACAAGACCCAGACCAGACAAGACTCAGACAAGACCCAGACAAGACCCAGACCAGACCAGACCAGACAAGACCCAGACCAGACCAGACAAGACCCAGACCAGACAAGACCCAGACAACACCCAGACCAAGACCAAGACCAAGACCAGACCAGACCAGACCAGACAAGACCCAGACCAGACCAGACCAGACCAGACCAGACAAGACCCAGACCAGACCAGACCCAGACCAGACAAGACCCAGACAACACCCAGACCAAGACCAAGACCAAGACCAAGACCAAGACCAGACCAGACCAGACAAGACCCAGACCAGACCAGACAAGACCCAGACCAGACAAGACCCAGACCAGACAAGACCCAGACAACACCCAGACCAAGACCAAGACCAGACCAGACCAGACAAGACCAGACAAGACCAGACAAGACCAGACAAGACAAGGACTTTTTTAGGTTCAATTTTGGCATTATGATAAAAATCAATAAAATGAATTAGAAAAAAAAAGATGTTTATAAACTTTTTAAAAAAGAACTCTGATCTGATGGTGTGTGTGTCATGGTGTGTGTGTGTAGGTGAGAGGTGATTGTGTTCCATGTTGTGTATTTGTTGATTTAGTCAGAGTCCGCAGGCTGACAACAGTGAGGGGCTTCTACTCCCCTCAGGTACTGAAGGGAGCAGAAGCAGAATGGATGGTCCGCCTGCATTATGACAAAAATATTAATTAAATCAGGATAATTTCTTTTTTCTTCAAGCAGCGACCAGCAGCTAGTACAAGTCCCTGTCGGTCGGTTCTTCCGTCCGTCAGTCTCAAATCTTAAGGCTGCAATATAGATTTGTGCCACTAAACATAAAGAGTGGACGCTGTTGCCTTTCATATATACTGCAACCTCACACAAACCCACAATAGCAAACTGTGGTTTTTAAAGCTATATGTAACTATTCTGCAATAAAATGTTTAAAAACAACTAGACCTGTTATATATTTTGTTGAGTTGTGTACTTACATTATCCCAAATGTTTCCAACAATTTTCAAACCATAAATGGACTTTTATTCAGTTTTAAGCCACATTTTTATGATAAACTTTTAGATCTTGGTTACTTTTAATTGTATCTTTTAACCGGATGAAGGATTGTAGGCATCAAACATCTGGATCTTAAGTTATCAGAGAAACAAACTGAGCAAACATTAGCAGCAGATTGGCTAATAACCCCTCCCAGACGTCCTCTTTCTGCTGAACAGTGTTGGAAGTGAAACTGCTTTATTTAGTATTTTTACAATTTTAATCCCTGTGTATGTTTGTTTTGGAGAGGAGGAGATCTCTGTGGATAATTTGGCTCCCAGTAACAGCTCCTTCTTACATCCTGTGTCTGCCAAACAGTGTCAGAGAAACTGTGATTTTTAATGTGAAACAGCTTATTCAGTGTTTTTACCTGTTTTAATCACTGGGTCTGTTTGTTTTGGAGACGAGGAGATCTCTGCGGATAATTCGGCTCCCGGTAAAAACATCCAGAACGATGAACACTGAAGTAATCCTATCCCGGAGAAGCTGGTTGTTTAACAATGACGACAACTCCTCCCATGATCCCACACTACTTCACAACGTCATCACACTTCGTCTTTTGTTATTGTCTTGATTCAGAGACCCATAGCAATATGCTCAAATATCATTTCATTGGAACTAGAATTCATACAATACTGGCCCAAAAGTAAGCCTACTGACGAACATGCAGTATCTGCTCACAGCTGAATTAATTATATGCTTGTTTATTTTTTTCCCCCCCAAAAGGAAAATGGGGTGACATGAGATTTTTATCTTTTTTGAGCAAATGCTTAACACTGACCTGATTCCCTCTGTGGGGAGTATATTTCAGGGTTTCTGCTACACAGGTTTTGACTGTCTTCTGCAGTATCTTGGGGTGGTTCTTGCGGCCTCTAAAGATAAAGAAAGACAAAGAAAAAAAAAAGGACTAGAAAATTCTTGCTTCGGCTTGGAAAAAGTAGATAGTTGAAGTATTTTAACCAGTACTTTATGAAGATGAAGTAGTACCTGAAGTTCTTGAGGCAGTAGTTGAAGTAGCTGAAGCAGTATTTGAAATACTTGAAGCAGTAGTGGCTGATCACTTCTTTATTAAATCAACAAGTGCTGAAAATACTAGCAATGTATTTGTCTTATCAGTTTACAAGCAAAATGCACCATTAGCATTTTTTACACTTGTGGATTAATTGGAAGTGGAAGTAATCAGCCCTAATGTGTGCAGTGAAAACTTCTACCTTTGGATTATCATTTGGATTGGGTTATTGATTTATAGCCCAATCCAAAATAAATGCAAACCTGAATAAACCATAATCACCAGGTAATCATGTATATCAAGGCTTTGTTCTGACTATACTATTACTGGAAAATACAGAAAAATCACAAGCAACTGTTTCCTCTAAGAAGCCATTTGGAGCATCACTTGACTGATATCTGTTTTGTCATCCTACCTTTGATTCTTTGTGTGTGGCCATCCTAAAGGAAGGTCAAAAAGCCCGTTCTGTTGACAGAAAAGTGAAGCATTTCGGCCACCGCCGGGGAGGAGCATGATGCAGGTACACGTATAGTCACCTCTGCAGGGACTCATCAAACACCACCTGTTGGAAAAGATGGACCACAGCAGAGAAGGGAAGATTGTAACAGGCTCCTGGCCGCTAAATCAACAGTGTATTCACATTTTTCCAGCTTTGTTAGCCTATTGTACAGGAAAAAAAAAACCGTCTCAGCAACATTTTCATGTCAACAGTCCCTCACCTGACACCCAAATTTTTCATGAGGCAGTGCGTGCAGCCACTCCAGATCATGTGATGAATTTGGCATGTTCCAAAAACTCCTCCACCTTAACTTGAAATGAGAAAAGAACATTTATTTATTATCGGAGTACTTATTTATAATCCCTTCAGTTCATTATGAAAACTGACAATAAATAGTATGTAAATATTGCACTGTACTTTATTTTGACAGTCAGTTATTTACTACATACAGACAATACAATTACTAGGCTACTTCAATAAACATGGCACTGAATCATAATGTAAATTAGACATTATGATGTTCTGGACCTTTGCTTGAAGAATTTTCTTTCTCACCCGACCTCTTTGAATTTTAATTGTGTTATGAGAAAAGACAACAATACTCATCAGTCGTGATTGTATTTAAGCACATGCAGTGAACGGTTATCTAATTTAAATTCCTGTTTGCAAAATGGAAGTTGACAGTGACAGTCTAATTCAAACGAGTGAGAATATTGTGGTAACAGAAATAAATGTCTGTAGCTTTTCATACAAACACGATGATCACACTTTGCAAACATAACCTCCAGCTCGTTCCCTGCTGCGTCCAAACCGAGTATGACATACATGTAAGCTTATGTTTCACATGTAGGCTGTATTAAACAGTTTTCAACTTGATATCAGATTGAGGACATATGATACTAACAATAAAGGCGATTTATTGATGTTTGCAGTGTTTTGAACAGGCATCGACAGTCATCTACTTTTTCAATACAAAGTCCTTTCTGGCATCCAGAAACCACAGCCTCACGCACGCGGATCTCACCAGTACTTGTAACACACACACACGCAAAGAGAAGTAGACTGCATTACAAAAAAAGAAATGTTCCCCTGAGACATAAACACGGCCTGCAAACATCCTCCAAAAATACTTAAAACAAAGTAGACTCAGCGGCTAACTTAGCTGTGATTGAGTCTCTCGGAGGCTCCGAGGAGCCGACGCCGACCTTGACTCTTAAACAAACCGGGTCAGACAGTGCAGGCCAGCCAGTACCTTTTAAAAACGGAGCCACAAACAACACGTACCACCTGCCTGTCTGCCTGCCTTTCTGTGCTCCATTCAAATGGACCAACTTCACACTACAAACCCAGCTGGAGCCTCAGAAATCCAGTTTAACTCCGCTGCTCAGTACAATGTGCTAGCTAGGCTAACACTGACAAGCTAACGTTGGCACTAGCATTAGCTGCTAACGAAAACCTAGCTTCTTCAGCTTAACATTACCTTGCAATGAATTAGCTTGACTAAACTTAGGTCTAACAGAACAGAAATGATTATGTTCAAAAGTGTTCAGAAAGACTCATTTGGGTGTAGTGTACACAACACAACACACGCTTCATCCATCGAGGTATCTTTCCCCACTTGCTGCAATGTGATCTTATTTACATGGCTGTGTTAGGGCTATATGTGGTTCAAAATAGACATCCATCTTTGGCTAAATTTGGACCAAATCAGATGGACTACAGCTCAATTTTCAACAACTATTTTTGGGCTAAATAAATGCCACGAAGGGCCCAACAGATTTCTGTTTGTTGTAAAGCTGTTGTAAATACTCCCGGGGTGTTGCTGTGTTAATAGGACAGTTTGAGAGGGATCCGAGCCAAGGTCAGATTATTGTGCCGTCGCTATATTGAAAGAGGAGGGCGCAGAAACGTGCACAAAGGTGGCTGCGGTGTAATTAGGACAGTGTGGAGAACTAGGGGGGAAACGCGGAAGACAGGACACAGTCTCCTCCTACAAGCGCACCGGAGTCACCGCCGCAGCTTCAGCGCTCCGTTGCTCCCTTCATGACTTCCAGGAAAAAAATCCTTTTGTTTGAATGGCTGAAAATATGCTATATTATAATTAGTTTATCTATAGCCTATAATTTAATCCAGGTCAAAAAATGTACCTTTTTTTTTTACTCTATATGGAAGATAATCTTTAAGAAATTGCCAAAAAAAATCAAACACAAAAAGAAAAAGTATGCCTAAAACTGTAAATAAATTGTAATTACTTAATTTTTTCATTTCATACACTTAAATCTGCTCGTCTCTTAGCCTCGTTAAGCCAATGTGCAGTTATGCATAACCGAAACGGATGTTTAATAAAATAGCCATATTTGGAAAGCCAGATACTACTGTCGTCAGTCTGAAGTTGCAGCGTTGTCCACTGATTTGGCTGCAGCCCGACGACTTTATACTGCACAGCCCAGCTCTCTTAACAGATCATAATATTTAATGTATGCACACACGCAGGCCTATGTTCGCGAGTTTTTTTTTAAATTTTTTTTTTTTTTTTTAAGTTTTAGCCTACACCTCTTTTAATGTTAGATTAACATTGCAACATTGAATGCCACACGTCATAGTTTGTTAAATGTTATTACGTCACAATCGTATGGATGACGTGCGTGCTTTGATAGAATGTTATTACGTCAATCGTATGGATGACATGCGTGCTTTGATACAAAGACAAAATAGTATTGTTATGGCACAGATCAAAGCCTAATAAGATGAGAGGTATGAAGTGTAAATGCTGTCAAACTGAATTGTGCACGATCCAAATTACATTGAAATACTGAAAATTGCTTAGACAAGCACAGAGTTAAGTAGTAGGTAGGTAGTAGTAGGTTTTACCTTAGCCCAAGTTAGACTTGATATTTCTTTCATTTTAGAGGTTGTGAACACACACAAATCAGGTATGTCTAAAGACAATATCAACGCTCCCCAGAGCACTTTAAAAGAGGAATCATCTCGCCTGTATGTGTCAGAGGAAGCAAAAATGACAGAAACACAGGAGCATCTACTAAAAGTTCATGAGCTGGAAAGCCAAAGCAGAAGCTTACAGGCTCACAACACTGAGCTCATATCAAAGGTAAGGGAATATGAGTTGGAGTTAAAAAAGTTCAAGGAGATGGAGACAAATAAAGCACAAGTTCCCCAGAATTACCCACACCATACAGTCAAGACCAATTCAAGTTTCAGGACAGCAGTGAAGTTACTTCAAGTAACTAAAGAGAAAAATGAGCTGCAAGCAAAATTAGCCGAGGTCTCAAAATTGCTATCCAAGGAGGAAAGTGTCAGGGACAAAAATGACCTAAATGTCAGGAAGTTGGAAGAGGAGAATTCCAGTTTGAGGGAGCAGAATGAAAGTATGACTGCTGAGCTTGCCCGCCTTGAATCCCTTGGAGAGAGACAAAGGTCTGAAAATGAAGGTCTAAAGGCAGAAGTTCACGGTCTGAAGGTAAGTCAGAAAACCTGTGCTGCTAAAGTGGCTCATTTTGAATCTCTGCAAGAGAAAGAACATGCAGAAATTTATCATCTGAGGGCAGCAGAGTGTGAGCTAACACAGAAACTGGCCTGTGTTAAATCTCAGAGGGACAAACAACAGGAAGAAATTGAAATGTTGATGTCAGCAAATCAGAAACATGGCGACGAGATTACAAACCTGATGACAAAATTGGAGTATTCTCAGGACAATGAGAAGCGTTTGAAAGAACAGAATGAGAATCTCACTGTTGAAATGGCTCAACTTGATTCTATGAGTGAGACCCTCACTGCTAAGGTGGCTGATCTTGAATCTCTGCGAGAGAAAGACCAAGCAGAGATTTATAGTCTGAGGACAGCAAAGCATGATCTTCTGTGTCAGGTGAAAGAGGCTGAAAGGGATAAAGAGGACCTAACACAGAAGCTGGTGTGTGAGAGGGACAAACAACAAGAAGAAATTGTAAACCTGAGGTCAGCACTGCTTGATTGTCAGGAAAAGGAAGATCTTTTGAATTGGCAGAATGAGAGTGCTGCTGCTGAGCTGGCACAAGTCGAATGTGAAAATCAGAAACAAATTGAAGAGATTAGAAACCTGAAGATAAAATTACTAGATTCTCAGGCCAATGAGAAGCGTTTGAAAGGATATAATGAGAATCTCTTTGCTGAAAAGGCTCAACTTGATTCCATGAATAAGATCAAAGAAGCAGAGATTCGCACACTGAAAGAATATGAGAAAATCCTGAATGAGAAAACAGAGACCCTCACTGCTGAGGTGGCTGATCTTGAAGCTCTGCAAGAGAAAGACCAAGCGGAGATTTATAGTCTGAGGACAGCAAAGCGTAATCTTCTGTGTCAAGTGGAGGAGGCTGAAAGGGATAATGAGGACCTAACACAGAAGCTGGCGTCTCTTGAATCTCAGAGGGACAAACAACAGGCAGGAATTGAAAAGTTGAGGTCAGCACTGCATGTTCATCAGGAAAAGGAAGAGTTTTTGAATATGCAGAATGAGAGCGCTGCTGCTGAGCTGGCACAAGTTAAATTAGTAAACCAGAGACAAAGTGAAGAGATTAAAAACCTGAAGACAAAATTGGAATATTCTCAGGACAATGAGAAGTTTTTGAATGAGCAGAATGAGAGTCTTATCACCGAATTGAAACGAGTGGAATCTGTAAATCAGAAACAAAGTGAACAGGTTCAAAACCTGAAGTCAGAAAATCAATATCTTCACTTCCAAGAGGAGGAGGCTCAGCAACTCATCCGGAATAAAGATGAGATAATAACAAAGCAAAACAGGGTAGCTGCTCATCACGAGCAACTCATAGACGAGCTTAATACAATCAATGGTGATCTGAAACAATCAGTCATAGATCTTAAAGACCAGCTGGAGAGGAGAGAGGAGGACGAGATACTAGCTAGAGTGGAGAATTTCAGAGAGGAATGCAGGGCTTGTGGTGAAAATGCAGAACAACTTGACTTTTCAACAGACAATGAGAAGTTTTTGAATGAGCAGAATGAGAATCTCACTGTTGAAATGGCTCAACTTGATTCTGTGAGTGAGACCCTCACTGCTAAGGTGGCTGATCTTGAATCTCTGCGAGAGAAAGACCAAGAAGAGATTTATCATCTGAGGACAGCAAAGCATGATCTTCTGTGTCAAGTGAAGGAGGCTGAAAGGGATAAAGAGGACCTAACACAGAAGCTGGTGTGTGAGAGGGACAAACAACAGGCAGAAATTGTAAACCTGAGGTCAGCACTGCTTGATTTTCAGAGACAAAGTGAAGAGATTAAAAACCTGAAGACAAGATTGGAATATTCTCAGGACAATGAGAAGTTTTTGAATGAGCAGAATGAGAGTCTTATCACTGAATTGAAACGAGTGGAATCTGTAAATCAGAAACAAAGTGAACAGGTTCAAAACCTGAAGTCAGAAAATCAGTATCTTCACTTACAAGAGGAGGAGGCTCAACAACTCATCTGGAATAAAGATGAGATAATAACAAAGCAAAACAGGGTAGCTGCTCATCACGAGCAACTCATAGAGGAGCTTAATACAATCAATGGTGATCTGAAACAATCAGTCATAGATCTTAAAGACCAGCTGGAGAGGAGAGAGGAGGACGAGATACCAGCTAGAGTGGAGAATTTCAGAGAGGAATGCAGGGCTTGTGGTGAAAATACAGAACAACTTGACTTTTCAACAGACAATAATGAGGAGCAGATAGGTGAAAACCTCCTGGAGATTCCAGTGGAAGAACCTCAGCAGCTTGAAACTCCTGCTCCACCTGCTGAGATTAAGACCAGTCGTTTTTGGTGTCCCTCAGCTAAAGGTCTACTGAAAACAGCTTTTTATGTAGGAATCTGTGCTGCGGGGGTAGCTCTTCCCGTCTGGCTCACCTGCCGAGCAGTTGCTGACAGCTGCTACCCCCTATTAGACACCTTGTGCGACTTCCAAGAAGCAGGCCCTGTTCCTTTCTAATAGGACAAGGTGATCGATCAGACAGGACAGGACAAGACAGGAGAAGAGAAGAGAAGAGAAGAGAAGAGAAGAGAAGAGAAGAGAAGAGAAGAGAAGAGAAGAGAAGAGAAGAGAAGAGAAAACAAGACAAGACAGAAAGACGAGACAAGATTAGTAAATTAGAGACAAAGTGAAGAGATTAAAAACCTGAAGACAAGATTGCATGATTCTCAGGACAATGAGAAGTTTTTGAATGAGCAGAATGAGACAGACAGACAGACAGGACAAGACCCAGACAAGACCCAGACCAGACAAGACCCAGACCAGACCAGACCAGACAAGACCCAGACCAGACCAGACCAGACCAGACCAGACCAGACAAGACCCAGACCAGACAAGACCAGACAAGACCCAGACAAGACCCAGACCAGACAAGACCCAGACCAGACCAGACCAGACCAGACCAGACCAGACCAGACCAGACAAGACCCAGACCAGACAAGACCAGACCAGACCAGACCAGACAAGACAAGACCCAGACAAGACCCAGACCAGACAAGACTCAGACAAGACCCAGACCAGACAAGACTCAGACAAGACCCAGACAAGACCCAGACCAGACCAGACCAGACAAGACCCAGACCAGACCAGACAAGACCCAGACCAGACAAGACCCAGACAACACCCAGACCAAGACCAAGACCAAGACCAGACCAGACCAGACCAGACAAGACCCAGACCAGACCAGACCAGACCAGACAAGACCCAGACCAGACCAGACCCAGACCAGACAAGACCCAGACAACACCCAGACCAAGACCAAGACCAAGACCAAGACCAAGACCAGACCAGACCAGACAAGACCCAGACCAGACCAGACAAGACCCAGACCAGACAAGACCCAGACCAGACAAGACCCAGACAACACCCAGACCAAGACCAAGACCAGACCAGACCAGACAAGACCAGACAAGACCAGACAAGACCAGACAAGACAAGGACTTTTTTAGGTTCAATTTTGGCATTATGATAAAAATCAATAAAATGAATTAGAAAAAAAAAGATGTTTATAAACTTTTTAAAAAAGAACTCTGATCTGATGGTGTGTGTGTCATGGTGTGTGTGTGTAGGTGAGAGGTGATTGTGTTCCATGTTGTGTATTTGTTGATTTAGTCAGAGTCCGCAGGCTGACAACAGTGAGGGGCTTCTACTCCCCTCAGGTACTGAAGGGAGCAGAAGCAGAATGGATGGTCCGCCTGCATTATGACAAAAATATTAATTAAATCAGGATAATTTCTTTTTTCTTCAAGCAGCGACCAGCAGCTAGTACAAGTCCCTGTCGGTCGGTTCTTCCGTCCCTCAGTCTCAAATCTTAAGGCTGCAATATAGATTTGTGCCACTAAACATAAAGAGTGGACGCTGTTGCCTTTCATATATACTGCAACCTCACACAAACCCACAATAGCAAACTGTGGTTTTTAAAGCTATATGTAACTATTCTGCAATAAAATGTTTAAAAACAACTAGACCTGTTATATATTTTGTTGAGTTGTGTACTTACATTATCCCAAATGTTTCCAACAATTTTCAAACCATAAATGGACTTTTATTCAGTTTTAAGCCACATTTTTATGATAAACTTTTAGATCTTGGTTACTTTTAATTGTATCTTTTAACCGGATGAAGGATTGTAGGCATCAAACATCTGGATCTTAAGTTATCAGAGAAACAAACTGAGCAAACATTAGCAGCAGATTGGCTAATAACCCCTCCCAGACGTCCTCTTTCTGCTGAACAGTGTTGGAAGTGAAACTGCTTTATTTAGTATTTTTACAATTTTAATCCCTGTGTATGTTTGTTTTGGAGAGGAGGAGATCTCTGTGGATAATTTGGCTCCCAGTAACAGCTCCTTCTTACATCCTGTGTCTGCCAAACAGTGTCAGAGAAACTGTGATTTTTAATGTGAAACAGCTTATTCAGTGTTTTTACCTGTTTTAATCACTGGGTCTGTTTGTTTTGGAGACGAGGAGATCTCTGCGGATAATTCGGCTCCCGGTAAAAACATCCAGAACGATGAACACTGAAGTAATCCTATCCCGGAGAAGCTGGTTGTTTAACAATGACGACAACTCCTCCCATGATCCCACACTACTTCACAACGTCATCACACTTCGTCTTTTGTTATTGTCTTGATTCAGAGACCCATAGCAATATGCTCAAATATCATTTCATTGGAACTAGAATTCATACAATACTGGCCCAAAAGTAAGCCTACTGACGAACATGCAGTATCTGCTCACAGCTGAATTAATTATATGCTTGTTTATTTTTTTCCCCCCCAAAAGGAAAATGGGGTGACATGAGATTTTTATCTTTTTTGAGCAAATGCTTAACACTGACCTGATTCCCTCTGTGGGGAGTATATTTCAGGGTTTCTGCTACACAGGTTTTGACTGTCTTCTGCAGTATCTTGGGGTGGTTCTTGCGGCCTCTAAAGATAAAGAAAGACAAAGAAAAAAAAAAGGACTAGAAAATTCTTGCTTCGGCTTGGAAAAAGTAGATAGTTGAAGTATTTTAACCAGTACTTTATGAAGATGAAGTAGTACCTGAAGTTCTTGAGGCAGTAGTTGAAGTAGCTGAAGCAGTATTTGAAATACTTGAAGCAGTAGTGGCTGATCACTTCTTTATTAAATCAACAAGTGCTGAAAATACTAGCAATGTATTTGTCTTATCAGTTTACAAGCAAAATGCACCATTAGCATTTTTTACACTTGTGGATTAATTGGAAGTGGAAGTAATCAGCCCTAATGTGTGCAGTGAAAACTTCTACCTTTGGATTATCATTTGGATTGGGTTATTGATTTATAGCCCAATCCAAAATAAATGCAAACCTGAATAAACCATAATCACCAGGTAATCATGTATATCAAGGCTTTGTTCTGACTATACTATTACTGGAAAATACAGAAAAATCACAAGCAACTGTTTCCTCTAAGAAGCCATTTGGAGCATCACTTGACTGATATCTGTTTTGTCATCCTACCTTTGATTCTTTGTGTGTGGCCATCCTAAAGGAAGGTCAAAAAGCCCGTTCTGTTGACAGAAAAGTGAAGCATTTCGGCCACCGCCGGGGAGGAGCATGATGCAGGTACACGTATAGTCACCTCTGCAGGGACTCATCAAACACCACCTGTTGGAAAAGATGGACCACAGCAGAGAAGGGAAGATTGTAACAGGCTCCTGGCCGCTAAATCAACAGTGTATTCACATTTTTCCAGCTTTGTTAGCCTATTGTACAGGAAAAAAAAAACCGTCTCAGCAACATTTTCATGTCAACAGTCCCTCACCTGACACCCAAATTTTTCATGAGGCAGTGCGTGCAGCCACTCCAGATCATGTGATGAATTTGGCATGTTCCAAAAACTCCTCCACCTTAACTTGAAATGAGAAAAGAACATTTATTTATTATCGGAGTACTTATTTATAATCCCTTCAGTTCATTATGAAAACTGACAATAAATAGTATGTAAATATTGCACTGTACTTTATTTTGACAGTCAGTTATTTACTACATACAGACAATACAATTACTAGGCTACTTCAATAAACATGGCACTGAATCATAATGTAAATTAGACATTATGATGTTCTGGACCTTTGCTTGAAGAATTTTCTTTCTCACCCGACCTCTTTGAATTTTAATTGTGTTATGAGAAAAGACAACAATACTCATCAGTCGTGATTGTATTTAAGCACATGCAGTGAACGGTTATCTAATTTAAATTCCTGTTTGCAAAATGGAAGTTGACAGTGACAGTCTAATTCAAACGAGTGAGAATATTGTGGTAACAGAAATAAATGTCTGTAGCTTTTCATACAAACACGATGATCACACTTTGCAAACATAACCTCCAGCTCGTTCCCTGCTGCGTCCAAACCGAGTATGACATACATGTAAGCTTATGTTTCACATGTAGGCTGTATTAAACAGTTTTCAACTTGATATCAGATTGAGGACATATGATACTAACAATAAAGGCGATTTATTGATGTTTGCAGTGTTTTGAACAGGCATCGACAGTCATCTACTTTTTCAATACAAAGTCCTTTCTGGCATCCAGAAACCACAGCCTCACGCACGCGGATCTCACCAGTACTTGTAACACACACACACGCAAAGAGAAGTAGACTGCATTACAAAAAAAGAAATGTTCCCCTGAGACATAAACACGGCCTGCAAACATCCTCCAAAAATACTTAAAACAAAGTAGACTCAGCGGCTAACTTAGCTGTGATTGAGTCTCTCGGAGGCTCCGAGGAGCCGACGCCGACCTTGACTCTTAAACAAACCGGGTCAGACAGTGCAGGCCAGCCAGTACCTTTTAAAAACGGAGCCACAAACAACACGTACCACCTGCCTGTCTGCCTGCCTTTCTGTGCTCCATTCAAATGGACCAACTTCACACTACAAACCCAGCTGGAGCCTCAGAAATCCAGTTTAACTCCGCTGCTCAGTACAATGTGCTAGCTAGGCTAACACTGACAAGCTAACGTTGGCACTAGCATTAGCTGCTAACGAAAACCTAGCTTCTTCAGCTTAACATTACCTTGCAATGAATTAGCTTGACTAAACTTAGGTCTAACAGAACAGAAATGATTATGTTCAAAAGTGTTCAGAAAGACTCATTTGGGTGTAGTGTACACAACACAACACACGCTTCATCCATCGAGGTATCTTTCCCCACTTGCTGCAATGTGATCTTATTTACATGGCTGTGTTAGGGCTATATGTGGTTCAAAATAGACATCCATCTTTGGCTAAATTTGGACCAAATCAGATGGACTACAGCTCAATTTTCAACAACTATTTTTGGGCTAAATAAATGCCACGAAGGGCCCAACAGATTTCTGTTTGTTGTAAAGCTGTTGTAAATACTCCCGGGGTGTTGCTGTGTTAATAGGACAGTTTGAGAGGGATCCGAGCCAAGGTCAGATTATTGTGCCGTCGCTATATTGAAAGAGGAGGGCGCAGAAACGTGCACAAAGGTGGCTGCGGTGTAATTAGGACAGTGTGGAGAACTAGGGGGGAAACGCGGAAGACAGGACACAGTCTCCTCCTACAAGCGCACCGGAGTCACCGCCGCAGCTTCAGCGCTCCGTTGCTCCCTTCATGACTTCCAGGAAAAAAATCCTTTTGTTTGAATGGCTGAAAATATGCTATATTATAATTAGTTTATCTATAGCCTATAATTTAATCCAGGTCAAAAAATGTACCTTTTTTTTTTACTCTATATGGAAGATAATCTTTAAGAAATTGCCAAAAAAAATCAAACACAAAAAGAAAAAGTATGCCTAAAACTGTAAATAAATTGTAATTACTTAATTTTTTCATTTCATACACTTAAATCTGCTCGTCTCTTAGCCTCGTTAAGCCAATGTGCAGTTATGCATAACCGAAACGGATGTTTAATAAAATAGCCATATTTGGAAAGCCAGATACTACTGTCGTCAGTCTGAAGTTGCAGCGTTGTCCACTGATTTGGCTGCAGCCCGACGACTTTATACTGCACAGCCCAGCTCTCTTAACAGATCATAATATTTAATGTATGCACACACGCAGGCCTATGTTCGCGAGTTTTTTTTTAAATTTTTTTTTTTTTTTTAAGTTTTAGCCTACACCTCTTTTAATGTTAGATTAACATTGCAACATTGAATGCCACACGTCATAGTTTGTTAAATGTTATTACGTCACAATCGTATGGATGACGTGCGTGCTTTGATAGAATGTTATTACGTCAATCGTATGGATGACATGCGTGCTTTGATACAAAGACAAAATAGTATTGTTATGGCACAGATCAAAGCCTAATAAGATGAGAGGTATGAAGTGTAAATGCTGTCAAACTGAATTGTGCACGATCCAAATTACATTGAAATACTGAAAATTGCTTAGACAAGCACAGAGTTAAGTAGTAGGTAGGTAGTAGTAGGTTTTACCTTAGCCCAAGTTAGACTTGATATTTCTTTCATTTTAGAGGTTGTGAACACACACAAATCAGGTATGTCTAAAGACAATATCAACGCTCCCCAGAGCACTTTAAAAGAGGAATCATCTCGCCTGTATGTGTCAGAGGAAGCAAAAATGACAGAAACACAGGAGCATCTACTAAAAGTTCATGAGCTGGAAAGCCAAAGCAGAAGCTTACAGGCTCACAACACTGAGCTCATATCAAAGGTAAGGGAATATGAGTTGGAGTTAAAAAAGTTCAAGGAGATGGAGACAAATAAAGCACAAGTTCCCCAGAATTACCCACACCATACAGTCAAGACCAATTCAAGTTTCAGGACAGCAGTGAAGTTACTTCAAGTAACTAAAGAGAAAAATGAGCTGCAAGCAAAATTAGCCGAGGTCTCAAAATTGCTATCCAAGGAGGAAAGTGTCAGGGACAAAAATGACCTAAATGTCAGGAAGTTGGAAGAGGAGAATTCCAGTTTGAGGGAGCAGAATGAAAGTATGACTGCTGAGCTTGCCCGCCTTGAATCCCTTGGAGAGAGACAAAGGTCTGAAAATGAAGGTCTAAAGGCAGAAGTTCACGGTCTGAAGGTAAGTCAGAAAACCTGTGCTGCTAAAGTGGCTCATTTTGAATCTCTGCAAGAGAAAGAACATGCAGAAATTTATCATCTGAGGGCAGCAGAGTGTGAGCTAACACAGAAACTGGCCTGTGTTAAATCTCAGAGGGACAAACAACAGGAAGAAATTGAAATGTTGATGTCAGCAAATCAGAAACATGGCGACGAGATTACAAACCTGATGACAAAATTGGAGTATTCTCAGGACAATGAGAAGCGTTTGAAAGAACAGAATGAGAATCTCACTGTTGAAATGGCTCAACTTGATTCTATGAGTGAGACCCTCACTGCTAAGGTGGCTGATCTTGAATCTCTGCGAGAGAAAGACCAAGCAGAGATTTATAGTCTGAGGACAGCAAAGCATGATCTTCTGTGTCAGGTGAAAGAGGCTGAAAGGGATAAAGAGGACCTAACACAGAAGCTGGTGTGTGAGAGGGACAAACAACAAGAAGAAATTGTAAACCTGAGGTCAGCACTGCTTGATTGTCAGGAAAAGGAAGATCTTTTGAATTGGCAGAATGAGAGTGCTGCTGTTGAGCTGGCACAAGTCGAATGTGAAAATCAGAAACAAATTGAAGAGATTAGAAACCTGAAGATAAAATTACTAGATTCTCAGGCCAATGAGAAGCGTTTGAAAGGATATAATGAGAATCTCTTTGCTGAAAAGGCTCAACTTGATTCCATGAATAAGATCAAAGAAGCAGAGATTCGCACACTGAAAGAATATGAGAAAATCCTGAATGAGAAAACAGAGACCCTCACTGCTGAGGTGGCTGATCTTGAAGCTCTGCAAGAGAAAGACCAAGCGGAGATTTATAGTCTGAGGACAGCAAAGCGTAATCTTCTGTGTCAAGTGGAGGAGGCTGAAAGGGATAATGAGGACCTAACACAGAAGCTGGCGTCTCTTGAATCTCAGAGGGACAAACAACAGGCAGGAATTGAAAAGTTGAGGTCAGCACTGCATGTTCATCAGGAAAAGGAAGAGTTTTTGAATATGCAGAATGAGAGCGCTGCTGCTGAGCTGGCACAAGTTAAATTAGTAAACCAGAGACAAAGTGAAGAGATTAAAAACCTGAAGACAAAATTGGAATATTCTCAGGACAATGAGAAGTTTTTGAATGAGCAGAATGAGAGTCTTATCACCGAATTGAAACGAGTGGAATCTGTAAATCAGAAACAAAGTGAACAGGTTCAAAACCTGAAGTCAGAAAATCAATATCTTCACTTCCAAGAGGAGGAGGCTCAGCAACTCATCCGGAATAAAGATGAGATAATAACAAAGCAAAACAGGGTAGCTGCTCATCACGAGCAACTCATAGACGAGCTTAATACAATCAATGGTGATCTGAAACAATCAGTCATAGATCTTAAAGACCAGCTGGAGAGGAGAGAGGAGGACGAGATACTAGCTAGAGTGGAGAATTTCAGAGAGGAATGCAGGGCTTGTGGTGAAAATGCAGAACAACTTGACTTTTCAACAGACAATGAGAAGTTTTTGAATGAGCAGAATGAGAATCTCACTGTTGAAATGGCTCAACTTGATTCTGTGAGTGAGACCCTCACTGCTAAGGTGGCTGATCTTGAATCTCTGCGAGAGAAAGACCAAGAAGAGATTTATCATCTGAGGACAGCAAAGCATGATCTTCTGTGTCAAGTGAAGGAGGCTGAAAGGGATAAAGAGGACCTAACACAGAAGCTGGTGTGTGAGAGGGACAAACAACAGGCAGAAATTGTAAACCTGAGGTCAGCACTGCATGATTGTCAGAGACAAAGTGAAGAGATTAAAAACCTGAAGACAAGATTGGAATATTCTCAGGACAATGAGAAGTTTTTGAATGAGCAGAATGAGAGTCTTATCACCGAATTGAAACGAGTGGAATCTGTAAATCAGAAACAAAGTGAACAGGTTCAAAACCTGAAGTCAGAAAATCAATATCTTCACTTCCAAGAGGAGGAGGCTCAGCAACTCATCTGGAATAAAGATGAGATAATAACAAAGCAAAACAGGGTAGCTGCTCATCACGAGCAACTCATAGAGGAGCTTAATACAATCAATGGTGATCTGAAACAATCAGTCATAGATCTTAAAGACCAGCTGGAGAGGAGAGAGGAGGACGAGATACTAGCTAGAGTGGAGAATTTCAGAGAGGAATGCAGGGCTTGTGGTGAAAATACAGAACAACTTGACTTTTCAACAGACAATAATGAGGAGCAGATAGGTGAAAACCTCCTGGAGATTCCAGCGGAAGAACCTCAGCAGCTTGAAACTCCTGCTCCACCTGCTGAGATTAAGACCAGTCGTTTTTGGTGTCCCTCAGCTAAAGGTCTACTGAAAACAGCTTTTTATGTAGGAATCTGTGCTGCGGGGGTAGCTCTTCCCATCTGGCTCACCTGCCGAGCAGTTGCTGACAGCTGCTACCCCCTATTAGACACCTTGTGCGACTTCCAAGAAGCAGGCCCTGTTCCTTTCTAATAGGACAAGGTGATCGATCAGACAGGACAGGACAGGACAAGACAGGAGAAGAGAAGAGAAGAGAAGAGAAGAGAAGAGAAGAGAAGAGAAGAGAAGAGAAGAGAAGAGAAGAGAAGAGAAGACAAAACAAGACAAGACAAGACAGAAAGACGAGACAAGATTAGTAAATTAGAGACAAAGTGAAGAGATTAAAAACCTGAAGACAAGATTGGAATATTCTCAGGACAATGAGAAGTTTTTGAATGAGCAGAATGAGACAGACAGACAGACAGGACAAGACCCAGACAAGACCCAGACAGGACAAGACCCAGACAAGACCCAGACCAGACAAGACCAGACCAGACCAGACAAGACCCAGACAAGACCAGACCAGACCAGACCAGACAAGACCAGACCAGACAAGACCCAGACCAGACCAGACCAGACCAGACAAGACCCAGACCAGACAAGACCCAGACCAGACAAGACCAGACCAGACAAGACCAGACCAGACAAGACAAGACCCAGACCAGACAAGACCCAGACCAGACAAGACCAGACCAGACAAGACCCAGACCAGACCAGACCAGACAAGACCCAGACCAGACAAGACCAGACCAGACCAGACAAGACAAGACCAGACCAGACAAGACCCAGACAAGACAGACAGACAGACAAGACAAGGACTTTAGGTTTAATTTTGGCATTATGATAAAAATCAATAAAATGAATTAAAAATAAATAAATGAAAATAAATAAATGAAAAAAAAAAGATGTTTATAAACTTTTTAAAAAAGAACTCTGATCTGATGGTGTGTGTGTCATGGTGTGTGTGTGTAGGTGAGAGGTGATTGTGTTCCATGTTGTGTATTTGTTGATTTAGTCAGAGTCCGCAGGCTGACAACAGTGAGGGGCTTCTACTCCCCTCAGGTACTGAAGGGAGCAGAAGCAGAATGGATGGTCCGCCTGCATTATGACAAAAATATTAATTAAATCAGGATAATTTCTTTTTTCTTCAAGCAGCGACCAGCAGCTAGTACAAGTCCCTGTCGGTCGGTTCTTCCGTCCGTCAGTCTCAAATCTTAAGGCTGCAATATAGATTTGTGCCACTAAACATAAAGAGTGGACGCTGTTGCCTTTCATATATACTGCAACCTCACACAAACCCACAATAGCAAACTGTGGTTTTTAAAGCTATATGTAACTATTCTGCAATAAAATGTTTAAAAACAACTAGACCTGTTATATATTTTGTTGAGTTGTGTACTTACATTATCCCAAATGTTTCCAACAATTTTTATTCAGTTTTAAGCCACATTTTTATGATAAACTTTTAGATCTTGGTTACTTTTAATTGTATCTTTTAACCGGATGAAGGATTGTAGGCATCAAACATCTGGATCTTAAGTTATCAGAGAAACAAACTGAGCAAACATTAGCAGCAGATTGGCTAAAAACTAGAGATGGGATTTATGGTATTTAACAATACAGAAAAATTCAAAACAATATTTTAAAATGATATAATAAAGGCTTATAATAAAGATTAAAGGTGCTGTAAAAAAATACTAAGTTGTTGGTCAGTAACACTTGTTTTAGTGCAAATTTTACAGAAAACACACAAGAATATTTTGATAGAAAACTCAAAAACAATACTTCAAGTATTACAAAAATAGACAAAACTACAATAAATTAAAGAAAAAAAATGTGCATACAGCCCACTAGTACTACTAATACAAACTGTACAATGGACTAGTGAACTGCCCTGAGGTGCATATAGTTGCTTTGTAAAAAATAAAATAAAATAAAAATAGAGCTAAACCCTGAGGAGGACTCCTGAACTGTCCTTGGGTGAATAGTAGCCTATACCTGACCTACAAAAACAGGAGATCAGTCCCTTTACTCTGAACCATAACCCCAATAACAAAATAAAGCGTAAACAAAATAAATGATATTCCCAAAATAATAAAGCAGTTCCATGCTTTATGGCCTCTCCTTCTTGTCTTTCGGCAAATTTGCATTGAGGAAGACAAGTGATCTCACTTTTGCAGGCTTGAGGCGACTTCTCTCTGTGATTATTTGTCCAGTTTTAGAGAAAATTCTCTCAGAAGGAACTGATGTGGCCACAACGCAGAGCTTCTTAGCCATGAGTTTGCTAAGCCTGGGTACACAGGCACCTGACTTTTCCACCACTTGAGAGGATCTTCATTTTTTGGAACAAAACGCCCGCACCTCCATGACAGCGTCTGCTGTGGGGTTCCGAGTTGCCACTGTTCCAGCTACCTGCTCATAGAGGTGGGAGATACAACAATGGGGAGGGAGATAAAACAATTTTATTATGAGATTGTGATATTAGACTGATGTCATCCTAGATTTTGAGAAAAAATTGTGATGAATTTTTGCCATCCTTACTTCCTCATGGAAATAGCTCCAAACAACTGATTCCAGAGCAGCACTGCCTGCTCCTTCCTCTTGGAACGGTTGCCGGATGGGTTCGCTGCTGCTAATTGCGAGTCTTGCTGCTGCAGTTGATACGCTTGAATGAATGCCATCCTTTTGAATCTTGGGTCAAGCGCAGCAGCATCCGCAAGGATGTGGTTGGATTCCATTCTATGGAATCTAGCTGACATGCCAGAAGAAAGCGAGTTGACCACGTCTTTTGCTGCCTGTGTTGTTGCCCTCCTCTGGAAGTCAGCCGTGGCTCTCTGCAGTCCCCTGGCCAGCAGTATTACTTTGGACCGCTGACCGGTTGAACTACATACCTTTCTGCACTGAATTCAACAGTGACCTCTTCAAATGGCTTTGGGTCGTAGTTTATCCATCTTCATTTGGAGCTGTGTTTTTGTGCTCCCACTGTGTTTCTATGGAAGTATTCCACTGCCTCCTTAACTTTACTGATGATGGGTTGTGGACCTTTGAGGGCATCTCTTACCACAAGATTTATGGTGTGTGCCAGGCACGGGAGGTGGGTCCATCCTGTTATCTGAATGGCCTTTGTGATGTTTGCAGCATTGTCTGTTAAGCAACAAACCACTTTCTTATCAACCTCCCACTCTGCTGCAACACTGAGGAGCTTGTTTGCAAAGTTGTCTGCTGTGTGCCGCTCATTAAATTCAAAGCAGTCCAGGAGGCAGGAGGACATGTGAAAATCTTCAATGAAGGGGCATGTTACAGACATGAATGAGGTTGTAGCCCTTGATGTCCTACAGTCAGTTGTTAGGCAAACTGCTGACACTTTGGACACCCTTCTCTTGAGTGATGCTGCTTCTCTCTCATACATATCTGACACTTTCTGGGTCAGTGCCCTCTGACATGGAGGAATGTGGGAGGGATTGAGAGCATAGCAGAAGTTATTAAAACCTCTGTCTTCCACAATTTTAAATGGCTGGAAGTTAGTGGCTATCATCTTTGCCAGCTCTTCATCCATCTTCCCAACAATGGGGTCAAGACAGGACCTGTGAAGTAATGACCGAGAGACGTTTGTTTAGATTTTGTGGCAGCAGCAGGAATTGTTTTACCAGGTACCTGGGCAGGCAAAGATGTGGGCCCAGTGGTAACAGAAGCAGATCCCCATTTGAGATGTATAAGATTTCAAGATGTATAATAACCAGAATGTATCATAAAATTACCAAAGTAATTCACTATTTTTACAGTGTTATCCTTAAAGTGTCAGAATTACTAAATCAATAAACAACCATATCAAATTATAATGTGGGTCTGAAGCTGATCAACCCAATAAGAGCTCAAACTGAATACTTTACTAGAATGTCTTTATTTTTTTCTCATTCAGATTACTTCAACAGACATCACTGGAAGTGAAAACAGTTTTGTACATTGGATCAGTACAATGTCTCGCAGGTTGCATTATAGCAAAAGGGGAACTACGGCCAAATTAGGAATTTATGTGTTATTCCTATGGTCCAAGATGGTTCAAAAATGTTACTGAACTTGAACTAATCTCTTCCTAATCCAAAAATTATTTAGCTAAAATTCAAATGTGTGATGTCATCTGATATAATGTCTGGAGCTTTTCCAAAAAGAATGAATTGCGAAAGATGTTACAGATGACACTGAGAAGATCCAGGGGGATGTTCTGAGTGTACATTTTCTGTTTCAGAACTGCAAGGCTACAATAGAATAAAACTCATTCGGGTATCAAAAAATATCTACAAAATGAGTCTATGTCTATAAAGCAGCTCCAGACTTTATGCCTAATGACATCACAAATTTGAGTCTTACTTCTTTGGTTGTGACTTTGGGATTGAGTAGTTCATGTTCACAGATATAAGAGGTGGGAGTAAGTTACATATGTGCAAGTCACAAGCAAGTCTCAACTCTTAACCTTAAAGACTCAAGCAAGTCCTAAGTCACTGTGTTTAGACTCAAGCAAGCCAACTGCCAAACCAGCAAGCAAGACAAGTCAAGTAAGTCACAAGTCAAGTCACCATGAAAGAAGCACTTTAAACACGAGAGAAAAGGGTTCAATGGCAAGCCATGTCATGAAAAAAAAACTGTACCTAGATAGTCTCTATAACTAGGGATGGTTATGGTTAGGATTTATAAATACCACTATTGATTAGTAGATTAACTTTATAAAAAAGTAAACAAAAATAAATAATCTAACATGTTTTCTAGGATCCAGTTTTCATAATTTTGTATTCTATGCAGTATTGATGTTTGTGGATGTGTTGTACGGCTTCCGAATATCTACCTGCATTTGCCATTTGAACAACAAAACATAGTATTCTATCTGATGATTACTTTTTCTGCTGTGGATTGTGTAGACTAATATATCCAGAACACTGAAATTGTAACCCTCATCAAGGAAAAATACCATCTTGTTTGCCTGATCTCGAAGGATTGCATTTGTCACACGGTTGATAAGAGAGACGGAGAGACCATTCTGCTGTGGTTGAGTTATATTGACTTTGAACTAGTGAGGGACCACCAACAGAATGATGAAGCTCTGTCATGAAAAGCTGTCAATTCATAAGCTGTCTTGTCTGAATCAGAAACGCTCTGGTAAAATTAAGCTTGAGAGAAAATCAGCGCAGGTATCTGAAAATGCTTTCAACAGGCTTTCAGCTCGATCCTGTCTTGCATTGTTTTCTAGGTCCTGCTAGACACTGTCTTTAAAGCCTGAGTACACTGCACTAGAAGTCACCCTATCATGTCTCAAACAGTAACTGTTCATGCTCAATATCTACAATAAGCTAAATAAAAACTGTCAAGTCTTTTCGAGTCATCTGCCTCAAGTCAAAGTCAAGTCGAGTCTTATCAATGTTAGTCAAGCAAGTCACAAGTCCTCAAATTTGTGACTTGCATCAAGTCATGTGACTTGAGCCCCCCACCTCTGACAAATATTGATATATGATTGATATTTCCTTAGCCATGGAAATAGGGCTAAAGCCAAAAACAGGAGCTAAATTCTTTCTAGTAACAAACAAATGAGCTAATACATAATCAGTATTAACTTACAGATATGAATCTACATGCTAAAAAAAGCTTTAAGTTCATACGGCAGATTGAAAGTCACCCACTTCCTTTCAGAATTCCAGCAATGGCTATGGTCCTCTGCAGTGAGCCTCACCAAGCCTTGTCCTGAGAAGTTCTTTGCTTCAGGCTCTTAAAAGTGCCTGCACACCAACAGGGACATTAAGGGTTTGGACCCAGTTAAAACTCTAGGTGCAGTATTTTGCACAAGCTCTAGGCAAGAGAGTGAGTTTTTCACTTGTAATACAATGATTGAATTATGCAGAATGTACAGTTTAAAATAAAAAAACAAACTACAAATATACATATTATATATAAAATAAAATGATTAAAATCCCTATAATCAATACAGTGAAAATTCTCAAAATTATTGATCATCTAGCCTATCAATAGCTTCAATCCCATGTAGCATACGCACTAGGGCTGTCATTTTTTCCCAAAATAAAGTTTGAACAAGTGTTATGGAATTTGTTCGAATTATATTAACATTAACATTATGTAATTTATAGGCAAAAAAATAGGAAGTTAGGCGATGATGTGTAGCTGCTGGTGCTCTTATTCTTTAGCCTCACTTAAGCTAACAGGTGACTCCATTCGTTGTTGTATTAACATTACTGTAAAGTAGTCGCTTCTTACAAAGTCGGCAAACAGCCTTATCTTTATCAATAATTTTGCCATCGATAGAGTAAAATCCAAAAAGCTTACACACAGCTTTAAGGTGAGTTGGTGTTGAGATGATCCGAGTTTCCTCCATTTTTCATTGTGCTCTCTCTACCTAGCCCTGTGTCATGCATTAGGGCACACTATGTGAATCTGGGACTCTGGAGAGCAGATTACTAAATTGTTAGAGGGGCAAGCGTTATCTGCAGTGCTCCCATTTTGAACACATCACATCATTATAGTTCGAACTTTAATATTTCACCAGGTTTGAAAGTTTAAAGTTCAATTGAAAAGTGACAGCCCTAATCTGCGCCTGGTGGATTGCAGCATTGAATAAAATTAGACTGTCCTGGCACATGTGCACAGGGCTCTAGACTGCGAGTAACAAGTAACCTTTTTTTTGGGACGTGCGATTTAATATTTGACTTGTTGGCACTAGTGCAAGTGGCAGGGAAATCAAATGATTCTTTAGAACAAAGATGCAGTCATGCAATATATTTTATTGTAAGATTATATTTTGACATATTGCACGGGTATTGCTTATCTTTCTATTATTTGTACTATTTCTATTAGCAAACCAGAAATGTAGGCTGGTCTGGCATACGTGAGTTTTTACTCCTTTCTCATCACCTCCTGACCTTTTGAGTCATTCTCCTGTCTTGTTCCAATCATGTGACTGACTCCAGAACTTGCCTTGTCCCCATCCCGGTTAAAATGGAATAAATGATTCCTACCCCCATCGATATGTCTAAATGAACATGTGTACGCGTACTCAAACCATGGCCCTGAACCACGGGACTCGACACAACAGTACGTGGTAGGCAACTCCCAAAAATTTGAAGCAGCATAACAGTAACAAATACAAAACCTGTAGTGACAGATGCGTGACCCAAAACACTGAGACAAGTGTGACCAAATCTTGTGGTGGGGCCACCTGCTGAGAAAGTTGGTTGTGCAACTAGTAGAAAGGTTAGTCTAGAACCCTGCATGCGCAACTCATGCGCATTATAAAAACGCATCAAGAACGCTGCCTGTGTAGATTCCAGGTAATACTTAGAGGTGCATTATTCTGGACCTTAAAACTGTTATAATTACTTTCCATGCTTGTGTAAGTGCAACAGAGTGGTCAAGGCTACTGCATGGTGCACACACATGGTAAACAGATAGTAGGCCTGGGTCATGCAGTGTAGCACCCAGCAGCAGTTTCTTGAACTCCACTTTCTCCGCTTTCGCCTGGCTGAGAACGCCCTCCTGCAGGGTGGTGAGGCTGGGTATGAACGTGGGGATGTTGAGGCCCGGAACCTTGCCATAACCATACAGGCCCTATGTGAAGGCTGTGCCTGGGAAAACTATGCCAGCGATGCACAACAACTCAGGAAGAGGCTGGGGGATGCAAAGTTCAAATCATTATCATGATTAAAATACTTATTTTATCAATACATTTTTTGACACATTGATATACTAACATTACATTAAAACATACATATTATTTGTCTGTGTATTTACAACCACAGATTGTTTCAGCTGCTGCCGTCTGGTAAACGGTACCGCAGCCTCAAAGCCCGGACCAGCAGGCTCTGAGACAGTTTTTTCTACCAGACAACCAGGCTTATGAACAATGAACACCAACTCCCTGTCTGCACATTACACACACAGCACTTTACACACACTACACTATAGATATCACTAACACACTGTAAATCTTACTGCATTGTTTCTTTAAAAATGCTATATTGCCGTTTCTGTGCTGCTATATTACAATTTTATTGTTATTATTGCTATTGCTATTACTGCAAAGTCAAGGAACACAGACACCAACACTAACTTAGTTGGTAGGCTGCAGGTTACCAATAACTTATTTAACTTACTTGTAGCAGTAAGTAGGAGCAGCCGGGTGGTCTAATGTTTCTTTAATTAGTAGTATTAGTAACTTATCAAGCTAACTGGCTAAACTTATTAACACTAGCATACTAGCTGCCACTTACAGTCTTTGTCAGGTCAAAACTCTTCACAGCCTTTTATTTACATGTTTGCAGGACAGAATAGGAGCTTAAATATGTACTGGTCAACTGACAAATGTAACTTATTTAACGTTACTATGACTGATGCACGATTCTGATTCAAGGCTAACGTTAAAAGCTAACGTTACGTTATCTAACGCCACACACTTACTTAATGCATACAAAAGGCAAATGCTAACGTTAGCCCTGCTAACTCGACATACATTTCGAAATTCTGACACTTATGCAACATCAACGCTTTAGTTATGTCAAGTTATAGCTGGTGTTGGATGCTGCTATCTTACTTTCCCTTAGTGTTAGCTCAACTCATGACACATTCAGTTGATATCTCTCCTTATATGAAAATTCATACAGGAAAAACAAAATTGTTACCTTACATTTAGTGAAAGCTGAATGTGAATCATCATCCTTGAATCAACAGGCTTGGGAAATGACTTGCGTTAAGTTATCCAGAGAAATTGTCTCTCTATACTCTCTGTTGATCTCCTTCTGAAGCACAAAGTGCGCGTAGATTTAAACAACTAAATGTTGCACAGTCATTGGATGAATCATGCCGGGTGGACCCGCCCCCAGAACTCAAAAACAATTTCATTGGTCGAGATCGTCTCCCAAAACTTGATTCATCCAATGATTGTACAACACTCATTTGTTTGAATCTGCGCGCACTTTCTTGATCTGTCTGAAGCACAGAGACTATAGAGAGACATTTTCTGTGTTTACATTTATATGTTTTTTCACCTATTTTGAGGTCTTACATCCCTTCACCCACATATTACCCATATTACCAAAGCTCAAGCCTTGGCCGAACTGTTTAACCTCATCATGTTCAGAATCTCCATAATAAAATTGCCTGCAGGTGCATGTACATAAATACGAACAACCATCCTCAAGGCAATTAATATTTGTCTATATTAATCAGAAAAATATTAGTAAGAAAAATAGTAATTTAAAAAAATTAATAGGAGGAAATATAACAAATTCTGTGATTACAACAGCCAGATGAGTGACCAATAGATCTACTCAATATATCACACATGTGATAGTAACAGCAAAATAAGTGACCGATAGACTTACTAAATATATCATATATTTTGATAGTAACAGTCAGGTAAGTGACCAATAGATTTACATGCTATCATGCATTACATGATCATATTACGGTAAGTGTCACATTTACACTTAATGTAAAAAAAAACAAACAGAAAAAACCCCGTAAAATAATACAGTAAATTTCTGTGAAATTTTTTTTTTTTTTTTTTACAGTGTAGGCTGGGTTGACGATCAGCCTGTGCTGGCTGAGCCACTTGAAGAGAGTCCAGAAATGGGACATGTGTTTCACTTTGGAAGGTGTCATCCAGGTAGATGAAGAGAAAGGGCAGGTCCCGTAGCACAGAATCCATGAGGCGCTGGAAAGTTTGCACTACGTTCTTAAGGCTGAATGGCATGCACAAGAACAGTCCAATGAGTGTGATCACTGCCGTTTTGGGGATATCTAACAGGTGGATGGGCACCTGGTGGTGTCCACGGACGAGGTCCACTTTGAAAAAGAAGACTTTTCCAGCCAGGTGGATAGAAAAGTCCTGTATGTGCAGGACTAGGTAGCGGTCAGGCGTTGTTGGGTCATTGAGGCAGTGGTAGTTCCCACATGGGCACTACCTGCCAGGCTTTGGGGCAATGTGGAAGGGTGAAGCCCAGTGGCTGTTGGAGTGGCGAATGATGGTGCTCAATATTTTCAAACGCTGCCTTGGCAATGGTGAGCCTGGCCAGGTGGAGGTGTTGAGCCTGGGCATAGACTGGTGGGGGCGATGTAGTGTTCCACCCCATGTTTGGCAGCGGACTAGAAGGTGGGCTGTGTGAGGTCCAGAAACTCTGCAAGGAGGCAGAGAAACTCATCCGCGGCCAAGAGCACGCTAGACAGCCTAATGGAGTCCGCGCTGCACAATATACATACATATGAACAGAAGGTGGCAGCATCAATCGAGCGGTGGTTTTTGACATCCACCAGCAGTCCATAGGCACATAGGAAATCTGCACCGAGGACGGGCATGGCTATTTTCGCAGTGACAAAGTCTCAGCCAAACTGCTGTCCTTCAAAACACAGCTCCATGTACCTCATGCCATAAGGCGGCTGCGGCTCATGAGGTAGAGTGGGTCGTTCACTAATCGGAAGATCAGCAGTTCAATTCCCGCCTCCACCAGTCCACGTGTCAAAGTGTCCTGAACCCAAAATTGGTCCTTGGGTAAGATACTGAACCCCAAATTGCGCCTGATGGCTGTGCCATCATGTATGTGTTTTTGTGTTAATGATTAGTTCTCTCTGATGGGCGGGTTGGGACCTTGCATGATAGCCCCTGCCATCAGCATGTAAATGTGTGACTCGTAGTGTAAAAGCGCTTTGAGTGGTGGGAAGACTAGAAAGGTGCTGTGCAAGTACAGTCCATTTACCATTTTCCATGGGGAGTCCATGTCTGTTGGCTAGGATGCACAAACGTGCACAAAGGTGGCTGCGGTGTAATTAGGACAGTGTGGAGAACTAGGGGGGAAACGCGGAAGACAGGACACAGTCTCCTCCTACAGGCGCACCGGAGTCACCGCCGCAGCTTCAGCGCTCCGTTGCTCCCTTCATGACTTCCAGGAAAAAAATCCTTTTGTTTGAATGGCTGAAAATATGCTATATTATAATTAGTTTATCTATAGCCTATAATTTAATTCAGGTCAAAAAATGTACCTATTTTTTTTTACTCTATATGGAAGATAATCTTTAAGAATTCGCCAAAAAAAATTAAACACAAAAAGAAAAAGTATGCCTAAAATGTAAACTGTAAATAAATTATAATCACTTTTCATTTCATACACTTAAATCTGCTCGTCTCTTAGCCTCATTAAGCCAATGTGCAGTTATGCATAACCAAAAAAAACGGTTCGCAGGTATGAATATCTACAATTTTCGGGGATCACTCCCAATATATGCAGTTCTGGGATTCATCTACAAGGAAATTTGTGAAACATTTATGATAGGAAACAGAACAAAAGTGCTTCGGACACGACCAGAAATACTTGGACACACTTTCTAATTCAAGGGAATGGGAAGGTGTGTCCAAACCTTTGACTGTAGCTGTTTGTTAGCTAGATCTGGTCTTCCATTTACCAGTCTGGTTGGAGTTGGAAAAATATCTACTGATAATGGAATGTCATATCAACTCCAGCTTCAGAGATCACCTGGTCCAATCTGGTACCCACACCGCCGCCCAATGCATATAAATGTTACACAGCTTGTGAGTTCAAGCGGAACAAAGAGAAACATATAGGGGGAAAAGTTAACTGGACTGGAAAGTGTCAGGGACAAAAATGACCTAAATGTCAGGAAGTTGGAAGAGGAGAATTCCAGTTTGAGGGAGCAGAATGAAAGTATGACTGCTGAGCTTGCCCGCCTTGAATCCCTTGGAGAGAGACAAAGGTCTGAAAATGAAAGTCTAAAGGCAGAAGTTCACGGTCTGAAGGAAAATGAGAAAACCTGTGCTGCTGAGGTTGCTCATCTTGAATCTCTGCAAGAGAAAGAACAAGCTGATATTTATAATCTGAGAGCAGCAGAGTGTGAGCTAACACAGAAACTGGCCTGTGTTAAATCTCAGAGGGACAAACAGGCAGAAATCAAAATGTTGAGGTCAGCACTTCATGATTGTCAGGAAAAGGAAGATTTTTTTGAATAAGCAGAATGAGAGCACTGCTGCTGTGCTGGCACAAGTTGAATCTGTAAATCAGAAACATAGCGATGAGATTAGAAACCTGAAGACAAAATTACAAGATTCTCAGGACAATGAGAAGCGTTTGAAAGAACAGAATGAAAATCTCATTGTTGAAAATGCTCAACTTGGTTCTATGAATAAGACAAAACAAACAGAGATTCAGACACTGAAGGAATATGAGAAAATCCTAAATGAGAAGACAGAGATCCCCTCTGCTAATGTGGCTCATTGTGAATCTCTGCGAGAGAAAGACCAAGCGGAGATTTATAGTGTGAGAACAGCAAAGCGTGATCTTCTGTGTCAAGTGAAGGAGGCTGAAAGGGATAAAGAGGACCTAACACAGAAGCTGGTGTGTGCTGAATCTCAGAGGGACAAACAACAGGCAGGAATTGAAAAGTTGAGGTGACCTGTCAAACGGTAACGCAGGTGTCCTAAGGCGAGCTCAGGGAGGACAGAAACCTCCCGTGGAGCAGAAGGGCAAAAGCTCGCTTGATCTTGATTTTCAGTATGAATACAGACCGTGAAAGCGGGGCCTCACGATCCTTCTGACTTTTTGGGTTTTAAGCAGGAGGTGTCAGAGGTGCATGATCATCAGGAAAAGGACAACTTTTTGAATAAGCAGAATGAGAGTGCTGCCGCTGAGCTGGCACAAGTTAAACCTGTAAATCAGAAACAAAGGGAACAGATTCAAAACCTGAAGACAGAAAATCAATATCTTCACTTCCAAGGGGAGGAGGCTCAGCAACTCATCTGGAATAAAGATGAGATAATAACAAAGCAAAACAGGGTAGCTGCTCATCACGAGCAACTCATAGACGAGCTTAATACAATTAATGGTGATCTGAAACAATCAGTCATAGATCTTAAAGACCAGCTGGAAAGGAGAGAGGAGGACGAGATACTAGCTAGAGTGGAGAATTTCAGAGAGGAATGCAGGGCTTGTGCTGAAAATACACAACTTGGCTTTTCAACAGACAATAATGAGGAGCAGATAGGTGAAAGCCTCCTGGAGATTCCAGCAGAAGAACCTCAGCAGCTTGAAACTCCTGCTCCACCTGCTGAGATTAAGACCAGTCGTTTTTGGTGTCCCTCAGCTAAAGGTCTACTGAAAACAGCTTTTCATGTAGGAATCTGCGATGTGGGTTTACTTCTTCCCATCTGGGTCACCTGCCGAACAGATGTTGACAGCTGCTACCCCCTGGTAGAGCCCTTCTGCAGGTTCCAACAAGCAGTCCCTCGTCCTTTCTAAAGAAGACAAACTGCATAAACAAAGACGTTTTCAACACCAATTTATATCATAACAAGCATAGATCATCAAGGTAAGCAAGGTCCACATTCTTCAGCAATATAGATTTGTGCCACTAAACATAAAGAGTGGACGCTGTTGCCTTTCATATATATCTCACACAAACCCACAATAGCAACTGTGGTTTTTAAAGCTATATGTAACTATTCTGCAATAAAATGTTTAAAAACAACTAGACCTGTTATATATTTTGTTGAGTTGTGTACTTACATTATCCCAAATGTTTCCAACAATTTTCAAACCATAAATGGACTTTTATTCAGTTTTAAGCCACATTTTTATGATAAACTTTCAGATCTTGGTCATTTTTAATTGTATCTTTTATGTGGATGAAGGATTGTAGGCATCAAACATTTGGATCTTAAGTTATCAGAGAAACAAACTGAGCAAACATTAGCAGCAGATTGGCTAATAACCCCTCCCAGACGTCCTCTTTCTGCTGAACAGTGTTGGAAGTGAAACTGCTTTATTTAGTATTTTTACAATTTTAATCCCTGTGTATGTTTGTTTTGGAGAGGAGGAGATCTCTGTGGATAATTTGGCTCCCAGTAACAGCTCCTTCTTACATCCTGTGTCTGCCAAACAGTGTCAGAGAAACTGTGATTTTTAATGTGAAACAGCTTATTCAGTGTTTTTACCTGTTTTAATCACTGGGTCTGTTTGTTTTGGAGACGAGGAGATCTCTGCGGATAATTCGGCTCCCGGTAAAAATATCCAGAACGATGAACACTGAAGTAATCCTATCCCGGAGAAGCTGGTTGTTTAACAATGACGACAACTCCTCCCATGATCCCACACTACTTCACAACGTCATCACACTTCGTCTTTTGTTATTGTTTTGATTCAGAGACCCATAGCAATATGCTCAAATATCATTTCATTGGAACTAGAATTCATACAATACTGGCCCAAAAGTAAGCCTACTGACGAACATGCAGTATCTGCTCACAGCTGAATTAATTATATGCTTGTTTATTTTTTTCCCCCCAAAAGGAAAATGGGGTGACATGAGATTTTTATCTTTTTTGAGCAAATGCTTAACACTGACCTGATTCCCTCTGTGGGGAGTATATTTCAGGGTTTCTGCTACACAGGTTTTGACTGTCTTCTGCAGTATCTTGGGGTGGTTCTTGCGGCCTCTAAAGATAAAGAAAGACAAAGAAAAAAAAAAGGACTAGAAAATTCTTGCTTCGGCTTGGAAAAAGTAGATAGTTGAAGTATTTTAACCAGTACTTTATGAAGATGAAGTAGTACCTGAAGTTCTTGAGGCAGTAGTTGAAGTAGCTGAAGCAGTATTTGAAATACTTGAAGCAGTAGTGGCTGATCACTTCTTTATTAAATCAACAAGTGCTGAAAATACTAGCAATGTATTTGTCTTATCAGTTTACAAGCAAAATGCACCATTAGCATTTTTTACACTTGTGGATTAATCAGGGAAGTGGAAGTAATCAGCCCTAATGTGTGCAGTGAAAATTTCTACCTTTAGATTATCATTTGGATTGGGTTATTGATTTATAGCCCAATCCAAAATAAATGCAAACCTGAATAAACCATAATCACCAGGTAATCATGTATATCAAGGCTTTGTTCTGACTATACTATTACTGGAAAATACAGAAAAATCCCAAGCAACTGTTTCCTCTAAGAAGCCATTTGGAGCATCACTTGACTGATATCTGTTTTGTCATCCTACCTTTGATTCTTTGTGTGTGGCCATCCTAAAGGAAGGTCAAAAAGCCCGTTCTGTCGACAGAAAAGTGAAGCATTTCGGCCACCGCCGGGGAGGAGCATGATGCAGGTACAAGTATAGTCACCTCTGCAGGGACTCATCAAACACCACCTGTTGGAAAAGATGGACCACAGCAGAGAAGGGAAGATCGTAACAGGCTCCTGGCCGCTAAATCAACAGTGTATTCACATTTTCCCAGCTTTGTTAGACTATTGTACAGGAAAAAAAAAAACCGTCTCAGCAACATTTTCATGTCAACAGTCCCTCACCTGACACCCAAATTTTTCATGAGGCAGTGCGTGCAGCCACTCCAGATCATGTGATGAATTTGGCATGTTCCAAAAACTCCTCCACCTTAACTTGAAATGAGAAAAGAACATTTATTTATTATTGGAGTACTTATTTATAATCCCTTCAGTTCAATATGAAAACTGACAATAAATAGTATGTAAATATTGCACTGTACTTTATTTTGACAGTCAGTTATTTACTACATACAGACAATACAATTACTAGGCTACTTCAATAAACATGGCACTGAATCATAATGTAAATTAGACATTATGATGTTCTGGACCTTTGCTTGAAGAATTTTCTTTCTCACCCGACCTCTTTGAATTTTAATTGTGTTATGAGAAAAGACAACAATACTCATCAGTCGTGATTGTATTTAAGCACATGCAGTGAACGGTTATCTAATTTAAATTCCTGTTTGCAAAATGGAAGTTGACAGTGACAGTCTAATACAAACGAGTGAGAATATTGTGGTAACAGAAATAAATGTCTGTAGCTTTTCATACAAACACGATGATCACACTTTGCAAACATAACCTCCAGCTCGTTCCCTGCTGCGTCCAAACCGAGTATGACATACATGTAAGCTTATGTTTCACATGTAGGCTGTATTAAACAGTTTTCAACTTGATATCAGATTGAGGACATATGATACTAACAATAAAGGCGATTTATTGATGTTTGCAGTGTTTTGAACAGGCATCGACAGTCATCTACTTTTTCAATACAAAGTCCTTTCTGGCATCCAGAAACCACAGCCTCACGCACGCGGATCTCACCAGTACTTGTAACACACACACACGCAAAGAGAAGTAGACTGCATTACAAAGAAATAAATTTTTCCCTGAGACATAAACACGGCCTGCAAACATCCTCCAAAAATACTTAAAACAAAGTAGACTCAGCGGCTAACTTAGCTGTGATTGAGTCTCTCTGAGGCTCCGAGGAGCCGACGCCGACCTTGACTCTTAAACAAACCGGGTCAGACAGTGCAGGCCAGCCAGTACCTTTTAAAAACGGAGCCACAAACAACACGTACCACCTGCCTGTCTGCCTGTCTTTCTGTGCTCCATTCAAATGGACCAACTTCACACTACAAACCCAGCTGGAGCCTCAGAAATCCAGTTTAACTCCGCTGCTCAGTACAATGTGCTAGCTAGGCTAACACTGACAAGCTAACGTTGGCACTAGCATTAGCTGCTAACGAAAACCTAGCTTCTTCAGCTTAACATTACCTTGCAATGAATTAGCTTGACTAAACTTAGGTCTAACAGAACAGAAATGATTATGTTCAAAAGTGTTCAGAAAGACTCATTTGGGTGTAGTGTACACAACACAACACACGCTTCATCCATCGAGGTATCTTTCCCCACTTGCTGCAATGTGATCTTATTTACATGGCTGTGTTAGGGCTATATGTGGTTCAAAATAGACATCCATCTTTGGCTAAATTTGGACCAAATCAGATGGACTACAGCTCAATTTTCAACAACTATTTTTGGGCTAAATAAATGCCACGATGGGCCCAACAGATTTCTGTTTGTTGTAAAGCTGTTGTAAATACTCCCGGGGTGTTGCTGTGTTAATAGGACAGTTTGAGAGGGATCCGAGCCAAGGTCAGATTATTGTGCCGTCGCTATATTGAAAGAGGAGGGCGCAGAAACGTGCACAAAGGTGGCTGCGGTGTAATTAGGACAGTGTGGAGAACTAGGGGGGAAACGCGGAAGGCAGGACACAGTCTCCTCCTACAGGCGCACCGGAGTCACCGCCGCAGCTTCAGCGCTCCGTTGCTCCCTTCATGACTTCCAGGAAAAAAAATCCTTTTGTTTGAATGGCTGAAAATATGCTATATTATAATTAGTTTATCTATAGCCTATAATTTAATCCAGGTCAAAAAATGTACCTTTTTTTTTTACTCTATATGGAAGATAATCTTTAAGAAATTGCCCAAAAAAAATCAAACACACAAAAAAAAGTATGCCTAAAATGGAAACTGTAAATAAATTATAATTACTTAATTTTTTCATTTCATACACTTAAATCTGCTCGTCTCTTAGCCTCGTTAAGCCAATGTGCAGTTATGCATAACCGAAACGGATGTTTAATAAAATAGCCATATTTGGAAAGCCAGATACTACTGTCGTCAGTCTGAAGTTGCAGCGTTGTCCACTGATTTGGCTGCAGCCCGACGACTTTATACTGCACAGCCCAGCTCTCTTAACAGATCATAATATTTAATGTATGCACACACGCAGGCCTATGTTCGCGAGTTTTTTTTTAAATTTTTTTTTTTTTTTTAAGTTTTAGCCTACACCTCTTTTAATGTTAGATTAACATTGCAACATTGAATGCCACACGTCATAGTTTGTTAAATGTTATTACGTCACAATCGTATGGATGACGTGCGTGCTTTGATAGAATGTTATTACGTCAATCGTATGGATGACATGCGTGCTTTGATACAAAGACAAAATAGTATTGTTATAGCACAGATCAAAGCCTAATAAGATGAGAGGTATGAAGTGTAAATGCTGTCAAACTGAATTGTGCACGATCCAAATTACATTGAAATACTGAAAATTGCTTAGACAAGCACAGAGTTAAGTAGTAGGTAGGTAGTAGTAGGTTTTACCTTAGCCCAAGTTAGACTTGATATTTCTTTCATTTTAGAGGTTGTGAACACACACAAATCAGGTATGTCTAAAGACAATATCAACGCTCCCCAGAGCACTTTAAAAGAGGAATCATCTCGCCTGTATGTGTCAGAGGAAGCAAAAATGACAGAAACACAGGAGCATCTACTAAAAGTTCATGAGCTGGAAAGCCAAAGCAGAAGCTTACAGGCTCACAACACTGAGCTCATATCAAAGGTAAGGGAATATGAGTTGGAGTTAAAAAAGTTCAAGGAGATGGAGACAAATAAAGCACAAGTTCCCCAGAATTACCCACACCATACAGTCAAGACCAATTCAAGTTTCAGGACAGCAGTGAAGTTACTTCAAGTAACTAAAGAGAAAAATGAGCTGCAAGCAAAATTAGCCGAGGTCTCAAAATTGCTATCCAAGGAGGAAAGTGTCAGGGACAAAAATGACCTAAATGTCAGGAAGTTGGAAGAGGAGAATTCCAGTTTGAGGGAGCAGAATGAAAGTATGACTGCTGAGCTTGCCCGCCTTGAATCCCTTGGAGAGAGACAAAGGTCTGAAAATGAAGGTCTAAAGGCAGAAGTTCACGGTCTGAAGGTAAGTCAGAAAACCTGTGCTGCTAAAGTGGCTCATTTTGAATCTCTGCAAGAGAAAGAACATGCAGAAATTTATCATCTGAGGGCAGCAGAGTGTGAGCTAACACAGAAACTGGCCTGTGTTACATCTCAGAGGGACAAACAACAGGAAGAAATTGAAATGTTGATGTCAGCAAATCAGAAACATGGCGACGAGATTACAAACCTGATGACAAAATTGGAGTATTCTCAGGACAATGAGAAGCGTTTGAAAGAACAGAATGAGAATCTCACTGTTGAAATGGCTCAACTTGATTCTATGAGTGAGACCCTCACTGCTAAGGTGGCTGATCTTGAATCTCTGCGAGAGAAAGACCAAGCAGAGATTTATAGTCTGAGGACAGCAAAGCATGATCTTCTGTGTCAGGTGAAAGAGGCTGAAAGGGATAAAGAGGACCTAACACAGAAGCTGGTGTGTGAGAGGGACAAACAACAGGCAGAAATTGTAAACCTGAGGTCAGCACTGCTTGATTGTCAGGAAAAGGAAGATCTTTTGAATTGGCAGAATGAGAGTGCTGCTGCTGAGCTGGCACAAGTCGAATGTGAAAATCAGAAACAAATTGAAGAGATTAGAAACCTGAAGATAAAATTACTAGATTCTCAGGCCAATGAGAAGCGTTTGAAAGGATATAATGAGAATCTCTTTGCTGAAAAGGCTCAACTTGATTCCATGAATAAGATCAAAGAAGCACAGATTTGCACACTGAAAGAATATGAGAAAATCCTGAATGAGAAAACAGAGACCCTCACTGCTGAGGTGGCTGATCTTGAAGCTCTGCAAGAGAAAGACCAAGCGGAGATTTATAGTCTGAGGACAGCAAAGCGTAATCTTCTGTGTCAAGTGGAGGAGGCTGAAAGGGATAATGAGGACCTAACACAGAAGCTGGCGTCTCTTGAATCTCAGAGGGACAAACAACAGGCAGGAATTGAAAAGTTGAGGTCAGCACTGCATGTTCATCAGGAAAAGGAAGAGTTTTTGAATATGCAGAATGAGAGCGCTGCTGCTGAGCTGGCACAAGTTAAATTAGTAAACCAGAGACAAAGTGAAGAGATTAAAAACCTGAAGACAAAATTGGAATATTCTCAGGACAATGAGAAGTTTTTGAATGAGCAGAATGAGAGTCTTATCACCGAATTGAAACGAGTAGAATCTGTAAATCAGAAACAAAGTGAACAGGTTCAACACCTGAAGTCAGAAAATCAATATCTTCACTTCCAAGAGGAGGAGGCTCAGCAACTCATCAGGAATAAAGATGAGATAATAACAAAGCAAAACAGGGTAGCTGCTCATCACGAGCAACTCATAGACGAGCTTAATACAATCAATGGTGATCTGAAACAATCAGTCATAGATCTTAAAGACCAGCTGGAGAGGAGAGAGGAGGACGAGATACTAGCTAGAGTGGAGAATTTCAGAGAGGAATGCAGGGCTTGTGGTGAAAATGCAGAACAACTTGACTTTTCAACAGACAATGAGAAGTTTTTGAATGAGCAGAATGAGAATCTCACTGTTGAAATGGCTCAACTTGATTCTGTGAGTGAGACCCTCACTGCTAAGGTGGCTGATCTTGAATCTCTGCGAGAGAAAGACCAAGAAGAGATTTATCATCTGAGGACAGCAAAGCATGATCTTCTGTGTCAAGTGAAGGAGGCTGAAAGGGATAATGAGGACCTAACACAGAAGCTGGTGTGTGAGAGGGACAAACAACAGGCAGAAATTGTAAACCTGAGGTCAGCACTGCTTGATTTTCAGAGACAAAGTGAAGAGATTAAAAACCTGAAGACAAGATTGGAATATTCTCAGGACAATGAGAAGTTTTTGAATGAGCAGAATGAGAGTCTTATCACCGAATTGAAACGAGTGGAATCTGTAAATCAGAAACAAAGTGAACAGGTTCAACACCTGAAGTCAGAAAATCAATATCTTCACTTACAAGAGGAGGAGGCTCAGCAACTCATCTGGAATAAAGATGAGATAATAACAAAGCAAAACAGGGTAACTGCTCATCACGAGCAACTCATAGAGGAGCTTAATACAATCAATGGTGATCTGAAACAATCAGTCATAGATCTTAAAGACCAGCTGGAGAGGAGAGAGGAGGACGAGATACCAGCTAGAGTGGAGAATTTCAGAGATGAATGCAGGGCTTGTGGTGAAAATGCAGAACAACTTGACTTTTCAACAGACAATAATGAGGAGCAGATAGGTGAAAACCTCCTGGAGATTCCAGCGGAAGAACCTCAGCAGCTTGAAACTCCTGCTCCACCTGCTGAGATTAAGACCAGTCGTTTTTGGTGTCCCTCAGCTAAAGGTCTACTGAAAACAGCTTTTTATGTAGGAATCTGTGCTGCGGGGGTAGCTCTTCCCGTCTGGCTCACCTGCCGAGCAGTTGCTGACAGCTGCTACCCCCTATTAGACACCTTGTGCGACTTCCAAGAAGCAGGCCCTGTTCCTTTCTAATAGGACAAGGTGATCGATCAGACAGGACAGGACAAGACAAGACAGGAGAAGAGAAGAGAAGAGAAGAGAAGAGAAGAGAAGAGAAGACAAAACAAGACAAGACAGAAAGACGAGACAAGATTAGTAAATTAGAGACAAAGTGAAGAGATTAAAAACCTGAAGACAAGATCGCATGATTCTCAGGACAATGAGAAGCTTTTGAATGAGCAGAATGAGACAGACAGGACAAGACCCAGACAAGACCCAGACAAGACCCAGACAAGACCCAGACAAGACCCAGACCAGACAAGACCCAGACCAGACCAGACCAGACCAGACAAGACCCAGACCAGACAAGACCCAGACCAGACCAGACCAGACAAGACCCAGACCAGACCAGACCAGACAAGACCCAGACCAGACAAGACCAGACCAGACCAGACCAGACCAGACCCAGACCAGACAAGACAAGACCCAGACAAGACCCAGACCAGACCAGACCAGACCAGACCAGACAAGACAAGACAAGACAGACAGACAGACAAGACAAGGACTTTTTTAGGTTTAATTTTGGCATTATGATAAAAATCAATAAAATGAATTAAAAAATAAATAAATGAAAAAAAAAATGAAAAAAAAAGATGTTTATAAACTTTTTTAAAAAGAACTCTGATCTGATGGTGTGTGTGTCATGGTGTGTGTGTGTAGGTGAGAGGTGATTGTGTTCCATGTTGTGTATTTGTTGATTTAGTCAGAGTCCGCAGGCTGACAACAGTGAGGGGCTTCTACTCCCCTCAGGTACTGAAGGGAGCAGAAGCAGAATGGATGGTCCGCCTGCATTATGACAAAAATATTAATTAAATCAGGATAATTTCTTTTTTCTTCAAGCAGCGACCAGCAGCTAGTACAAGTCCCTGTCGGTCGGTTCTTCCGTCCGTCAGTCTCAAATCTTAAGGCTGCAATATAGATTTGTGCCACTAAACATAAAGAGTGGACGCTGTTGCCTTTCATATATACTGCAACCTCACACAAACCCACAATAGCAAACTGTGGTTTTTAAAGCTATATGTAACTATTCTGCAATAAAATGTTTAAAAACAACTAGACCTGTTATATATTTTGTTGAGTTGTGTACTTACATTATCCCAAATGTTTCCAACAATTTTCAAACCATAAATGGACTTTTATTCAGTTTTAAGCCACATTTTTATGATAAACTTTTAGATCTTGGTTACTTTTAATTGTATCTTTTAACCGGATGAAGGATTGTAGGCATCAAACATCTGGATCTTAAGTTATCAGAGAAACAAACTGAGCAAACATTAGCAGCAGATTGGCTAAAAACTAGAGATGGGATTTATGGTATTTAACAATACAGAAAAATTCAAAACAATATTTTAAAATGATATAATAAAGGCTTATAATAAAGATTAAAGGTGCTGTAAAAAAAATACTAAGTTGTTGGTCAGTAACACTTGTTTTAGTGCAAATTTTACAGAAAACACACAAGAATATTTTGATAGAAAACTCAAAAACAATACTTCAAGTATTACAAAAATAGACAAAACTACAATAAATTAAAGAAAAAAAATGTGCATACAGCCCACTAGTACTACTAATACAAACTGTACAATGGACTAGTGAACTGCCCTGAGGTGCATATAGTTGCTTTGTAAAAAAATAAAATAAAATAAAAATAGAGCTAAACCCTGAGGAGGACTCCTGAACTGTCCTTGGGTGAATAGTAGCCTATACCTGACCTACAAAAACAGGAGATCAGTCCCTTTACTCTGAACCATAACCCCAATAACAAAATAAAGCGTAAACAAAATAAATGATATTCCCAAAATAATAAAGCAGTTCCATGCTTTATGGCCTCTCCTTCTTGTCTTTCGGCAAATTTGCATTGAGGAAGACAAGTGATCTCACTTTTGCAGGCTTGAGGCGACTTCTCTCTGTGATTATTTGTCCAGTTTTAGAGAAAATTCTCTCAGAAGGAACTGATGTGGCCACAACGCAGAGCTTCTTAGCCATGAGTTTGCTAAGCCTGGGTACACAGGCACCTGACTTTTCCACCACTTGAGAGGATCTTCATTTTTTGGAACAAAACGCCCGCACCTCCATGACAGCGTCTGCTGTGGGGTTCCGAGTTGCCACTGTTCCAGCTACCTGCTCATAGAGGTGGGAGATACAACAATGGGGAGGGAGATAAAACAATTTTATTATGAGATTGTGATATTAGACTGATGTCATCCTAGATTTTGAGAAAAAATTGTGATGAATTTTTGCCATCCTTACTTCCTCATGGAAATCGCTCCAAACAACTGATTCCAGAGCAGCACTGCCTGCTCCTTCCTCTTGGAACGGTTGCCGGATGGGTTCGCTGCTGCTAATTGCGAGTCTTGCTGCTGCAGTTGATACGCTTGAATGAATGCCATCCTTTTGAATCTTGGGTCAAGCGCAGCAGCATCCGCAAGGATGTGGTTGGATTCCATTCTATGGAATCTAGCTGACATGCCAGAAGAAAGCGAGTTGACCACGTCTTTTGCTGCCTGTGTTGTTGCCCTCCTCTGGAAGTCAGCCGTGGCTCTCTGCAGTCCCCTGGCCAGCAGTATTACTTTGGACGCAGTCACGTAGCTAGTGAGAAAAAAGATAAATGTTATTATAACGATACAATTATAACTTTGTACCAACAATAATAAATACTATGATGTATTACACAGTATCTTTTATGTATCAAATATTCATAATTTAGTATCAGCTAATTTGCATGCATGCTATAGGAAACTACTGCTGACCGGTTGAACTACATATCTTTCTGCACTTCAACAGTGACCTCTTCAAATGGCTTCAAGAGGGTGCATATCTCCTGCAATGTAATCCGTTCTTCTGGAGATAAAGGGTGGACAGGTGCATTGGTGACGACCAGGGTGGAGACAATGGGGTTCTTGTTGGTGAGGAAACTCTGCAACATGTAATATGTTGAGTTCCATCTTGTGACACAGTCCTGTTTGGGTCGTAGTTCATCCATCTTCATTTGGAGCTGTGTTTTTGTGCTCCCACTGTGTTTCTATGGAAGTATTCCACTGCCTCCTTAACTTTATTGATGATGGGTTGTGGACCTTTGAGGGCATCTCTTACCACAAGATTTATGGTGTGTGCCAGGCATGGGAGGTGGGTCCATCCTGTTATCTGAATGGCCTTTGTGATGTTTGCAGCATTGTCTGTTAAGCAACAAACTGCCCGCCTGGTAGAGCCCTTCTGCAGGTTCCAACAAGCAGGCCCTCGTCCTTTCTAAAGAAGACAAACTGCATAAACAAAGACGTTTTCAACACCAATTTAAATCCCAATAAGCATGGATCATCAAGGTAAGCAAGGTACACATTCTTCAGCAGAATTCAGCAGATTAATCAGGGAAGTGGAAGTAATCAGCCCTAATGTGTGCAGTGAAAATTTCTACCTTTGGATTATCATTTGGATTGGGTTATTGATTTATAGCCCAATCCAAAATAAATGCAAACCTGAATAAACCATAATCACCAGGTAATCATGTATATCAAGGCTTTGTTCTGACTATACTATTACTGGAAAATACAGAAAAATCCCAAGCAACTGTCTCCTCTAAGAAGCCATTTGGAGCATCACTTGACTGATATCCTAAAGGAAGGTCAAAAAGCCCGTTCTGTTGACAGAAAAGCGCAGCATTTCGGCCACCGCCGGGGAGGAGCATGATGCAGGTACATGTATAGTCACCTCTGCAGGGACTCATCAAACACCACCTGTTGGAAAAGATGGACCACAGCAGAGAAGGGAAGATCGTAACAGGCTCCTGGCCGCTAAATCAACAGTGTATTCACATTTTCCCAGCTTTGTTAGACTATTGTACAGGAAAAAAAAAACCGTCTCAGCAACATTTTCATGTCAACAGTCCCTCACCTGACACCCAAATTTTTCATGAGGCAGTGCGTGCAGCCACTCCAGATCATGTGATGAATTTGGCATGTTCCAAAAACTCCTCCACCTTAACTTGAAATGAGAAAAGAACATTTATTTATTATTGGAGTACTTATTTATAATCCCTTCAGTTCATTATGAAAACTGACAATAAATAGTATGTAAATATTGCACTGTACTTTATTTTGACAGTCAGTTATTTACTACATACAGACAATACAATTACTAGGCTACTTCAATAAACATGGCACTGAATCATAATGTAAATTAGACATTATGATGTTCTGGACCTTTGCTTGAAGAATTTTCTTTCTCACCCGACCTCTTTGAATTTTAATTGTGTTATGAGAAAAGACAACAATACTCATCAGTCGTGATTGTATTTAAGCACATGCAGTGAACGGTTATCTAATTTAAATTCCTGTTTGCAAAATGGAAGTTGACAGTGACAGTCTAATTCAAACGAGTGAGAATATTGTGGTAACAGAAATAAATGTCTGTAGCTTTTCATACAAACACGATGATCACACTTTGCAAACATAACCTCCAGCTCGTTCCCTGCTGCGTCCAAACCGAGTATGACATACATGTAAGCTTATGTTTCACATGTAGGCTGTATTAAACAGTTTTCAACTTGATATCAGATTGAGGACATATGATACTAACAATAAAGGCGATTTATTGATGTTTGCAGTGTTTTGAACAGGCATCGACAGTCATCTACTTTTTCAATACAAAGTCCTTTCTGGCATCCAGAAACCACAGCCTCACGCACGCGGATCTCACCAGTACTTGTAACACACACACACGCAAAGAGAAGTAGACTGCATTACAAAAAAATAAATTTTCCCCTGAGACATAAACACGGCCTGCAAACATCCTCCAAAAATACTTAAAACAAAGTAGACTCAGCGGCTAACTTAGCTGTGATTGAGTCTCTCGGAGGCTCCGAGGAGCCGACGCCGACCTTGACTCTTAAACAAACCGGGTCAGACAGTGCAGGCCAGCCAGTACCTTTTAAAAACGGAGCCACAAACAACACGTACCACCTGCCTGTCTGCCTGCCTTTCTGTGCTCCATTCAAATGGACCAACTTCACACTACAAACCCAGCTGGAGCCTCAGAAATCCAGTTTAACTCCGCTGCTCAGTACAATGTGCTAGCTAGGCTAACACTGACAAGCTAACGTTGGCACTAGCATTAGCTGCTAACGAAAACCTAGCTTCTTCAGCTTAACATTACCTTGCAATGAATTAGCTTGACTAAACTTAGGTCTAACAGAACATAAATGATTATGTTCAAAAGTGTTCAGAAAGACTCATTTGGGTGTAGTGTACACAACACAACACACGCTTCATCCATCGAGGTATCTTTCCCCACTTGCTGCAATGTGATCTTATTTACATGGCTGTGTTAGGGCTATATGTGGTTCAAAATAGACATCCATCTTTGGCTAAATTTGGACCAAATCAGATGGACTACAGCTCAATTTTCAACAACTATTTTGGGCTAAATAAATGCCACGAAGGGCCCAACAGATTTAGCCCAAAAAACAATATCCATGGACATCAGTTGCGTGTGTGTTTGTGTGTGTGTGTGTGTGTGTGTGTGTGTGTGTGTGTGTGTGTGTGTGTGTGTGTGTGTGTGTGGCAAGTTCAACCAAACACCAATTCTTTTTCATCCTTTGGTTTAACTCGATGGTATAGTCCTAAGAAAAAAGTGGGTAAAATGTGGGCCAGCTAGTGGGCTTATAGTCACCTATTTATGTTTTAATTGTTATTCTTATTGAAATGAGTTTGACTCTCTCCAGCCACAGCACACCAAAACTATTGTCTTTAATCTATCAGTATATTTCAGCCAGAATATGAGAGCTCTTACAAACCTCCTTTAGAAAATTGGGCATGTATGTGCTTTACAGAACATTGCTTAATTCATGTAAACTCAATTTCACACCACGTTGTCAAGACGTCTAGTCTCAGTTGGAGAGACTGTACACGTTGTTTCTTCGTTATCATGTAACATTGTGGGAATGTTTCATAAGTAACCCATTGGGTGAAGGTTATCAAACACACATCCAGTAAGTGAGGTGTAAGGCTGAGAGAAAGTAATCAAGAAACCGTGAAAAAACCTGTACACTTTTATTGTGCAATGTTTTGATCCCAAAAGAGATCTTCATCAGGTCTCAAAGAGATCCTGCACAAAACCACCCCTATACAGTATGATCAGGACACACACCTGATCTGATGGACTGATGACATCTGATCTGATCATGTTTGTACATGACCTTGTTCATGTCCTTATTAACATATCACATTATAGGAACATTTTATAAGGAATGTTCTGTCATCTCAGGCCTAAATAACATCCTCAAACAGATGCTTGAGAATATTCTTCCTTTGTTGTTATCATGTAACATTGTGGGAATGTTTTATAAAAGAACATTCTATAATCATTACCTCAACAACATCCGCAAAACATCAGAATGTTGCTGACAAAAAGTTCTACTTTTGTTCACATGTCACATTACAGGAACGTTTTATGAAAAATGTTCTGTCATCTCAGGCCTCACTAACATCCCAAAACATTTTCACCCTCACCCTAACCCTAACCCCAACCCTAACCCTAACCCTAACCCCAACCCCTAACCCTCACCCTAACCCTAACCCTAACCCTCACCCTAACCCTAACCCTCACCCTCACCCTCACCCTAACCCTAACCCCAACCCCAACCCTAACCCTAACCCTAGCCCCAACCCCTCACCCTAACCCTAGCCCCAACCCCTAACCCTCACCCTAACCCTCACCCTAACCCCTAACCCTAACCCTAACCCTAACCCTAACCCTCACCCTAACCCTAACCCTCACCCTAACCCTAACCCCTAACCCTAACCCTCACCCTCACCCTAACCCTAGCCCCAACCCCTAACCCTCACCCTAACCCTACCCCTAACCCCAACCCCTCACCCTAACCCTAGCCCCAACCCCAAACCCTCCCCCTAACCCTAACCCTAAACCTAACCCCAACCCCTCACCCTCACCCTAACCCTAACCCTAGCCCCAACCCCTAACCCTCACCCTAACTCTAACCCTAACCCTAACCCCAACCCCTCACCCTCACCCTAACCCTAGCCCCAACCCCTAACCCTCACCCTAACTCTAACCCTAACCCTAACCCCAACCCCTCACCGTAACCCTAGCCTCAACCCCTAACCCTCACCCTAACCCTAACCCTAACCCTAACCCTAACCCTAACCCTAACCCCTAACCCTAACCCTAACCCCTTACCCTAACCCTCACTCTAACCCTTAACCCTAACCCTAACCCTCACCCTCACCCTCACCCTCACCCTAACCCTAACCCTCACCCTAACCCTAACCCTAACCCTAGCCCTAGCCCTAATTCCCTAACCCTAACCCCTGACTTACATTAATTTCCTGGAGTTGTACCCTAACCCTAATCTTAACCTAAACCTAACCTTAACCACTGACCCCAAAATCAGCTGTTTTTGTCCCCAATTGGACATGCCATCCCCAATTAACTGGTCTTTAGTCTGAAATGTGTCCTGGAAAGTAACCTTTGACAGACCCACACACACACACATGAACTGGTTTTTCTATGTGGGTATTTTTACTGACACACACACACACACACACATACACACACAAACAGATTTTTCTACCTTTGTGGAGGTTTGTACTGACACACATACACACAAATTGGTTTTTGGCTGGACCAGCCACGGACCAGCCCTATAACAGCGGATGTCAATGAGTGAATGACTGAGTGGGTGATTACCTGAGTGATTGAGTGCCTGACTGAGTGATGAAGTTACACCATTGGTCGGCTGGCTGAGTGTTGGAGTTTCCCCATTGGCCATTGCTCTTTGAAAACGAATCAGCGTGCGTGCAAAAACAACAACAGTCTTAAATTTCTCAATTATTTGTCTTACAGTCTCATGGACGCACAGGATCTCTCAGTTCACAAAAGTCTCTAAATGAAAGGAATCCAGTATGGAATTATTGGAAAAGAGATAAAAATATATCCTGCAAATGAAGTAACCCACTTTGATGTGGTGAACTATCAGCAACACACTGACTGCCACAGAGCATGACACTGGAAACTGGATACAGCAGTTATTGGTGTCCTACCCTGATTGGCCAAGACCTTAATTGGTGGAATGATCCTGAGCTGAACAGGTGGTCAGAAACACCTGATGAACACTTGTGTCACTTCCTCATCCCAACCACTAGATGGTAGGCATGACTTATTTAGAAATGGAAGGACTTCCTGCAGGCACCATTTTTATTAAAAATGCCCTTGGCTTCATATTCAGTCATTACATTTAGAAATGATTTTGCATAGTCCATAATTCCATAATTCATTTAAAAACAATTCATTTAAAACAAATGTTTGCTAAATGTAATATTTGCATTGCTGTGTTGCTCTTTTAGGCCAATTATACAATTTCTATGAAGCAGAAAAGAACAGTGTCATACAGCAAGAAGACTGTTGAATATATTTTTAGTTGAGAGTTATGTCTTAAAGTGTAGATTTTTTACCTTCTCTAGCTTCTGTTTGGGATGTGCCCTTTTTATCTCACTGCTATGTAATTATAACTACTCAATTCTTAGTCATAAGCTTTAGCCATGCTGGTTGAATTTGATATTTTTGTTAATCTTACAACTTTATATTTTGTAGCAAGGACTGTTACTGTGTAAGCAACCCCCCCCAAAAAAAAAAATCAAAATCAAAATCAAAATCCACCTAATCCAATCCGATCTCACAATTTTACTTCACTGAGTAATCTAATTTCTGAGGTAGTATCTCATTTTCATGCCATACAGTACCTACAAAAACAAAGAAGGACATTTGGATTTTCCTGTAATGGAGCTGCACTATGTCTGGTATGAAGAACCTTAGTTATTGAAAGAGTGGGAACGGAGTGCTCAGAGGGCATAAACAGCTGGAGTACCAGCACCACCCTGTCGCTTTACAACAGCCCATCGGTAAAACAGACTCTCTGGGCTCAGACCCACACCATCCAGGCTACTGCTTAAATTTTAAAATCTAAATTTTTACATTTTTAAAATGCTGCATATTTGATGATCTGAAAGGAAGGAAACTCACTCTGGAAAGTCATGTGCTGCCCCTGCTCACAAAATAAGCATTTCAGGAAAATGCAGTTATGGTTTCTGTTGCTCCCTCATGATTTTAACAACTGTAAATAGCTGACATGGAACTTGATGGCTTTGTCTTAGATTTCACCTGCTCCCATTTTTGCACCACAGCGGTCAAGTCCAGCTACTCTTGTCTCTTCTCTATGCAACTAGTCAAGCTCATGCATATTTAATTGTTCCTCCACTGGGCTGAGATCAGATGAACCTAACTAGCAAAAGGGGAGGTGCTGGGGGGATGATGATGACGATGAAGATGATGATAATGTGTAAAGCAAGGGGCTGGGTTTTGGAAAACCGGCTACACCTGCCCCTCCTCACCAGGAATGGATGAGTTATGAGATGGAGAGGAGATCTGAGCCGCAGACAAAAAGGGCTCACAATGCCTAGAGACTAAAAACTGGATTCTACACTTTAATTTGCTCTCTTCCTTATATTTATAAATCTTTCTTTAAACTGGATCTTTTGGAGATGAAACACATTCCAGAGGCTGAATGGTGTCTTGTACATTGAGGAATACAACATCATCCTCCCCTCCACCTCTGCACTAATTCCTCTCCTCACATCGGAGAAGGGCAGAAAGGTAAAGTCTGTGTTACCTCTAATGGAGCCTTGGCACCACTGAAAGGTGGAGCCAACCCCTGATGCCACAAACTCAAGAAGGATGAAGAAGAACATCTAGTGGATTTTTTTTTTTCTTTTTTCAGAACAAAGTGTGCTAGTGAGGTATCAAGACACTGTTTTGAGATAAAGGAGGAGAGAAAGCAAAGACGAGAAAATGCCTTTTGGTGGGTTAGCAGGGTTGAAGGAACAGGTGCTTAAGCCGGGGAAGGAGGAAGTGAAGAACACAGTGGGGGATTCTCTAGGAAAACTGCAAAGGTGAGAGAGTTTGTATGGAGAATGGTGGGTATGAGGCATGAAAGCTGAGTATGTGCAGGGTGTTTCATCCACACTTTCATCCGCGCACTCTAAAGTTTTTTAGAAGTCGTTGAACTGGATGGAATAAGCAAAGCAGTCTTTTCACTCATTATCCATATATTGTATTCATGGTAGAGATGTAATTTTTAAAACAACCGAAACATCTGCTGCCAGAGGGATATGGAGAGCCTGGAAGCGACCACATTAAACCCAACGTGTTCTGAGAGATCCTGACGATAAATAAATATTTGATTCTTGTGCTTTCCAGTGATGTAATCACAGATCTTATTTTAAGACATTAATACATATTTCATATCTGATACATATTTCACAGAGGGATCTCTGTGTCTGTGTGTGTGTGTGTGTGTGTGTGGCAGGGGTAATAGGGAACCTCCATATATATGGAAGATTGTTGTCATTTTCAGTGATAAAGTACTAAGTATGCAATTTCCTGTAAAATTAATTTCGTGTGTGTATCATTAATACGTATGTCGCCTACTTTTGTCACGTATAAAGGGAATGTATTGACTTCAAAATTACATAGGTGGAAATCAGAATATCTTTAGTTTTTGCTGTTTATCAATGAATGTAGATCTAATAATAAAAATAAACCCATCCTTGTAGATTTTTGAAATAATGGCCAAGCTTTTTTCATCTCAATGAATTCTTATTATTGAGCACATAAGATTGTAAAGGTGATTTTTGTTGGATGGAAACGTGGGACAAATTGAAGTAAAGTAATGAAATTTATCAAAGTAGATAATTTGATGTAATGTAATCGAAAGTAAAAGTTATCAGTCAAATTAGTCAATTTGTTCTGTTGTTTCTTTGCAAATGTATGTTAAGCTTTCAAGCAGTTCATGTATGATGTGAATAGCCTGACATTGATCTGGGGAACGTTTAACTCTGTTTTTGAACATAATATCTTGTAACAGATTTTAGGAAAATATATGAATATTATACGTTTTATACTATTTACTATTATACTACTATTTTCCTTAATACATGTTATATTGCATTGCATATTAACACTGAAAAGATGTGTTTTTTTTTAACTTAAATGCAGCTTGTACACAATGCTTGATGCAGTTGTTTATAGGCTGTTCTCTAAGAGACACCTACTGCACTGTTCTTTCAAACAATCATGGGAATTTCAAACAGATTAAGGCTGACATGGATCTTATTCAGGCCCTTGATATTGGTATCCAAGATGGTTTTCTGTATCTATTACTCTGCACTGTTGCCTAATTGATACCAGTGAGGGCTGTGAGGAGATATAGACTTATAACTAAATCTACGATTAGACTGACTATATTTCTAGCAGTATTATTTCATGATACAAAATAGGTGACAGGACAAATAAGCGAGTTGTTACCATTGAAAAGACACTAGAGGTTCTTAAAACACTGAAACAGAACACAGAAAACATTTGTTTTTTTTTAAATTTTTGATAACTAATCCCAGTTTCCTGTAAATATCTTATGAACTGCAGTGTAGATCCGCTGCCAGAGATGAAAGCAGGTGATGGGGGTTGGGGGAAAGAGATGGAGTCAGGGTAGTGGAACAGGTGTGGAGAGTGATGCACCTGAGAGCAACCTGATAAAAGAAGTGCTGCGACCTTTTTAGTCGTGTGACTTGGCTTCACCTGCTGCCCTCTGCAAGAGAGCAGAAAGATTCATTTTACTGTGCTATGTTTTGTTGCCACATTTTTCAGACGTTACAGACAAAAGGACGGGACTGTGACATGATCATCTTCATGCACAAAACTACATTCTATGAATGCTTGTGTGACTTTCAGCTAAATTCAGCTTTAAAAATATCACACATTTTAACACATGGGGAGTTGAAAGTGCAGGAAGAATATGGATGAAGACAAATGTCTCTACTAAGCTGAACAGATAACAACTGACTGATAAAGCTGATTATCAAACATACATTTACTGCAAAGTTGAATTTGTTTCCTGCTATTTGCTCCTCAGGAAAATAGACGGTAGCAATGTAGAAGAAGAGGACAACATTGAACTGACAGAGGATGGGCGTCCAGTGGCATCGACACCACGTCCCGCCCCACTGCTGGACTGTAACTGTGGTGGTCTGCCCAAGCGCTACATCATCGCCATCCTCAGTGGGCTGGGTTTCTGCATCTCCTTCGGCATCCGCTGCAACCTTGGTGTGGCTATCGTAGAGATGGTGAACAACAACACCGTTTATATCAATGGGACTCCAGTGCTTCAGGTAGCTGGAACTTTGACCTTTTCAGACCCTTACAAAGCAGACTAAATTGTAATTTAACTTAAGCTTACTCAACTCTTTCTGTACCAAATGAAGTTTGTTGGTAAATTAAAAACTACTTTAATTTTAATCAACTGTATGGTTATTGCCATATTTTAGTGTGCTTCTGTTTCCCTCAAAGCCTTTTTTTCTCCCTTTCCAGAAAGCTCAGTTTAACTGGGACCCAGAGACAGTGGGACTGATCCACGGGTCCTTCTTCTGGGGCTACATTGTCACTCAAATCCCCGGAGGTTTCATCTCAAACAAGCTGTCTGCCAACAGGTCACATGCACTTAATGGCTTCATAACTGTTAATAGTTTATCTGTAACACTGTGATCTAAGTTTTATATGACCATGAATTGAATATATTTGGCTTTTAGACTTGGTTAGAAAAAATAAGCAATTTGATAATGTTGCTTTGGACCTGGGTAGTTGTGAGGGGCATTTTTCACTTTTATCTGACATTTTATTGACCAGAGGATTTATCAGTGCTGAAAATAATTGTTACAGCCCTAAACCTAGTGCAAACAGCTGTTGACCATGAGATAGAAATGAGTACATTTGAGGTGAGGTGTGCAGAGGCAGTTGATGGTTTTTGTCTTTTGCTTTTACTTTTTTCCTGGATCACAAGAAAGATCACAAGAAAGACTAGAAAATGATAAAGGTTTGCGGGGAGCGCCTCCTCGGCCCTGTGTTGTTAAAGGGTTAAAGCTGTACGGTGCGGTGAGCGGTGCTGATGGAGCAGATAGCAGTCCTGTAATAAAAGCTTCACAGGAAAAGAGGACACGCCACTGACAGAGTTAATAATGAAAGATCCTGCCTCTGATTTCTTTCTGAAACACCAGCCACTGGAATATTACAAGTGTCACTTACACACTGTTTTGGAAAAAGAGAAGGAGGGAGGGGGGGATGAGATGAAGGAGGAACGAGAAGGGAGCTGCGGTGATGAAGCAGAAACTTGTGGATTGAATGGGATGTCTTTATCTCAGTCCATGAAAGGCAGAGGCGTGAGATCTGTCTCATTATAAGGCTGACTGAGATGCTTTGACTGTGAGATATCTGGAGAAATACTGCCTGCCAATATTAGACATCTACAGTAGTTTACAGACACTGGGTAGCATGTGTTTGTTGTGTTTTTACCTTTTAAAAAAATATCTAAACCACAGATATCACTACATTCAACAGTCAAGGTTATAATTTTCTAATCCTGGCAAGAACTGTGTGATTTGGTACCAATTATAGGGAAAACAAGGATTTCCTTGAAATAATTGTTCCATTTAAGCCCAAGTAAATATCATTATTTATTTGTTATTGGAAATTTTACTTTCCATGTTGATTTGTATGTTTGCCTGTGGATGAGTTTCACAGTTGTGCATGTTTAGCTGGCCTGCTGTGCAAAACTAAAATACTCTGTAGGTCACATTAGCAATTAGTTGGAATTCTGTAATTTTTTTTCTTTAAAGGAATAGTTTGACATTTTGGGAAGTATGCTTATTTGCCTTCTTGCTGTACACATCCGCTGTATGTATGGTAAATATGAAGCCAGCAGCCAGTTAACTTAGCTTAGCGCAAAGACTTTAAACAGGGGGAAACAGCTAGCCTGGTTCTGTCCAAAGGTAAAAAACAATCCACCTACCAGCACCTCCGAAGCTCATTATTAAACATGTTATGTTCCATTTTGTTTAATCCATTCAAAAATTGAGGGCAAAAACAACAATTTGCCATTTTACAGGCGGTTACATGCTGGACGATTTCTTGCCCAAGAGCAATGTTTCTGGAGTCTTCAGTGGTTGCCTGGCAACTGGAGCCAATTAAGAAATAGTCCAGCACACCACCTCCTGTAAAATTGTTGTTACACTTTGTTTTTTGTACAAAATAAACAAAACATGATTAATGAGCTTTAGTAGTGCTTTTAGGTGGATTTTGTTTCCTTTGTTACAGAGCTAGACTAGCTGTTTGCTCCTGTTTCCATTCTTTGTGCTAAGCTAACTGGCCGCAGCCTCATATGCATCAGGCAGATATGAAAGTGGTATTGATCTTCTCATCCAACTCTCAGCAAGAAAACGAGTAAGCATGTTTCCCAAAATGTGAAACCATTCCTTTAATTAAGTGATTCAGGTGGACATTGATGATGACATGCTAGTTTTTCTACAGGGTGTTTGGAGCCGCCATCTTCCTGACGTCAGTGCTGAATATGTTCATCCCATCAGCAGCGAAGGTACACTACGGTTGTGTCATGTTTGTTCGCATCCTGCAGGGCTTAGTGGAGGTAAGAAAAAAGATAGTGATGGTTAAAAAAAGTGCAAGCAATGACTAATCCGTTCAAAGCATTTCTACTTTATTAGTGAATCCCAACTTCCCTTTCAAGTTAATATTTGATCATTAACATCACCATGTCCCTGCTAGGGTGTTACCTACCCAGCATGCCATGGGATGTGGTCAAAATGGGCACCACCTCTTGAACGGAGTCGACTGGCCACCACTTCATTCTGCGGTGAGCGAAGCTTCTGTTTTTTCTTGTTAAAACACTCCAAAACATTCCCAAACTAAACTTGATACAAACCCGTTTGTCCAGTTTACACAGCCTCACAAGTCATGCTTGTTTTTCAGATGTGGTCCGGTGCTGCGGCTCCTGAAATTAAAATAACTGTGTTACACTTTAAAATGGTACCATGACAACCCATGCATCAAAACCCTCTTGACATTGTCTGTAAATGAACACGGCTCACCTGCGTACGCTGAAGGAGCTTTTCCCTCTATTCACCTAAATGAAGTGTCGTATTGCTCGCTATCCAAAAGCGCTCTCATGCTCCCTGCTCTATTCAAAACAACAGTGTTCATGAATGTGTCAGATAATAGGAAACACATTAAAACACCCTCTCTGTGACGGCTGTGCCAATGACTCATTTTGACAGCGTTTATTCAATGAAACTAATGTGTTTCTTTGATGTGTTTGTTTTTATTAAGACACATTTTCACTGTACAGTGTGTTTTTTTTAACGCATTAGAGTCAGTTTCACTGTAACCAAGTTACAGTTTTAAGTAGTTTATATTTAAACCTGAGAAAAGGAAAAATAAACAAGAGACTTTTTAAATATTTGAAGTATTTTTAATTATCACATCAGATCTGATGTCACTGCATAGCATAATAATGCCTTGACATTGCAATATGACACCCATTGTTCCCAGGATCCTATGCAGGAGCAGTGATCGCCATGCCTTTAGCTGGAGTGCTGGTTCAGTATGTCGGGTGGTCTTCGGTCTTTTATATCTATGGTAAGACTGATGTTTGCATGAACATCACAAATGTAAAATAATAGCACAACAGTTCATTCACACAAATAATAAGCAATGATAAAATACAAAATGTTGTATGTTCATGTTAAGATAAAATACAATGAAAGCAAATAGGCAGGGGCCAATCTGTTGCTGACTTTAACTGTGACTGTTTTATGGCTTTTGGAATAAAACCAAACTTCCTTGTACTTGTTTTACATACAAACAATGATAATTGCCTTTTAGAGGATTTGTTTAACATTAAGTTGTGCAAGTGATCTCCGTGTTCTGTGAATAGGTTATCAACCATCTTGCACTTTGTTCTTGTCATTTTAACAAAGGATGTAACTTTCTAGTAAGTCACCCTTTTGAAAATGGGTTTAAGTAATAAATAATTTGCTAATGTTGTATAAATCATGTGTAAGCCATTAGTAAGAACAACTTTTTGGTTGCCAGGTTGTGAAAAAATTCCTTTGGGCTGTGGTTTATCCTCCAGCAGGACACTTGCCTTTTTAGCTCATTAACTCGTCAGGACGACACTGTAACGGATCACTTAAAACTTCTAGAATAAACTGCAGAGACCTGCAAAATTGATGGATTATTACAAGTATTTATTAACAGATTACCAAGTAAACCATTTGTACAAGGGTGACTTAGAATACACTAAGTGTCAGCTGGGTGACATGCAGAGTGGTTTTCATAATCCTAGACTGGTGCATTTCTCATTAGCAGTTGTACTTTGTATGCTTTGCACAATAAACCTTATCTGAATTGGTTTTGAGTTTCATTAAAACGATTAACACTGACATAAAATTCATACTTTGCCAAATGTGTTTTAATAAAAATCTACTGTGGTTCTGCTGTGATATGATCTCAAGATTTATTGGTGAAAATTAGCATTTTCCTGTCTGGGCTCTGTGACTCATACCATGTTCATTTCTTTTTAATAATGAAACTAAACTGCTTGTTTCATTATTAAGACCTAGAGTAGGTCTGGGCTTGTTTAATTAGTCTGTCCTGCCCTTCCTGCTCTGTAACACCTTACAAGGGCTCCACTGCACAGATAAATATCTTTAAGTGTACATGTACAGTACCAGTCAAAAGTTTGTCCAAACTTTTGACTGGTACTGTACCTTCATTCTCTTTGTTGTTGTTTCATGAAAAGGTGTTTTCGGGATCTTATGGTATGTCTTATGGCTACTGCTGGCATATGGAAGTCCTGCTGACCATCCCACAATCACAGACGAAGAGAGGACATACATTGAGACCACCATCGGTGAAACAACGCACCAGCTGAGTGTGACTGAGGTGTGTTTGTATAACACTGTATGCTGTAAATTTCAGCAATTTCACAATGCAATTTTTGACCATTTCACCAAAATTCTGACACACACACAGCACAAACAGCATACTATACATTGACTTCTGTCTCCCAATCACAGAAATTCAAGACTCCGTGGCGTCGTTTCTTTACCTCCATGCCCGTCTATGCCATCATCGTGGCCAACTTTTGCCGTAGTTGGACGTTCTACCTGCTCCTCATCAGTCAGCCGGCATATTTTGAGGAAGTCTTTGGCTTCCCCATCAGCAAGGTTGGCTTCATAGTTTTAAACTCGTCAGCTGAAAAATGACAAATATCTATAAAGACAGACTTTTTAAATCATAGGAATAATTTCCATTATGACTTTCTGAATGTATAATCTCCCTGCAGGTGGGGCTCCTGTCTGCTTTCCCCCATATGGTAATGACAATTGTAGTTCCTATTGGAGGACAGCTGGCTGACTTCTTACGCAGTAAGAAAATCATGTCTACCACAAATGTGAGGAAACTCATGAACTGTGGAGGTATGTCATTGTTTATCTTGATATTGGAAATTAACACAGGCTCTGGTTTTACAGGGCCCCCAAATCATAAATGTAATACTTGATACTTTATTTCAAAACAACAACTGTATTTTTGTGGAGCTATTTCACCTTCAGACAGTATTGTGAATGGTGTCAGTCCTTTTCTGCTTTAACAGTTTAGACTGTTTTTAATTATTCCTGAATTAGCCATTGGTCTATTCATTGTGAATGTAATGTAACATTTGTTTTATACTTGTTCATTTTTATACCTAATACACAAATAATAATCATTGTTTAGGTGTTGAGTATTTCAACAGCAACATTTATATCAAGATAGCATTTTCATAGGCTCCAGATCACTGTTAGCCATTGCCTTTGAGCTAGCTTAGTAAAAGCAGAGATGTTTGGGTTAATCACAGTTGACAGATGAAGGTAGCCTGTGTGAAAGTGGAAGTTATTCAGTCTCTAAACACTAGTCTGAAATTATTTAGATGCAGGCTTCTGTCTGACCTCCACTGTCTGGATGTTTAAGTGTTTTGAGGAGTAACGTTAGCTAAGTTAACCGGAAGCAAGCAGGAAGGACTTGCTAGCTGATGATTTAAATCATCAAATTCCATGATTCCTTTCATTTGAATCAGATTTAGGATAAAAGCATAATTTAAGCCAATAAAAAATTGGATACTGTAAAAGTGGAATTTCGGCTTGGAAACGCAATAAAGTTACCAAGCTAACAAGAGGTCAGTGGGGTGTCAGCCCCTTGTAGGCAGGCTACTCCGTCTTTGGCAGTACCTGGTTGGTCCAAATGTGATTAAAACATGAGGATTTAATGGAGATTTATGAAAGACTGACTTTCATTTTCCTATATTTTCAACATATAACTGCTTTTATAAGATCTCTTGGATATATTTCTTGGCAAAAGTGTCCAAACACTGAGATCCTTTTACATAAATTACAGTGTTATATGCGAGTTTACAAGTGAGGCACCACCGCAGTAATGGCAACTTGGCTACTTCTGCCTGCAACCCATCTATAAAAAAAGTTAGGTGTATTGGACTTACAGGTATTAATTACCTGTTTTTTAAACTGCGATTTAAAAAATTATTATTTTCAATTTATACATCCTGTAGACCTCCCTTCCCCCTCCCCAGAGCACATTTCTGTAACTTTCAGGAACTCGTGCTTGAACCATAGACTCCCACTCTAGCAGCAGTACCAAGTGTTTCCATTTGGTCTGTAGGTTGGGATTATTGATGCCTTTCTTACAGATATATGGGTGTTCATTGATGATTTATTATGGCGTTTCTCACATGAGCTAATGATACACATAATCTTTGCAGGATTTGGTATGGAGGCTACTCTACTGCTGGTGGTTGGGTTTTCTCACACTCGTGCAGTGGCCATCTCCTTCCTGGTGCTGGCTGTAGGCTTCAGTGGATTCGCCATCTCAGGTATTACCACAGCATCAAATAAATGTTTGTGTTCCACCTTAAATTTAAGACTCTTAGCAAAACCTAAAATGTAAAGGTTTTGTTTAAAACTTGAGTAGAAAACATTTAACTGCACAGCATGGATGTTGCAGATCCGCTTTCTTTTCTTTTGTGCCTTTCTCTGTGTAACAGCTCCGTCTTTTGGGTTATGAAAGACTTGTATAGAAAGTGCAATGTTGCTTTCTTTTCCTTTGGGTGTGATGCAGTATACATGCATTAGCCCGCCAAGCCTTCACACAGGCACTGCTCCTGAATATTTCACAGACTGTTGTCAAGGAAACCAAAAAATCAAAATTTGTGTGTGGATCTAAATCACGTTCACTTTTACAAAATAATAAAATGTTAAAAAAGTCAAGACAATGTATTCAGTCTTTATGATAATCAGACATTCTTGTGTATACTGTGTCGTTAGGTTTTAATGTCAATCATCTGGATATTGCTCCTCGCTATGCCAGCATCCTGATGGGGATTTCTAACGGGGTGGGAACGCTGTCTGGAATGGTGTGTCCCCTTATTGTTGGAGCCCTGACAAAACACAAGGTACAACAGGCTAATTTGTAACACTGACTGTTCCAATCACCAATCACTTGTTTTTACCAGCTTGTTTCATCATATTTTGCTCTTATCTTGACTATAACTGAAGATTTTTTGTTTGTTCATTTCATATTCTGATTAAAGGATTTTATTTATTTTTAATAATTCCCATTCCCAGTCCTCTATAAATGTATAAAACATATCAGAAACAGTGTCCTTCACTGTGGTTTTTACCTCACTGCATGAATAAAATATATCAGGCTTGCTTTTTGGTGAAAAACAGAATTACTGTAATAATCTGGCATCTATCAAAGGCTGTTATTAATAATTTATAGCACTGTAAAATTTATTATACACATTGCAGCTATAGTACCTCCAATGCCAAGAGTAAGGCAGTGGATTTACAGCATTACCTCAGAGGTACATCATCGAAAGATCATTTACTCTGCTTCTGACAGGATATTCATTGCCTCTATTCATCTCCCCACAGACTCGTCTGGAGTGGCAGAATGTCTTTGTTATTGCGTCCATGGTGCATTACACAGGGGTCATCTTCTACGCTATCTTTGCTTCAGGAGAGCAGCAGGACTGGGCCAACCCTGAGGGCACAAGCGAGGATAAATGTGGCATTATTGATGAGGACGAGCTGGCTGAAGAGACAGAGCTCAATAGTGAGAACGTGATAGCTCCCAAAAAGAGTTATGGAACCACAGACAATTCATCTGGTCGGAAACAGGGTTGGAAAAAGAAGAGAGGGGTGAGCATGCAAGAGGAGGAGGAACATTGTGGGAATGGGGATTACCAGGACCGGTACCAGTGAGCCCTGTGGGGCCAAGGACTTCCAAAACTCTCAAACTTGATCAAGGCTGAAGCTTTAGTTTCACACCTGTGGAAATGTCAGAAACATCAGAGAGGTGTCCAGAGCAGCAACATCATGTGTACCTCAAGACAGCCTGTTCTCATTTTGGTCGATACACCAGTTTTACTGTGATAACTTGTCCTTGGAAGAAATTCATAATGAAACACTACATTTAGGAAGTCCAAATGCTAACACATATTTTTATTAGGAATCTAACTTTCAAAAAGAATGAAAGAAACATCAACAAATACATGATGGAAGCAGAAATTATGATGAGGGATGAGACACTTGAAAAATAAATGTAATCTACACTGACTATATTTATGCTTGGTATCATGGCAACTACACCACAAACCAGCATTCATGAACCAACTAGTGTTAAAAGAATATCAGAAACACATATCAACTTTCAAACGTGACTTAATTTTTCCTGCAACCTGCCTTGATCATACTCCGTCTGTGCAAGCAAACGTTGACTGAACTTTATGTAGCTTACTTTGAACCATGTGGACAGATTTTGAAATGTTTTGTGTCAGCTATGCAACGTGAAAAGAGACGTGCTTTTGGAATGTAATAATGGGTTTGACAGCAAACCACAGTGTTAATGTTTGGGTTTTTTTTTGCTTGTATGTATTTGTTGTTGCTGAATGATTGCACTCTGTCACTGCTTCGGTCGCTCTTCTTTTCTGAGCAGATCTAGTTCACCTTCCATTTGTAATGCATTTCTTCCAGCATTATACCAGTTTCATTATTTATAGTGCTGTGAGCTCATAATGGGATGAAATGGATGCCGAGTTCAGTGCTGACATTACTCCATGAAGCATTTAGAGTAACATGTAACCAGCGTAATAATTTATTCTTCTAGTGTCTTTTTTTGCAGTTTCTCAGTGTTTGATACACAGAGTTTCTAAAAAATAACGTACTGTAATGTTTCACTTTAATCATGAAAAAAGTATGGTAAAATTTACACTTACTGTTTATCATTACTGTGAAAGAACAGAAAATCAGTTTTGTACAGTAAATTATCTTGTTGTTGGAGAGAGCATTGGTTTGTTTTGCACTTTACTACACTACATACACTACATTTCTATTCTGTATTAAGATTGTTTAGAAACATAAATTCCATAAAGAGCTTCAATATTCTGGATTACTGAGTAATGTGCATGAGTTTTTCGACATTGCATGTTGCTTTATGTATTCAAAAAACAAGAACAACAACATCAACAAAAAACGAAAAAACCCCAAGAAAACAAGTCTAGTTTTCTAGTCTACAGCAATACTAGCATCTGTTGGCTGTACTTAGTCACAGCGCTGAGCTAAATGCAAAGTTAGCAAGACAACATGCTCACATTGACAGTGCTAGGACGCTAATAGCAGGTATAATGTTTACCATGTTCACCCTCAAAATGCTGTTGGATTTACATAAGGCCACAGAAGTAGCTCTCTGCAAGAGACAATTTTAATCTTCTCATATCGGATCAATAGGAGATTGGCAATTTAAGATCCTGTCCTTCAATGATACTGTATGTCTGATTTCATATCTCCTATTGTCAGGTGTGAATAAAGACGTAAAGAGGAATATTAAAGACTAATTCCGGTTTATTTCAACCTGGTGTATTTTCCATAAATGTGGCCATTGTAGCTCTATGTGTCATGCTAACTTTGCACTCACCAGCTCCATTATAGAGATTTGGGGAAAGAAGGACTCAAAACAGCGCATATCAGGGGCAAGCTTCGTGAGCCTCCTAAAGTTTTCCAAATAAACATGATTTTTACATGAATCATTTCAAACATTTGTTTCTGAGTCTGAATGAAAGTTAAAACAGAAACTAGCTGCCTATAGCAGCCATTATGGCTAATGAGTTAGCTAGCAAACTAAATATGGGATCTACATCCGGGGCATGTCAGTTTGTTTCCATTTAGCTTCAGTTTCACGGATTAATTCAGTGCATGGATGAATATGCAGGTAGGTTAGCCAGCAAGTTGCTCAGGATGTGGATCCGTATGCTGTTAGCCATAATGGCAGCTATAGCTTGTTTATGTGCTCTGAGACAAATGTTTAATGATTCATTTTAAAATCATATTTATTATGGCCACATTTATGGGAAAAACATCATGTTAAAATAAACCGCAATTAATTAATGTAAAAGTCACCAGTGTCTGATTTACAAAAAACTATCACTAGCAGCTTGATGAAGCCAGCAGCGCTGCATATTTCATGTCTGAAAAGCGGGCTTTAGTTTAGTGGGTTACATGCTAATATTTGCTAATTAGCACAGAACACAAAGTACAGTTAGGACTGATGGGACTGTCAGTTTGCAGGTAATTCATCATAAACCAAAGTATTGGACCATGACCTGGTGTTGGCACTAAATGAAAAGTCGTGAACATGAATGTGTACACTAAATTTCATAACAATAATCCAATAATCCATTTCACTCAAAACCACAAACTTCAACGTCATGGTGGTGCTACAGGAAAAGTAATTCATTTGGTTTCATCTGGGGAAAACGAATGTATGTACAAACTTTCATGGCAATAATTCCAACAGTTGTTGAGATATTTAAGTCTGGTGGGCCATCCCGAGAGTCATGTCGCTAGCATGGCTAAAAGAAAGAAACGTCTGTTTTAAAGGCTAAAAAGAAGTGCTAGAACACTTTTGCCTTCTCATGCTATAGTATAGTATTTAGGTTTAATTATAGATATAGTATTTGGTTTAATTTGTTTCCACCCAGCTGAATTTTACACTTAAATTATTCATATAAAGCCTTCATAAAGGCACAATGTACCATCTAGTCAAGTTAAATTCTCATTATCTTCTGCAACTACTTGACAAAATAGACCGTCCCTAACACTGCTTGTTTATGTTAGTGGGCTCAAATTAGATGTCTACATTTTTAAATATTCCAAAGATGGCTCTGTTTCCCATCACACTGTGGTAAACATCCTTTGTCTTATCTGACTTTATCCGCCACTGCTTCATTTTCACCACAGAAGATAAATACTGGACAGGATATTCGTCACCAGTGTCAAACTCCAAACTGCTACCACTTGAAAAGATGACAGTTAAAGGGTCCTTTTACCTCGAAATTATCATACATAAGTTAAACACTTAAAAATAATACTTTTTGTGCATTTGACATTTAATGTGTGCGTCACTTGCGATACACTCTGTCTGGGATGATGAACAAAACACCAAGGTAACACCCAATATCTGCTATCGTCCTCATCATAGCAAATGGAGAGGGAAATTTAAAATAGTTGTAAATTAATCTCATCCATACTTGTGAGAGCCCTGAATGCTGTACATATAACTAAATATGTACGATGGAGTTGTGTCTGTCCCTTCCCAGAGGCCACGGCTGCCAACTCATTCCTCACATGCTCTCAAACACAGACCAGATAGTCCACAAACAGCCAGCAGCCAATGGCAAAGGTTCTATTTATTTCAGAGAGACTGTCTGTTGACTCAGAAGGGCCTCTTCTGATGGAGCAACAACCCATCAATGATTAAACTATTGTTTTTGGACAAATGAAAGAATGTAAAGACAAGAAGAATTAGATTTCATGTGTCCATATTAGAGTACACAAAGACAATACGTTAGGTGAGGTACAGTATGTGCCAATATAAACAAATCTGGTATCGACTGGTACTGCACATTGTAGTGATATGATAAAATGGCTTTGATCAGTTCAAGGACAGATGATTGCCACATAGTCTCCTTCTGTGTTTTTCTGTGATAACCTGAATTTCTTTTTATCCTTGTGAAAATATAAAATTGTAGTGTAGGCCAGCTGTTACAGTGACAGAAGACAAGTCCAATAAACTACTGGACTAATAGCAGAATTTCTGCTTGGTTTACTCCCATACCAGTTGTTTGTGTCGTGCTAATCACTGGATGTATATGTTCCATGTGTGTGACATTGGTGTATGTGGGTGGGATTTGTAATCTGCTGGAGGATTCATGTGGCAGCCTCTTGTCTTGGTGAGATAAAGAGGGATTTTTTTAGAGAGTGTGTTTGGAGGGAGGGGAGGGACGGGGTTGACATGTACAGGGATGGACAGTTTAATTAATAACCACCATCCATTTCTCCCTGACCTCAACTGGTCACACATGCTCTCACTGGAGTCCAGACACAAGCAGCTTAAAGTGCATCAGCAAATATTGATGGAGCTGTAGCTCACAGTGTGGATATCAGGAACAAGGCTAAAGAAGACCAAAGTTACACGGCAGGAACATTTAAGCAGGGAAAATCATCTGACTGGGATAAGGTAAGGACTACAAGACGAGGTGTATATATTTCATGTTCACTGGTGAACACATGACTTCTTATGAGCCTGTGGAGTGCCACTGTGTCTGATGGGGAGAGAGGTATGTTTGGCTGTTGTGTGGGCCGTTAAAATGAACTCGAGGTTTCTTTATCCTTGTGGGTTGCTTTTGGATCTCAGGGGAAATTACACTGAGTTAATTAAAAAAAAATGTGGCGGATGAAGTCTATAAAAGTAATCGTTTCACATGTGACCATGTTGTGGCCTTGACACCAGAAAGGCCACAGAGAAGTTTAAAGACATGTCATTCCTGAGATGCTTCCAAGCTCATTTACAATTCAGGTTTTTACTATATGATTAAATGAGTTGTATATGCTAACTAAGACTGAAGGCTTGCGCACATTATGTTTAATAAATTTACATTACGGGGGGATAATAAAACACTGATCTTGTGATACAGCCTGTCAAGAGATCAGTAACTACACAACATATACTTGAACATGTGATGGGACAGGACATATAAAAACTGCTCTGACAATATGTAGAAAGAATATACTCTTTGTATGACTCCCTGTCGGGGAGGCCTTGTTGGGGCCTGACCTTCATCCCCCACCTCCCTGCAGGCAGCTACCGAACATCTCATCCCTGTGTGGGAGAGAAGACCTGTCAGGCGTGTTGATGAAGAGACTCAGTAGCTGATGCTTAATTACTTTGTGGTGGAGTTTTCAGAGGATCCTGCAGACCTATAGGAGTGTCCAACAGATCTTTATCATGCTTTACAAATCACATAATTTCATGATTATTACAGAAGCAATCAGAGACGTACAACTTCTCTGCAGCCCACTTCAACTGGTGTTTTCTGAGTTGCTGCCCGACAACCTTCCTGAATGAATGAGTGGGTGGGCCCCGACATCAATGTGGTGGGACCACTGCAAATCCCGCCCAGCGATGAATTCTCCATCTCAGAGAGCTCCCACTTGTTTGGTAAGTCTACTTCGCATGAACTAGCTCACAGAAGGACAAAACACATCTAAGAGTCTTCAGCCACACCAACGGCTCTGTGACACTCTACTTAGGCAAAAGGGTGCTTTTAGCTAAGTGCTAATGTCAGCATGCTAACATGCTCACAATGACAATGCTGATGTTTAACAAGTGTATTGTTTAACATTTTCACCATCTCAGTTTAGAGTGTAGTTTAGATTCATTTTAGAGTAGCATGATATCATTTGCTAATTAACACCGAACACAAAGCACAGCTAAGGTATTGGACACATTTAAATGTTTAATTTTAATTTAGACCTGATAACGGTGCTACAGGGGAAATAAAGGGATCACGAAAAGTCATTACAGTTCATCATGAGGCAGACATAAATATGTTTCATGGCAATCCATCCAATAGTTGTAAAGACATTTCACTCAAAACCACAAATGTCAACCTAATGGTGGCACTAGAGGAAAAGTTAGTGGACCACCAAAATCATAATGATTTACCCTCTGGGAACCACGAATGTCTGTTCATAATTGTTGAGATATTTCAGTGTGGACCAAAGTGGTGGATCAACTGACAGGTGTCTTCTACATGGACAAGCACAAAAGGTTTTTCTCAGTTGAAGGTGAGGGTGTGAGCACACCTGTATGTGTATGTATTTGCAAAAAAAACCAAAGATACCTAATCACAAAGGGCACAAAAGTAAAAGAAAAGAAATACAATAACAGGCATCCCAGATCAGTGATCCTGCAGTTGTCAGATATGTGGAAAGACTGGAATGTCACAACAATCAATCCACTACGAGCTACGATAGGCTGACAGCACAGCCTCCAGGAGTGAAACACCACATGCTGCGATTGAGAGTGAGTAAAAACCAGTTAGTAAGCAAGCAGTAAATTGTTCCCCAGCACCTGCACAACATTTACAGAGACACATGTCCCTCTTGATGTTGCATGAACCAGCTCACAGCCATCTCATAAACCCCTGCACACCACACGGTAGCGGTCAGCTGAGAGCATTGCCAAAATCTGGTACTGTTTTCACACATCAGTTAGCTACTTGTTATGATGTAAAGAAATGTGACTGTCTAGTTAATGGTTAGCTGTGGCAACCTTTGTGCCACTTAGGATTTCTCAAGCAAGCGCCAAGTTCAGTGCCTGATCTGCTCTTCTGCTGTTCTCACGTCTTTAAATGGCAAAAATAAATGGAAGATCATTTTTTATTAGTTACATTTAAACGAGAAACTAAACTACGAAACACAGCTGGAATGTCTGGATCAGAGCATAAAGTCTCTGAATAGTCTGTGTGTTTGGTATCACAGAGATGGCCATGGTCCAGACCAAGTCTTCAAAAGGTCAGTGTTACTTTGTACTTAACAGGTATCCTATCAGCATAGAGTGTCAGTCAGAGTCAGTTTTCTGTGATTCCTGAGAATGTTTCAGTACAGCTGAGAGATGATTCATGTAGAGCAGACATAGTCTTTGAAATGGCATTCGTCGCCCCTCTGCTGTTTTTAAAGATATCATGATTATGCCATACTTGCTTTTGGAAATCAGCAGTGATAACACAACATCATGATCCTGCTAACATTCCTGTATCAGTTTCAAATGTGCCAACTTGTTTGGAGTGGAGTTACATGTCATTCTAAAAGACACAGTGTGCTCTGTGCAAGCCAGTTGTTAATCATTTATGGGTTTATAGTATGTATTGTGTGGGTTACTGAATACTGCTGAGCCAGTTTACATTCTGACAAGCTTCTGCGGGGAAGAACTTCAAAAGTAAAGTTTTTCCTTATCAGAACTGAGGGTTTTATGATAGTGATGTATCTTGCACAGACTATAAAATCTGAGACAAACAATAGACGTGAATGGAATAGGCACTTAAGCTTCACCATTCTTTTTCAAGGAACCTGTCCATATATTAAAGCTCCAATAATCACTATTTTCCTTGTAATGCTAAACGTGTCACCTGCAGTGACAATCCCACAGAGAGGTATCATCCAACTCTGCAGTTCCACTCAGCTCTACAGTGTTTTAGCACCATTCAGCACATTGTTTTGGTTTTTGGTTTGTTTCGGTTTGAGCATTTAGTAGCTAGAGGACCAGATATTTCCATCATGGGTTTGGTGGAGATGAAAACGGAGCTAAAGTACTGGACTTCAGTACATTTGTTAGCTGTGCAGAAAAACAGCTCCAAACGAGTGCTAATGGTGCTCCATGTCTGCTGGATTTGTAAATAGGCACATGCTTGTGAACACATTTATAATGTGATAATATGACAATGTTGTGTTTACACTTTGTTCCACTTCCCCCAAATGGCCGAATAAGAATCGATTAACACAGATTTAAATGTCAACTTCTCTACATGTTGTTCTTAACGCTGTTTTATAATCTTTCTCCTCTTCTTCTTGTAGATATTCTGGCAGATCAAGGCAGTCCTCTACTGCAGGATCCCGACATATTACCCTTCAGCAGCTATCCCAGCATGCAGTACCCATCCATGGAGCCAACCATGTCTTCCACACCATACTACTCCAGTCAGAACTACTACCCTCAATACAATGGAGATGAGTGGTACTCACACACGGGGATATATGAACTGAGGAAAGGATCCCTTGAGGTCAATTATGATGTGGAGAGGGAGGAAGTGTCCACTGTGGTGCCTGCTGTGTGCAAGAGGACCCGGCACATCCCACAGGCTGGAAGGGTCAAAGGGGAGGAACTGTGTGTTGTGTGTGGAGACAAGGCCTCTGGATACCACTATAACGCTCTCACCTGTGAGGGATGTAAAGGTGAGAGGAGCGTGCACGGCTACATTGGATTTGAAATCAGAAGCTTGTTTCCATTTTCAGTGTTTGCTGCTTGGGGTTTCATTTATAAGGGCAATTTACTTTTTTAATATAAAGCCCAAAACACAAGGAAACACTTGCAAGGGAAATGCAAAATCTAAGATCAATCTATACTGGCTTTAAACCTTCTTTATGTTTTTTATCATCCACCTATGAGATATGCAATATATATATGTTAACCTCAAGTTTTGGAACTTTGACCATGTTTCACCATCCAATAGTTGTCAAGATATTACTGTAAAAAACTAAAACATCAACCTGTTGGTCGTGCTAGAGGAAAATTTAGAGGATCACCAAAGTCATTAGAATACATTGTCTGCGAACAATAAATTCTACATTTCAGGCCAATCCATCCAATAGTTGTTGAGATATTTCACTCTGAACCACAAATGTCAACCTCTTGGTGCGATACCATGGATATCTACAAAATTTCAAAGCCATCCATTTTAAAGTTGTTGAGATATTTTAGTGTAGACTAAAGTGGTGGACCGACAGACTGATTGACCTCCCTAGAGCCATGCCGCTAGCATGGTGAGCGAAGTCATGGCCTTTAGCACCTCCTCCCTGTGTTTTTATGACACGGTGAATTTGCTGTGATTCCTGCCAAACCACAGGGTGAAGACATACGAGTGTAATTCCACACTGTGATGTCGGACAATGCCAGGAGTGCAGCAGCTGGCCTGTCTTGCCATTTGACAGAGAATAGGTTCAGGTCTAACTGGCCTCTACCTGGTACTGCTGCCAGATTGGGTTCCCTCTCAGCTTTCTGCTGTACAATGCAGGAGCAACCTGAGCTCAGTTACGTTAATGCATTTCATTGTGCTTAATGTTCTATGTCAGAATGTCTAATAACTGTTCCAAAGTTATTCTGTGTGTGTGTGTGTGTGTGTGTGTGTGCGTGTGTGTGTCGAACATTGTCAGCTGGGCTCACAGGATTCTCTCTGTGACATTATTAGAACGAGGCGTAACCTAAGAAGCAGTCATTTTATTTATATTACAGTTATTTACATTTATTTCAGTGAAGAGAGACGCTGGATTTCAAAAATGTAGGGAGAGAGGAGGATCACTAAAATTTCTGACCTGTTCAGTGATAAGGACGTTTTCTTTTACTTTAATGATCTTCAAAAACTGTTGCGTCCCTCGTTAACACTGCTTTAAGTATTTTCATGTAAGGAATCGTGTTATTGCAAAAACAGCAGTGTTGCCTAATTTCCTGGTGAACAACAGAATCCCGAAATACAGTAACTCAGTCCTGGATAACTTTAACATTTTAAGTAGTAAAAACTACTTTCTTTTTTCGATGTTTAAGCTAGCTTTTAGACCGGACTTAGCTTGTTGTCTTCTTCTCCTTCATCCTCTGTTGATTACAGACTCTGCAGGCCCATATAGCCCTCTATTGGACATCTACAAAACTGCCACAATTTAATTTGATTTGATTTGATTAATCCCATAAATAAACGTTAAATTTATGGGGGTTACAGTGACATTATTCCAAAAGGTTTCATTTGGTATTTGACTACTTCGGACACTTAAGCTTCACCAGTCTTATTCAAGGAACCATTCAAAGTCCATATTATTAAAGCTGCATCAATATTTTTGATGACTGTAGGGTGACGATCTCACAGAGAATGATCAACCAACTCAGTTGCGTGAATATTTCAGTTCACTTGTTTTGGTTTTCTGTTCTCCAACTTTACTGTTTTGGTTCACTCTCACAGCTCTCATTAGCGTCGCTTTCAGCTGCAGCAAACAGCCGTTTTCAGTGAAAAAGCTCTGAACTCAGAGCTCTGAACTTCCTATAAACCCCCTGCCCAGCAGCAAACAGAAGGCAAAGTTAGCAGCTGGTGAACATAATGGAACATTAAGCAGCTTAATATCCAGATATTTCCCTCAGGAGTTGCTGGAGACCAAAAACGAGCTAGAGGGAGCGGGAATAACTTTCCCCGGGTGGCGGAATGATATTATGTCAGTGTTGTGTTGACAGCTTGTTTCCACTGCCTCAAAGTATCCACAAAATCAATTAATGCATGTATGCAAGTATCAGTATAACTCAATATGGATGGACTCTTTCAGACTGTTGTATTACAGTATACTATATATACAGTCAATCTTAATGTGCAAAATAATTAGTAACTACAGCTGTCAAATAAATGCACAGGAGTAAAAAGTACAAACTAAAATGTATTAGAGTAGAAGTATAAAGTAGCATCAAAATGAAAAATGATGAAGTACCTCAAAATTGCACAATTGTCCATTTCTATATCAAAGTACAAAATGTATCAGCATCTTCTGTACCGGGTTCATGCCTTGTTTTGCCCTCCACGTTCAGGTTTCTTCAGACGGAGCATAACAAAGAACGCTGTGTACAAATGCAAGAGTGGCGGAAACTGTGAGATGGACATGTACATGCGCAGGAAATGCCAGGAGTGTCGACTAAGAAAGTGCAAGGAGATGGGCATGCTGGCAGAATGTGAGTATCACCGCTCGTTAATAGACTTTGATACCTGTTCATGTTGGCAGGACACGGAGACAATCTTAATCAATGATGTGGTGAATGAAAGGAATGTAGATACTGTATATTCCTATCAGGCACGCACTATATTGTAACTTCACTAGAGTCAAGGAAGGCGGTCAAAGGCTGCTGTGGTGAGCCCTCATTTTCTATTCTGACATGGCCTGTTATATTTTACTGAGGGATTGAATGTCACATAAGAAACACACAAAAGAAAGGCGCAGCTTTTGTTACTGCTACAGAAATAGAAGCAGTTAAACAGACACCTTAAGCTCCATTTAGGACAAATTAACGGCATCATTAAACAAAATTTTTTATAGAGTGTTGTTTGTCTTAAAAGTTATCTTAACACCTTTGTCAAGGATTTTTCAATACTGAACGTAACTGAACAGTTACAGTTACATTTACAGTTTCTGTCTTCACTGAACGTGAAGACAGAAACTGTAAATGTGAACATGTACTTTCTTTGGAGGATTATTAGTTATCGGGTCTATTAGGAGCTGACAGCTGAAAAGAGCAGGAGGACAGACTGGACTCCTGTTGCTCATAAATAGTGCAGGGAAGTTGTGATGAATATTGCAGGGTGGCAGGCACTGATGACTACCTGCTGGTGCAACAGGGACTCAACAAATTATACCTTTTTTTTTTTTTTGTTATAATGTAAAAAGACAGATGCTCTCCTCACTGTCCTCTCAGAATATTATTTCTCTTGTTTAAAGAGGGAAATTATTTCACTATTTATTTGATTGAAATGACAAAATCAGAAAAAAATGTGAAGGAATGAAAAGGCTTTTGCATTCACGCTTTACTATTAAGATGATGATGATACAAGACAGTAAAATGAAAATGTATTCATCGTTACTGGGAAATGAAATGAATATAACAAAAAGACAATAAATAATGTGTAATAATGTACATTTATGTTGGTATAAACTCATGTTACATAGAGTGTATTTAGTATAGTGGGTATATGCTGAGCTCAGGAAGTTTTATGGATGAAGTTAAAGCGAATATGATGTTAAAATATTAATTGCACAAGATTAAAAAAAGCAACATTTCAAAGTTCTCCAGTTGTTCTATATAAACGGTTACCAATATTCAATATATCAAAGGTCTCATAAATGAAAAAAAACATTTACAACTGCTGCTGAATAAGGAGCTGAGAGGCATTTAACACACAAAGTGAAGCCTTCATCACTGCCGGCAGGTCTGCTGACAGAGATCCAGTGTAAATCTAAAAGGCTGCGCAAGAACACCAAGGCCTCCCCGGGACAGTCGGCTGGAGACGAGACAGAGGGGGCAGACAACATAGACAACAAACAGGTCACCTCAACCACCAAACTGTCAAAGGTAATCACAGACACACTCGTCGTACAGTGTGTGTACTGACTGATGGGTGTGCCACGTGTTTCCTCCTTGATTTCACATATTTCTCCAAGTTTTGGTTTGCTAAATCAAACTTATGTTGCATTTTCTTTTACTTTAGGCAACATGGCTGTTTCTTATAATTTGGGAAATACCCTAATGCATGTTATATCCATTTCAGGTGTGGCATTAACCAATTTATTTATGTGTGATGCTGTGAAGGGCTAGACGTATAAGTAATAAAGTAGTAATAAATCATGATTTGCTCCAGGAGAAATGATGTAACACTCAAAAAGTACAAAAAAAAGTGTGGCTTTTGTGATATTGTACATTTGACAGGACTCATCTTAGTTTCAAGAAGGTTGTGTGTAGTTTTAAAAAGTTGGTCAAGAAATGTGCATGAAAAAGTAATTAAGGGTTCAAATTTTTGACAGCTGAATGTTAGTTTGAAGAAATGTGTCACTACTAGTTTGGAATGAATTACCAGCTCCTCAAATTATTACAAAAATGTCATATAAAGTCTGTCATATAAACTGCGGAACAAATCACATCTGGCACCACTAATGTGTTGTTTTCTCTTTTCATTCAGGAAAAAGTTGAAATTAAAAAAGAGCAGCGGGCACTCATAAAAGTCATTGTAGACGCTTACAACAGACATCAAATTCCTCAAGACGTGGCCAAAAAACTGGTATATTACACTTAATATCACTTCAAATTTCACTATTTTTTGTTTGTTTCAGTGCTGTTTACTGTTGTTCCCCCCCCCCCAGCTACAGGAACAGTACAGCGCGGAGGAAAACTTCCTCCTCTTGACAGAAATGGCAACAAGTCAAGTTCAAGTTCTGGTGGAATTTACAAAAAATATTCCAGGTATTGTTTCCTTGTTTGCAAATCATATAGAATCATATACACACTTTTACAGTCCTCACTACACTGATGCTGTAATGCCAATACAATTACAAAACGTGTTCCTTGCTGGATGTAATGCATATTGTGATGCCTCTTGCAGGCTTTCTGTCTCTGGATCATGAAGATCAAATTGCTCTGCTGAAGGGTTCGGCTGTGGAAGCCATGTTTCTGCGCTCTGCTCAGGTTTTCAGCAGAAAGATGCCCAATGGACACACAGACGTTTTGGAAGAGAGGATACGCAAGAGCGGTGAGTTGACCGAAGCTATACATCTATGATTGTCAGGCGCTGTCTGGTATTGAAGTTTCAAGAGCGCCATCCAAATTCGGATGGTGTAACTACTCTGATCCATGTGGTTATAATGAAAACTAAATCACTCAAAATATAGTAATCTGTGTAATTGTGAGTGTAAAACTACAATATCTTGACTCCTACAGTATTTCATGACCTTAACAAGTCTTGGTCCTTTGCTCCACCACTTGCAGCATCATGACATTTGTAGTTCCACCTGCAGCCAAGTCTAGTCAGATCAATAATTCATCTCCCTGATCTCTGTGATGCAGCTGAGAGATGTGTGCTGACCTGTTGATCTCTGGATGGGTGTAGGTTACACGTGCACAAACACCCTTGCTGGGTACAGTTTCACTCGGTTTGGGCATGTGTGTGTGTGTGGGCATGCTCGCAGGTAAAGGAGAGCATTCAAAGAAAAGCCATCTCTTTAGTGGCATTGATAAACACACACATATACGTTGTTTTCTCAAATATATATATTTTTTTGCTTCCTCTCTGTTTAAATATCCGGTAACCCAGAGTTTACTGCCTGGTGGTTTAAAAGCATTTTTTTGATGTTTGCGAGGTGTCATCATGTCAGCCAGGTTGGACAGTTAGACAGACAGTGGCAGTGATGGCAGGAGTGTGTGTGTGTATGTGTGTGTGCGTGTGTGTGCGTCACTGGGTCCCTCAGCACTGCTCTGGTGTGAATGGTGGGGATAAGAGATAGTCACACTAAAGGCCAGTCTGGGAGAATAAGGGAGTAAAGCTGTCTGAAGAGACCATTGTTCCTTATCAAAACATCAAGAGTGCTATTGTCCACTTCTCTCCCTCTGAGCCCCACTGGCATTTCTGAGTGCTTGATGATGTGTCCAAGCAGACAGACACCCTCTGCTAGTTTCAAGAGAGTCAAAAGTAGGAACTGTTGCCAATGTGTGAGAGCAAACAGAATGTAAATGTTTGCAATTATATACAGAGCACTGTACAGTTTGGCAGCATCTGTAATGTTCATTTCTATGTATCATTTAATTGTTATTTTAAAAAGAACAGCATGAAAGTTCATATTTGTTTTATATTTTTATGCTCAGAAATGTTTACTCTTTAAGGGAGAATGAAAATAATCCACGTGCAAATCTTACTGTTGCTATAATTTTCATTTGTACACAGAAATATTATGACATTATGTAATGAAAGAACTTCAGTTGTGGAATCAGTGAAACACTGATCCAACGCCTCCTTTGACAGCAATGATTCCTTGTTATAGAAAAGATTTTACAGTGAAAATAGCTTTTATCTCTCTCAGATGTCCTGCCTTTGTTCTATTATTAATTATATTACCACTCGGGTATAAAGATATACTTCATGAACATGGTCAAGAATATTCTGCTGCACATTAATTTGTTCTTTCTTTGTTTCACTCATCCATAACATCACATTCATCTCAATAAGACACAGCGCACGTCATCTTTGACGCTCTGCTCTGATTTGTAAATGAAGAGTTTAACAGTTTGTTAGGTGGTAATTGTGGTATTACATTTTATTTTAAAAAGGCGGCCATTTCCAAGTGGTTTCCAAGTGGGAGGTTGTTTCAAACGCATGAAGCTGTGTGGAGCATTTTGCAAAAAGTGTAATTCAGGAAGTTGGTTTCCTTTTTTTTTTTTTTCAAAATTAATCATTATTTCTTTGGATGTTTGTATGTCAGATGGTTGTTGCGTAACAGCCTCCACTATGAGACTTTGTGTAAACAACTTTTTTGTTTGTTTAGTTGTTTTGTAGTCAGCTGATGTGGTTTGTGTAGATGCCATTTCTGATTTCAATTTGAATTTTACAGGCAAAGAATCCTGCTGTAGAAGAACTTAATTAGTAACCCATCTTGATCTACAGAGAATCAAATTAAATTTTAGTATACAGTGTTTGGTTTGAAAGGTGCATTGGTTTTCAAGGAAAATAGCACCAGAATATTTACTGAACATGAGGTGCACGATAGTTTGGAAACACCTTCCCATTCACTTGAATGAGAAAGTGTGTCCAACCTTTTGACTTGTACTGTAAGTGAACAGTAATTCAGATTAGAGGCGACTGTCGATTGAACATCCTGGCTCAAAGTGCAGACTGTTATGTAAGACGAGTTCTTCCTGCTTTTTCCTCTTTAAGTGAACATTACCACATGTCCTTGACCATGTTTTACAGTGTTTCTTGTGCTGCACCCACCTTTACACAGCATTTGTGCCATCATTCATCACATTAGTTCATCACATGAGGTGCAGCGCGTACGTTAGTTTACCAGTGTCCAATTTTTGGTATCAGAAAGACTTTTTTAGACCTGTCATATAGATACAGGAAGGTTCGTACTTGACTTTATTGTATTGTACAGTTGCTTGTGTCCGTTCACCACAAATATGTTTTATAACTGCATGTGTTCCAACGCTGACAATTTGTGACTGTTGTTTTCTGCAGGTATATCAGATGAATTTATCACACCATTGTTCAACTTTTACAAAAGCATCGGTGAACTCCACATGACGCAGGAGGAACAGGCCCTCCTCACCGCCATAACCATTCTGACACCAGGTGAGCCAGTATCAACTGCTTTAATTGATATTTTGTTGTGCCAACTTGTTGTGTCACATGTACGGTATGTTTCCTAAATCAATATCTACCTTAAAAGACAAATGTATCATCGCTGGTTTCGGTCAGGTGTCTATATAAACAGGCATTTGAGTTTTGCCTGCCTGACTGTCTGGTTCACCCTTTTCCTCTCCAGACCGGCCTTATGTGAAGAATCAGCAGGCTGTTGAGAGACTTCAGGAGCCCATGCTGGACGTGCTGAGGAAGCTGTGTGTCCTGCAGCATCCACAGGAGCCGCAATACTTTGCTCGTCTCCTGGGCCGGCTGACGGAGCTGAGGACACTCAACCACTACCACGCAGAGATGCTCACATCCTGGAGGATGAACGACCACAAATTTACCCCGCTGCTCTGTGAGATCTGGGATGTGCAGTGACACACCGGGAGAAGGTGTCAAGTGGTAGTTTGAGGGTGATAATATGGACATTTCAACTTGCAAGACAAAGTCGTGGTCCAGCCGCAGTGCATATTTATACTGGATGATGTAAGGATCTGGAATTAAATCCCTGCACAACCTGTTTGCCTCTGTGTTGCCTGACCTTAACGACAATTACCATCATTTTGTTTTACTGTGGAATTTAGCCATGACATTAAAATATAGGTTCACAATTTTTAAAATCTGTCTTAAAACAACAGTCAGGTGCCCCATATGAACATTGAAACAGGTTTTACTCGCTGTAATCATTTCTGCTGTTCATACTGGCCATTAGAAGATCCGCTCCAAATGCGTTTACAATGTAAGTGATGGGGGACAAAATCCAGCCCTCGTTTTGAGCAAAGATTCATTTAAAAGTTTATCTGAAGGGGCTTCAGCCATCTAAGTTAGTTAAATAAAGTCTTTTTAATAAAAAATTCCCTCTCTGTGTCTCGATGGACAGTGTTTTCCTGTTCAGCTGCAGCAGAAGGATCGTAACAAAAGGAGGGAATCTGGCACTAAAAAGACAGCAACTATGAAAGATCTTGACTTGATTTGAGTTATTTGGACAGCTGATGCCTCATATAAGCTTCAAATACCTTTTAAAATAATTTAGCACGGAAAGAGGGCTGTGGATTTGGGGATCTGTGGATCTCTTAATGGCCAGTATGAAAAGGAAGAATGATTACAGCAAGAAAAACATGTTTGGGCACTTGAACATTGTTTTAAGAAAGACTTAAAAAGTTGCAAACCTACCCTTTAAGTGCAGAAAGGTTTTGAGCACAAAGAGGCAAACTTGTTTTTACTGTGGACGTCATGTAAAACATATTGAAGGCCCAGGGGGATTAGTTAGACAAGTACAAACACTGGAACGTACAGAAAGCAGAGATGGTGCTCATTAGTTTAGATTACATTGAATTTAATGAGGGCTTCATTTATTTTTTATTTGTAAATCTACAGCTACACGTACTTGCTGTAAATACATAAAAGTTGTATATTCTTCCTTAAATGAATAACAAGATTAATAGGAAAATGTTTACATTTATAAATTTTTAAGTTTAAGCTTATTTTTATAGCTGTTTCTTAGCACAGAGGAAACAACCATTCATTGAGGAGTACACATACAGATGTCATATCTGCTACATCTAGTTCCTTGTTTCTTATACAATTTTTTTCTGAAACATTATCTCAATAAATTGAACAAAAATATGTTCAAATTACTGAAAAAAAAAAACATCCGACTAAATATTAAAGTGAATATACAAGGTTTTCTGATTAAATGTGGTCTTCCAGTTTACAAACTGGGACAACAACGAGGAAAAACAATTATTTTATAACTTATTTACTTGTTCTGTATCTCACATTTAAGCTTCTTTATTAATAGTTCATTTTGGCAGGGTATCAGAACAAATACACCCACAATTAGAGGACCATAACTGTGTTTTTGCATGTTTTAGCCAATTTTCTATAATTAAAGAATATTTACCAGTGCTGTTGACTATTTTTAATGCATACCATTACACTCATGTTGATGTTTGGTCCCCTCATTTTTCCCTTTTGTAAAGCTCATTCTTAGATTTTGTGAAACTTGGTGTATTGCTATTATTGCTGTAGTTGATATTAATTGTGGTCGCTGTAGAATTAGTGAGTTTTAACAGCTGCAGTTGCTACACCACCGCCTGGAGAGTAGTAATAGCTGTAGTGGGGATCCACGTCTTGAACAACAGACATTTACCACATTGTTAGTACTGTAAGATAAAGTATTAAGTTACAGTACCTATCCTACATTTTGCATTTCAGTGCAGTCAACATAAACTGACACTGTCTTTACCTTGTACTCAACATATTGTATTATTTGACTTAGAAGAAATGAGAACTTTTTAATTCAATCAAGTGTATGAATTTATTAAGGTTTGCCTAAAATGCACACAAAACATCAAAATAGATACATCCACAATATAAAAACTCCACATATAACACCACTCACACGATTATGATGTATCTAAAAATCTCATTTTTACAGTGAGTAAATCTTAACCGACATTATACAGAAAATAAACTATACATAATTTACAAAACCACCCTCATGAAATACAACAATCATTTTTACATTAAATGCTTTTAAAACTTCTAAATACAAAGAATTCTAAAAATAAATCCGTGAACCAAAACCCAATTTTTATTAGTTGATCAAGAATTTATTATACAAACATAAACAATACATTGTCTTTTTGTGATGTCTTACAGGTAATTGCACTTTTAGGACAAAAATAACCATCTTGCATGCTGGATAATTGTAATACAGCACCATCTTGTGGAGAAATTTGGCAACAAAGTTTGTCTCTGGAATTACATTGAACAGTAAACATACTATACTGAAAAAAAAAAGATTAAAACAACTTTGTTTCTGCTTAATCCATATAGAAATAACCTACAGAGTTTCTACAAATCAAACAAAGTAAGTTGAAGGGTGAAGAAGTTTAGAGATGAGTTCTGTCCTGGACTGTGGGAAGGGGGGCTGGTTCTGCTTCAGGATACACCAGGAAGCCAGAGAAGGTGGTGTACCTCCCCTGGTTGCTGTAAACGGCGTAGCGCTCATCCTGCTGACTGTACAGCCACACGCTGTCGCCCCGACGGAGAGACAGCAGCAAGCTCTGACTCTGCATCTCCCGCCTCTTCGATATGTCCTCATCGAACACCATGGCCTGCACCTCGCCCTTCCCGGTCATCAGCTTCACAGAAACAGCCTTGCGAGGGTGTTTCCCCACAGTGAAAGCAAAGTAGTAGGCCCCCGGGAACTGGCAGGTGAACAGGCCTGAGGTTTTGTTGAAATTGCCCCCGATGTTGACATATTCCACATCAAAGGTCAGAGGTGGCTTGTCCTGCTGCCTGCCACTCTGCCCCATGAACGTGGATGTCCGTGCCACTGAGAAGGCCGACCGTGGCTGCTCTGACATCTGACCTCCCCAGGGATCAGCCTGCGGGGGACAGTTTGGGTAGTACAGCCCTGGTTGGGACAGGTGGTTGCTGATGAAGCTGCTGGTGGAGGTTTCAGGATAGACGAGATAACCAGAGAAGGTGATGTAAGGGCCGGCATTGCTGTACAAAGCATACTGGGGACTCTGCTGTAACAGCAACCACACTGTGTCCATTTCCTTCAAGCTGATCATTATGCTTTGGCTTTGAACTTTCCTTCCTTTCTTGCGGTAGTCATCGTACGCTATAGCCTGCACCTCCTCCGTGTTCTTCACCAGTATGACAGAAAGCATTTTCTTTGGAAATTTCCCCACAGAGAAGGAGAAATAGTAAGCTCCGGGGATGCGGCAGCGGAAGTGACCGGTGTCTGGATTGAAATCCCCTCCAATGTTGACTACGAGCCTGTTGAAGGTCACTGCTTTCTGCTTGCCTCCCACCACACTGTTGGTTTGTGTGGCGGAAAAAGCAGAGCGGATCCCTGTTGTCACTGGAGGGGCATGAAGGGGTGAAACTGGTCCAGAGCAGGCGATCACGATGAAGAAACATGCCAGGTAGCAGCGAGTGCTCCACTGAGCTAAAAAAAATAAAAAATAAAAATAAAAGAAGCAATTAAATCAAAGCATTTACATTTACAAATGACAGGAAGAAACTCTTTAATATTTGAGGTGTTGTGGCTGTACGAAAAGTCAATTTAAAAGAAAGATAAACTGCTGTTAGACTGAGTTTAATACATAATGCCTATAAAACACTCCAAGTTGATAAGGAAGTCTGGCTAAGCCCTGTCGAGATAGATCTCAAATCAGGCACTCAGTGTGAGCAGTAGCCCCTCTATAATGTGGCTGATATTGTCTGTTCTCTCTGTGCACTGAGAGAAGGGACTAGATTAGGTGCTGGTTCATCTGTTCCTGTGTGTGTCAAACAATGGAAAATTTTGGAGGGTTGGTGAGGTGGGGCAGGGCAGGATGCTAAAAGACATCACTGCAAAGTGTCAGTGAAACGTTACTTGGAAGTGTGGACAGGTCACAGCAAATCAGTTCCATGAAATTGTAGCTTTTTCATTATTTCTTAGGGAATTAGTCTGTTTACATTGCAGAAATTCTGCTGTTTTTACCTTAACACATATTAAGGTAAGAGGGCTGGGAGCACGTTCAGGCAGAAAAGCATTATTTTATTTTATTATACAAAACTTTGGAGGCCGTAACAGCTTTTCTTTTAAATGTTTGGAAACGTGCACAGAATTTTAAAATCACACAAGGTCAGATTGGTCTGAAGTGTCTTCATGATCATTACTAAACTAGCGGAAACCTTGCACCTGTAAAGGCGACCAACATGGGTAGTAATTATAGGCTCAGATTTTACACCTGGCTTTTCCTCCCTGTTGCCTGTAATATGCATATTTGACAAAAGACTAATAATAGATGTTTTGCCAGAAACAAAGCAGTAATGTTGTAGAGTTAGGAAACGAGTGAGCTGGCAAAAGAGTAGCTTTATAGCAGTCAGATACTCTCACATTTAAGTTTAAATAAACGTTTCAAAATTACAATCCAACATTTAAAAAAAAATCTAGTGCAACATACTGAATTCTTATTGATTTTAATGCACGTTTGTGTAACAAGTATGTCAAAAAAAACTTGAGTACAATGAACTAGATCAGAGATTCACCTATAATCATCACAAAATTTGAAATTCATTTTTCTATTTTCTTATTACTTTTTCCTGCCAATACAAGTAAAATAACAGATCATGCATTCATTCATACATTCTGTTTTCACTCAATGAATTCGTGCTCAAAAACAAAATCAATTACAAAAATATCAGACTTACCTGTTGGGCTCTGTTGGAGCAGAAATTGCATGCTGGACATCCTCTTCTAGTCAGTTTTTAAAAATGAAGTTCCAGTGAGTTCACTGCACTGCTAATATCCACATAACAGGCCTGACACCCACAGGGGCAATGCTTTTGTCCCTACGCGGATATCAGGAGGAGGAGCTCCAAACACCCTCCAATCTAAACACCCTCCAATCTATAGCTCCCATTGGGCCCGCAGTGCAAAAAAAAAAAAAAAGAAAAGTGAAAATGCCTTGGCCTGTGGAAGTGTTAAGTCTAATTCATGCTTTGTTTTGTCTAAAACAGGTGTGGGACATACATTTCAGCAGCCTCAGAGAAATATTTGCTTCTGAATCAAGCTGTCAATTTAGATAAACAAGTTCTGGAAACATGAATGTGGAAGATGTATTAAATTGCCAAATAATGCACTGATATATTTATGGTATTTGCCGAGGTTCTTTTACAGTTCTGCTGCAGGTGACCTGCACTCTGTAGATGTGATGCAATGGTTTAATCAAAGTGTTTTAGAGGGTAAAGTGACAACTCAGCAAATCATTAAAATTCATAATTATAATTAGCAATACACAGTGTAAAAATATTCCATAAAGGTCCTGCATTCAAATGAAATGTACAATCTTCAACTGAAAAGTAACTAGTAACTCTAAGTGGCAAATAAATGTAGTGAAGTAAAAAGTACCACATTTCCCTCAGAAATGTAGTGGAGTGGTGGTTATGTGTGGGACTTGTTGTTGTTATTATTATTAGTTAAAGTTTCTCCTCCTTCTCGTTTGTTTATGTTTTCTTATTGTTGTTGTTAGTAAAGTTTCTCTGCTTGTTTGTTTGTTTTCTTGTTGTTTGTTTGTTTTAATTTGGCTTGTTTATGTTTCTGCTTGTGCAGTAGTGTGGAGGATGTTTGTGTTGGGTTTTTTTTTCTGGAAAATATGTTAAAAAAATTTGGTGGAGTAGAAGTACAAAGTAGCATAAAATGGAAATATTCAAGTAAAGTACAAGTACCTCAAATTTGTACTTAAGTACATTAGCTAGTTACATTACACCACTGGTATTTCAATAGTGCTTACCATGAGAAACTGAAGAACTATGGAGGATAAGTCTGTACAGACTTGTTACTCCTTGAAACTGATACAATTTCACATAACATCTGTCTCAAATATTGATCATATTGTTCTTTTTTTTTTAAAAACTTTATTTACACAATAGAACTTACAACAGGTTTACCTTTCCAGCAACAGTAACAAGGCAACGTTTGCTCGAGGTTGTGCACAGATCATAATACATCAATAAAGAAATCAATAGAAAAAGCAAACATACACAAAATTAATTCAATAAATTACAAATCAAAGTCTTTACATAAGGCTCTGGTTTTCACAGCGTTAGAGTTTGTCAAGTATTCTAGTGTGTCAAGGTAGGATTTTAAATAGGACATGTTGGGGTTATGTTGTAGATGTAAGTTTGCTAATAAAGACATAAGATGAATAACTAACATTTGACAGGCATTTCATCAGCAAAAAAATCCAAATAAGATAAATTCAATTTTGAGTTTGAGTTGAGTATCTAATTTTCTGTTTAAAAAAAGATTACGGTCATACTAAAAAGTCTGACTAAAGGTAGAGTTCCCAAAAAAAGATGAGTTGTTGTTTCATCTGTGTGGTGACAGAAGGAACAAAGAGAACAAAAACATTCAGCTTATATTTTACAATAACTGAATTAACTGGATAACACCTGTGCAATATTTTCAGAGACACCTCTCGCACTTTAATTAAAACAAAAATAATCCTGGGTAATAACAATGTTTTTTTCCCCAGTCTATACCAATATAGAGATTATTCCAAACAAATACAGAAGCAGGTTTACTAATTGTGCCCCTCTCGATTATTTCTCTTATACATTTATTATTAGTTTTTATGCTCAAAAAAGATCTGAGTTCCCTATAGATAATTCTGGTGGAGTAGTTTGATGATGACAGCAGATGACAGCAGCATTTTAATACCTGATAGCATCAAAGACAATAGTAGTACTAGTACTCCCCGGAGAATTTGCTATTGTCTTTTTCCCCATCACTTTATTTACAGAAAGCATCACTTACAACATGTGTGACATTAATACAATAACAGAAAACAATTAGGCATCATAATGAAATAAAGATAACATAAAGGACACCACTTTACTTTCAAGACTCAAGACTCAAAATACTTTCTAAATTCAAGCATGAAAAGTTTAAATGAGAATTTGGATTTATGGATGTGAAATGTTCCCAGTAAAATTAATAAATTGCATTTGTTTTCATAGTGTAGTATTACATCCTTGGCTTCCAGCTTCACTGAATGGTTGGTTTGAGAGTCAAAGTAATCTTTTTTCCCCCAGAGTCCTGGTCTGTACTGACATTTATAAAATAGATGTTTAGTTGTGTCTTCTTCATTTTTACAAAAAATGATCAGTGTTGTCAGCTGTCATGACGCAGAGAGCCCGGAAAATGTGTGTGTGTGTGCGTGTGTGCGTGTGTGCGTGCTGTCAATGCCAACGACAGAGAGCAGGCACCGAGAGCCTAAAACCCGCATTTAAGACAAGATGGCAGGACTGCCCCGCAGGATCATCAAGGTAAACATTTCAAACAGCAGCGTGTGTGACTTTCCACTGACGGCTAAAACTCAACACACTCTGTCTAAAAACTCCCAAATGCTCATCTGGTCCGCCCGGTTCACTGTTTTGTTTGCAAACGTTAGCATCCAGCTCGCTAACGTTAAAATAACTTCCGTTTCATTCCCGTGCTCAGATACACCGAGACACGGCGGGTTAAAAATACATCAAAGCTGCGTAAAGAAGGGATTATTTATTCTAAATATACTTTACAAGAACATGAGTGGTCCTAAATTGCTTAAATCTGACTGAATGGCTGGCTAACCAGGCTAACGATGCTAGCCTGTGCTAGTTTGTTAGCTCTGTTTGTATTTGAAAAATGAAAACAGGAACACTCGACGAACCAACACCAGCCGGAAACTCCCAGTATCATACTGTTTTTTGCTAAGTGAACATAAGACAGGACGTTTGCCTTTTGTAGTCTTTTCTGTTGATACTAATTGGCCTTTTAAGTTTCACTGTTTTTAAGTTACTAGCGTTAACTAGCTAGGAGTTAAAGGTTAGCGTCATAGTTTAGACGTAACGTGGTGACGTAGTACTACTTAACTAACAGTAGACTGGTTTGCTTGTTGACCTGCAGTCACTTTCAGTGCAGACTTTTGCCGCAGGGTCTCAGACTCTCCGAGACAGCATCAGCAAGAGATGTTAGCAGGTTAAAGAGGGTTTGCTGAAGATGCTGTTATTTAACAAGTTTCATCCACTGGCTTTCAACAATGTGATGTTTTGTCACAGGTGTTTGACACTTATGTCAGTCTTTTGCTTTTATGAAGATTTGACTTCTGCTCTCTGCACCACTCAAATGCAAACCCACAGTCACATTACTTAAAGACCCCCTCCAGGCACGTTTTAAGATGTATATAAAATACTCTACTTTGAATAATAAGTTGTGTCTGATATTGTTTTTCCACAAAAAAAAGTTAACTTGTTAAAATCCTTAAAATGACATCTACTCCTTCTCCCTAATTAAAAATTCCAGAATATATGAATATGTAAATATATACTGCTGGACACAAGATGTCTCCTACTTCACTGTAAAGCCCATTCTCAGTGTTTGTGTACTGGAGGCTTCAAGTTTCCACATCACACTTGTATAAGTTGAATATTGGACCAGGATTGGCTTCAAAACCAGTTGTGATGTCACAAATCATGCCCCTTAAAATCTGATTTTCAATGAGCACAGAGAAAATTTCCACTTTCAGCAGATGAATGTGAAAACAACAACAATGCACATACATCATTCTGCACAGTAAAACTCAAACATCCAACTGTAGAAACAAGAAGAATAACACATTTTTGAGTGGAGGAGAACTTTAAGGGCTAATGTCATGAGTACACAAGTACATTTACCCATTGTGACAGCCATAGTACTCAGTGTACGTTGCATTTTATTCTTCTATGGGAACATTTCACTGGACTCTGAGAGGGGCTCTGCTTGTGTGGCACTGCCTGTCTGTGTTGTTACGTTATGTGTTCAGAAGTTAGGTGTTTCAGGTGAGGTTCAAATTAATGTTTTCATTATTTATTAATACACAGATTATTTCTTAAATGAAGTGATTAATCATTTTACATATAAAATGTCAGATGCCTAAAGTTCCCAGAGACCAGGGTGATGTCATGGAACTGCGTTCACTGTCTCACCAGCAGCCACTATTCCCTAACTATTTCATTCATTTAAAATGAATTAAATAGCATTTGAAGTATTTACAAATACATAATTTAGCATCATTATTTCCAGCTGTTGAAATTCCATCTTGTCTGATTTGTAAAGTAATAAGTCAGTGTTGAGATTTATAATGAAAGCATCTAAGAAAATGAACAAAAAATAGGTGTTGCACATGTGCAGCTGCACAGGTGAGTGAGTAAGCAGACCACAGACTGGTGTTGGTGGGAAAAGGTGGGAATGCTGGGAACAGTACATAGCGGACCGAGCCCTTGAGCCCTCAGAGCGTGTGACTGGGACTGGGAGCCCCTCTCCCGTCTGTGTTTTCACTGCATGGTTTTGTCTGTGGGTTATCTGAAACATTTCAGGAATTTCTCTCGCAGTTGCATTCAGGAAAAAGAGCGTCAATAACAAGAGTGGTGGCTCTACAAGCTTTATTTGATGCTATTTTTTTTCATACATAGTTGGTTATGTTGTTTTTATTGTTCTGTTGTTGTCAGCCATGATGGATATACTACTGTGCAGGAGGTACAAGGAAAGACTAGGTTTTAACAGATTAAGATTATAACTAAAAAATGTAGTTTCCTTGTTAAAGGCATCTGTCAGGTGTGTCACTCCGGCATACCACAAGCCATATCAGATACCCGCTCCTCTTTCTCTGTAAAGGTGTGTGTTTCTGTAGGTCACCCGGCTGGCACCACAAGCAGGGAGTAGCCTTGCTGCAGTGGCTGATGGGTATATGTATGTAATGGTCTCCTGTGGTGTGGTGGCTGAGTCAGTGTCACCTCTAAAAGAGAGTGACATACCGCGCAGAAAGTCTTCAGATTCACAGCACCGAGCCTGTGTTAAAAGGATAAATCCAAGCAGACTACAGTCCACCTTCTGGCTTCCTTCTCTGTTGTTAGAATAATGACTCACAACTGTTTGCAGCTCTGAGATGTAGGCTGTAGCTGTTATAAATCTTTCAAATTAATAGATTTGATAAACAAGAAAGAACATTTCCCCCAACACAACAACAGTTTCCAGCTGCACAGTTAATACTTGGTACAGATCTGTTGGTTACAGCCATGATTTATTACCAAGCATTACACTGTTTCCAACTTTCTGCAATCACCGAAGGAGAGGAGAATAAAATACTTCAACCCCCTGTGTCATATAGATCTATATAGTTGGCGGATCTTTGCTTGTGAGATGCTGGCTGTCACAGTTGCCTTGAGTGGGGAAAAAAAGGCTTTTGAAAATAGCAAAAGAAGGAAGTCTGCTCCCTTCAATCATCACAGAAGTTTTTAGACAGAGAAAGAAAATGTCTTTATCCTTTAAACAACTGGCTAGTACTTGTCACATAAAAACACACCTTTATGCACTTGTCAAATACAAAAGAAACTCTGCAAATCAATGCAATGTATTGGCAAAATGTTGATTTTGGTCCTTAAACCTGCTCAAAGGTGTGTTGCAAGAGAGAGAGATCAGTTACATCCTACATCCAGCTACAGTGAAACAGTAGATGGGATTGCAGATTGGTTGCTCTGGACCCCTTGGTGGTCATTAGTTGCCTTGTGTGGTATGACAGGTGCTCTGTGCTGCATCCTCTTTAAAAATCTACCCATTTTCCTGTTTTGTCACCTTGTGCAGTTGTATCTCAGCCCTCCTCTGCCCTGCCACAACATCCCGCCCTGCATCCTTCCACTGAAATACTACTTTTTTTCCTAACACATACACCTCTGAATGGCGCCTCATGGTAGAGACAGTGCAGTTTGTGGCACCGGTAGGTAATATGGTGGTACCAACGTGTCGTTAATTTCTTTCTTTTTTTTGTCTTTATTTACCAGGAAACTCAGCGTTTGCTTGCAGAGCCTGTCCCAGGCATCAAAGCAGAGCCAGACGAGGGCAATGCCCGCTACTTTCACGTGGTCATTGCTGGACCTCAGGACTCACCTTTTGAGGGGGGCACATTTAAACTTGAACTCTTTTTACCAGAGGAATATCCCATGGCAGCTCCTAAAGTACGCTTCATGACCAAAATATATCATCCCAATGTAGACAAGCTGGGAAGAATATGTCTAGACATTTTGAAAGGTAAGTGAGCACTACAGTACTCTGTCACAATTAATGCTTGGGCACATACAAGATTGTGTCCAGCTATTATATGTGGTATACAGCGTGTTTTATTGGCCAGTTTGCACCTGGTCTGTCTTGGGTCTGTGGACTCAGACTTGTTACTGTAAGAAAGCCTGTATGTATTGTGTCCTGTGATATTTGGCCTGTGAATGAAGTGAGGGATTTGCCAATTTAATCTTGCTCAAAAGATCAAGGGCCTCTTGCGTTTCACTTGTGACCTCTCACCACTGTCTCTTCACTGCCCCTGCAGCTCAGAATAGATGCACCATTCCCTCTATTCCTTTCTCACTCTTTTTTTTCCCCCCTCTTTTTACCACCCTTTTCACTCTGTCGTCCCTTCGCTTTTGTTGGTCTCCTTTTTAATTTTCTTAGCACCCTCTGTCTTTTTTTTTCCTTTTCTCAGATAAATGGTCGCCAGCTCTGCAGATTCGTACAGTGCTGCTATCAATCCAGGCGTTACTAAGTGCACCCAACCCTGATGATCCCCTAGCAAATGATGTTGCAGAAAAGTGGAAGTCCAGTGAAGCTGAAGCCATAGAGACAGGTGAGAGCGGTGATCTGGCCCTGGTTCAAAGGAATATCCACCCTATACACACACATACTATACAATAACAAATCACTATTTACAGTGTATTTTACATTTGCAGGAGGATTTTGAATCTTTATTCATCTGTCTTGACCAGAATTATCTATACCCTATCCTTATTGTATACTGTACATCTTAGTTACTGGAACATGATGAAACTCAAAATATTGTTTTCATTGTTTAAAAAAAGTCAATTTCCAAATGAGTTATTCCAGTGTCTCTTTCTGAGGCATGTAAGAGGGGTCCCTTGTGGCCATTGGTGGTTATTGTAATAACATCAATAATAAAAACCTAAAACTAAAGCTGCAAGCAGCAATAAGGCAACTGAGTTTTTGTGTCCCAATTTTATCATGAAGTGGAAAAAAATGGGATTTATAAATTCTAGCATTTATTCAAAAATTCAAATTTCATTTTCATATATATATATATTTTTTTTTTTCAAAAAACATGTTAAAGACAGTTGCCGGTGGTGAGGTGGCAGGTATTGGGAGGTAGGGCTGAAACTAATGATTTTTATTACAGAATACAGATTAATCTGCCAATTATTTTATTGATTAATCAATTAATCATTTAGTCTATGAAATGTAAAAAAAAAAAAGGGACAGAATTGCATTCACTGTTTCTTAAGAGGCCACGGCAATGTCTTCAATTTGCTTGTTTTGTCTAACAGTCCAAAACCTTAAGATAAGAATTCAGTGTCATATATGGCAGAAAAAAACAGCATATCGTCACATATGAGAAGCTGAAACCAGAACATTTTTGGTATTTCTACTTAAAAGTGACGATAATTCGATTATCAAAAGAGTTCCTATTAATTTTCTGTTGATTGATTAATCGATTATTTGTTGCAGCTCTAATGGGGAGGTTATTTGGGAGCGTCTCCTTCATGCTAACTGCGGTTAAGAGCCACATTGGTAAATTTTGCTTTCTTTTTTTCCTCTACAGCCAAGTCATGGACCAGGCTTTATGCTGGGAACAAAAATGAAGTGTAGAGCAGCCTCACAAGCGGCGACACAAGTCAAGTGTGAACACAAATCCTCATGTTCTGCCAAGACCTCTTCCTACTTAATTTGCATTTAAAGGACACCGTCTCAAATATATATGTATATATACATATATATATATATATTATAAAATAAACATGAATATATTGTAAAGGAAAAAACAACTGCTGACAATTGATGACAATTGGTGATTTAAATGCACACTAGTAATGAAATGACTCGTCTTTGTCCTAATTCACTGCTGTTTAAATGCATGGGCTGAGGTTTTAGATCCACTCACCTGGCTTTCTTTGTACATTGATTTTTTTTTGCCAACTGTTGCTTTAACAAGCGTGTTGACAGGGATAGAGGTCTTACATCCCACATTTTTGGGGGGATGTTTATTTGGGGGAGGGGGGGCAGAGCAGTGGAAGGGGTGGGGAGGAAAGACTGGCTAGATGCGGTCAATATGGTATACTTTTTACATTTCTTTTAACTTTGTTTTCTCGTGTCGCTGTTTGTTTATTAAAAGCAGCTAACTACTACTAGGTAACTGTATGTAGACATTCACCGGGAGATGGACCAGAATTTTGTCGTGTGTAGATGGCCAATCAGGACACATAAACAATCAAAGCCTTCTTTACGTCATGTCTGGCTTTGTTAAAAAAATAATACGACTAAAAACCAAACTGAGCCTGCTACTGTCACATTAACTTTTTCCACCACTGCCAGTGTAGACTCGAGGTAGACTTGTTGATGGTGCAGAGAGAGAGAGAGAGTGTGTGTGTGAGGTTAGGGGGGGACATTGTGGACCTTTCCTTAGTTTTAGCACATATGTTTTATTACCATATCCAGTCTTCTATATGTCAATCTTTCTTGCTATTATACTAACCAGTCTGCTTTTTCCCTGTATGTCATCACAGTGTAATGCTGCAGTGGTTTACCTTCCTCCAATTGCATTTATTTCACTTAGCAAGGGTTACATTTGAGCTGTCGGTTATTTTGATGATGTTGGGGGCAGGAGGGGGTATGTGTGAGAGAAGATGCTGGGTTTTGGCAGGATCAAATCAAACTCCAAAAAATCAATGAATGCTTCGACTCTCGACTGTCAGCATGTCTTTGGCTGAAAAGTCTGTATTCAGTTCACTGTTTGTAAATTCATTCTTTCTAATAATCTGGGGCAGGAAATGTTTTCCTGCTCTCAGAATGCTATGAAACAGTCCACTTGCATACTTTTTTGTTCTGTAAATAAAATCTGTTGATTAATAAATTGTTTCTTGGGCGTAATTCTTGATATATGATACTGCTGTTGATGTACTGTATGCTAATAGAAAATCATTTGTACAGCTGGGTAGTCAGATACAGTCTGATAATGCTCATGACCAGTGATGAAAAAAAGTACTCCTTTACTCTATGTAAGGCTGCAACTAATTTTTTTTTCTTTACTGTTTGGCATTTTTAGAATAAACAATGAATTGAGAAAATAATCTGCTGATTAATCGATAATTAAAATAATCACTAGTTGCTAGCACTGTCTCAAAATCGTTTGTTTTGTTGACCAACAGTCCAAAACCCAAAGATATTCAGTTTACTATCATATAAGACAATGGGAAGCAACATATCCTCACACTGGAGAAGCTGGAACCAAGTAATGTTTGGTATTTTTTGCTTTAAAAAAAGACTGTGGGCATGCGCAGATGGATTGATCTCAGTCCTGTCATTTTGGAAGCAGTCTACTTTTTAAATGTTTAAACACATCGCCTCTCTCCACTAGAGGGAGACCCTGAGCTTTCTAACTTTCACACTCAACAGTACATTCTCTGGTTTTACTTACCTCACTTATACTGCTGTAACCAGACTGTTTACTGCTCTGGACGTGTTTCCAGATTGCCTTGTTTTGTTTATTTGACCTTAAAACATCAGGGAACGGCCTTATGCTTTCTTTGGGATATTGGGAAATCATAAAAAATGCGACTGATGAAGAAAAAATATATTTTCAAGCTGGGTTAAGGCAACAAGGCTTACGCAACAACAACCAATGACCAAAAAATTGATTTAAAAACCTACAAACACTCCACTTTTAAAGTCTGTAGTACAATAATGCAAATGAGCTACAAGGGTGAAAGTTAAAGGTAATTTGTTCTTGTTTCTGTAGATGTTAATGTGAACATCCACTTTTTAAAAAATCATTTCAACAGAAGACAAAAGTGGGGAGGAATTAAGGGGAATGGAAGAGCTAATGCTTTAGGGGATGCTATGCGGCTATATGGCATGTTTGTTGGAAAATTGATCACAAAAATATTCGTTAAAAGTGATTTCTGAAATAAAACGTTGGCTCAAACGAGTTTAACAATGGCCAGATTTAGTAGGCTACCCGGAACGAAAAGTCTCTTTAATCATTTCCTCAAGAGCACTCGAAAGCAGTGTAAGTAATTCCGCGAAAAGCGCTCGCGCACGCGACGCCTGTGACGATTTGGCTCATTAATCTCGCAGTTAATGATGAGCACGAGCCTCAGCGTGCAGACAGCCTGTTGCGCAGCTCTCAGGTCAGCTGGTGGCAGCTCACCGCCAGCAGATGTGTTTGTTGAATCATGCGTGTTGACAGCGGCCACTAAACCACCATGGTAGCTACAATACACGAGCGTGCAGATGCAGTCTGACATTGTCTCATAACCAGGGAATGAATGAACCAGGTACACACGGTTTCATTGGGACTATTTGAAGAAGATAACTATTGCTGGGGATCCGCTGCTCTGCTCCTGCTCTGCTTTTTCTCTCACTCTCTCTCGGACGGACTTTTAGTGTCTGGTTGAATCCAGGTTTTTTGCTTTTCCCACAAAAACTTTTTGACGTTTCCTGGCTCTCGACTATTGGGGAATATATATGATGAAGTTTAAGCCCAACCAGACTAGGACGTACGACGGCGAAGGGTTCAAAAGAAGAGCGGCGTGTTTGTGTTTCAAAAACGAGAAAGAGGACGAGGTAAGATGTGTTTGTCGACGGCTGTATTTGGTCGCTGAACTGTTTGCAGCGGTCGTCGCTGGGACCTTTTTTAACGAGCTGTATTTTTGACATACCTAGTCCCAGTTCACCTCCTGAGCTCTTACTGGTTATCATACAGTAGCCTGCTTTATCTGTTTAAGTTAGTAAACCTCTTCAGTTTATCCGTGAGCGCACGTGTGTCATGTCTTCAGGTCTTTAGGTGAACATAACTTGGCTGCTGGACCAAATATTTGACCCATTAAACTGCAGGAGGTCTTACAAGCTGGCAACCAGCAGGACACCATCATTTTTATTTCCTGTCCAAGAGGAAATCCAGATTACTCCCTCAAGAGTTGTGCCACTGTAAATCTATTCCAGCATAATTCAGAAGGAGGAGGCATCCTGATTGTGTCTATTTCCAGTGGCAGCCTCACATGCTCAATGAGAAGAATGTATTAAATGATATTTTGCTTCCACAAATACACTTCATGGGTCTAATATCGCATGTGCTTATGGACTTAGTGCCACCAGTTACATGTGAAACACCTCAGCCTGTAAATACCACTTGTCATTGTAAAATCTTGCATCCACATTCACTCACAAGTTATACTGTCATCAGCCAATGTGGTCACGGTACAGAGACATTTCTATATCAACACACTGGTGTTCTGTTTTACATCAATATTACTAGAGCTGCAACGATTAGTCGATTAGTTAATAATAATAACTTTATTTGTATAGCACCTTTCATACAAAAAATGCAGCTCAAAGTGCTTTACAACAAAAAAGTACATACACCAAGTGCTTCACACGAAAAAAAGACCTAAAATGAACATAAAAACATGTAAATGTACATAGGATGGAAAATAGTTTAACTTTTAAATTAATTGCCAACTATTATGATAATCGATTAATCGTTTTGAGTCATTTTTAAGAAGAAAATTGCCAAATTCTCAGTTTTTTTTTGGTCCTCTATTATAGTAAACTGAAAATCTTTGTGTAGTGGACTGCTTATTGGGACAAAACAAGACATTTTAGGTTGCATCTTGGGTTTTGGGAAATTTTTCACCATTTTATGACATTTTATGGACCAAACAACTAATTGATTAATCAAGGAAATATTTGACAGATTGACAATGAAAATAATCATTAGTTGCAGCTCTAAATGTTAAATCAATAACATTGGCAGGACTTTGCTCACACCCACTCAAGAATGCTTAATGCTGAATAAAATATCAAACGGTATCTTACAAATATCAAATGTAACATGCCTTCTCACAGGGACATGTGGATAACTGGGAGCTTTAGAGAATGAAAAGGCTGCCAGTACAGTTGAAAGTTTGAGTCTGCCTCCCATACGACTCACTCTGCTCCTAACACGAGCTCATAAAATCAGCACGTAAAGAGCACAGATTTTTCATTTGATGCTGCTGAATTAAAGGGGGGGCTTTTAGTAAAAGTTAAGGGTGAGTTATTATGGAAGTGGTGATACAGTGGGGGCGAGGGCAGGGGTGTGCTAGATCACAACATGTCTGCCTAGTGACGGCAGCCCATCTCAGGACCACATGCGATAGGGGGAGTGGGGTCGTAGGGGGCTGAGGGGGCGGGGAGGGGGTTGAGTGTTACACTGTGTGCCAAACACCAAGTGACCTATCAGCTGCAATTTATAGAAACAAGGTGCAGGCACTTGCTGTCCCCTGACAGATTTGCTTTCCTGCTCCTCGTGCTCCCACCCTCTCCCCTTCCCCTTCTCTCTCTCTCTCTCTCTGTTGCTCAGGGTCTCTCCCTCTCCTGTCGGAGTGCTGACGTGCTAAAAAACACTTTGATTATTGTTGATTGCACTGGAGGATGATGCAGTGGTCTCACATCACACGCCACACTGATCTTGTCCTTCATTGCTACTGTCTTCGCTTTGATTGCATGTGTCACAGTTTATTTGATAAACTATCCCTCCAGTCTGCACGGCAGGTTTACAGCTACTTCCTCCAATGTCAGCTGGAGTTTAGGTGCTGCTGGAAAAGTGCTAGCAAGTGTTTGTACTGGAAAAATCATGTAATTCTGGCACTAAATATGCTACGTTTAGTCTTTATGTAATGAAACCAGCAGCAACCAACATGTCAAAAATGTTTCCAGTCAACAACTACATCTTACAATAGAATGCAACACCAACGGTTTCCAAAATGATCATCAATATAAGAAAGATATAAAATGATCCAGAGCCTAAGGTGACGTATTCAGATTGCTTGGTTGGTTTTGTCCAACCAACAGTCCAAAACCCAAAGATATGCAGTTTACTGTCATATAATGCAAAGAAAAACATCAACATTTTTATACTTTAGAAGCCAATGTTTTGTATTTTTTGCATCAAAAATCACTGAAAAGATCGATTATCAAAATAATAGTTAAGTATTTTTTTCTGTTGATCAGCTAATTGCCTTTCAGCTCTAATAACATCTGGCTACAGCTGGGCAATATGAATAAATCAGCATCACAGGCTAATGTATGTAGAACTAAATCATTTAATTGATGTTCAGTGCAATTAACTGTGTTCCACTGTTATTCATTACAAAGCATGTCACACGTACAAGAACTGGACAAAATTTAAAAACTCTAAAAGAAACTGAACCTCCATTTTGCTTTTGCTTGGTGCAAGTTTTAATATCTGTGTGCAGTATTTTAGCTGTAAAGCTGATGTGGAGCTCGTCCTCACTGAGCTCACACGGAGGTGTGTGTGGTGCCCGTCGGGGTCATTAACCTCCTCCGCTAAGCTCTTTTGTTTTCATGCCCAAAGACAACTGCTGATCCAGTGGTTTTTGAAAAGCCTTTTGGCTGCGAGTGTGTGCGTGTGTGCGAGTGGCTGCGTACGTGCAAGTGCCTACGTGTTTCACGTGGCGTTTGTGTGAAATTGCGCATGCATGTGTGTGTGTTGTGGGCATTTGTGTCAGTAAGACAGCTGCCAGTGTTTCTACAAGCCGCAGGCTCCTGCACAGGTACTCTACGGGGCAGGGACTCAAATGCTGCTCTCTTCCTCTGCAGCTTGCCAACCTCATCATCATTCATCACACAGCAAACTCTTTACAACACATTAATGTTGCATACAGTGTAACAATGCTGGTGGAGACTAAATAAATGAGCATGCTAGGTTAGCAATTAATGTAGGAAGGTGCAATATTGCTTCAAGGGAGGCATTCTTTTGCATCTTTTGGCATCTACATTTCCCATTTTTTTGCATAATTGTCATCATTCTAATCATAATGTGTCTTAATGTCTTTTTATGTCTTCCATGATTTATTATGGCACTATAAAGAAAAGTAGGGTAGTGACCCAGGTTCAGGATTCAGGTCATGGAAAGTGATATCACTTGTACCATCTAACTTGGCCTGTTATCCATACATAAATATTGACACAGTTGCCAGTGTTTGAAACCAGTCATATGGTCTCCAGAGAGAAGAGTGTAAATGCAGGAACAGACACAGAGAGTTTTGTCAAACCCACATGTATTTAAACATTTATATCAATGATCCAAAGCAAGTAAACGGGCCAACAGGAGCTCTTTGTGAGTTTTCAGTGGTAGTTGCATAGTGGCTAATTCTTAATGAGGTGTTGGTGACTGGATAAGCTCAGCTGACGGTGACGCTGTCAAAATAGTGTTTGTATGTAGTTCTTTCTGAATCTGATGGAGCCCGGCGATTTTCTTGAGGGTTTTATCTTACACTTGACCCGGTTACAGAAAGAGTTACCGCCAAATGTCAAATAGCGTGAAGTTTCACTCATCACAGTCATTTCTGTGCAATCGAGACGGCAGTGAAGATGTTATCGTTAGTGCTCCTCACAAATCTGCCATGTTTCCACTATCGGATCTCAGTAGGAATGCAGGCACATCTTAATGTTGGGAAACTTCTGTTGAACAGTCGTGTTTGCTTAGAGTTTAAAATATACAAAGAGCAGATTTTTTTTTTTTTTTGGTGCTGGTTTTTAATCGGCCTTTGATGTCAAAAGATCCAGTTGAGGGTTTTCCAGTGCCGGAGAATGGAGTGGCAACACATCACGTGCCAGGTTAGCTGAGGGCCGAATTCAGAAGGTATTCACACGTGAACTTCATGTGGGTGATGCCAGATGGGGTGTAAGGTCAAGTGACTTCATCTCCAAAGGAGCACTGTGCTCAAAAAAGACCAAACTGCATGTGTTTGAGGTCAGTTAAACATAGTGTGTTGTTTTAGTCTTTCGGATTCTTCTGCTGATCATCAGGTTTTATCACTTCTTAAGTTTTAATGTTTTATTATTGTCAATCTTTTAAAAATAATGACTCGTTAATAAGAATATTTTGGGGGATTATCGGTGCTTTTGATGTGAGAACATCTAACAACAGGCTGATAAATGGAAAATGACGCTCATTCACTTATTTTAATCATGTGGCGAGTGTGACCAGTCCACACCACGCTCGTGTTGCGTTAAATAAATGAAGTGGACGACTGGCATGACGTGTAAGTTGTTCTATACGCTTCCTGCTGAATTAATAGCTCCACACTCAGCTGCCACCAGACACCTGTAGTGGTGACGAGCTCTAAATGTGGGCATGCCGTTGCCGTGTTTTTGGCACCCTGAAATCAAGATACCTGAGACCTGATGAGGGCCTATCTCTCTCTCTCTCTCTCTCTCTCTCTCTCTCCCCTCTTCTGGGCAGGTGCTACTGGTGAGCAGCAGTCGACATCCAGACCAATGGATTGTGCCAGGAGGAGGAATGGAGCCTGAGGAGGAGCCTTGTGGGGCTGCTGTCAGAGAGGTGTACGAAGAGGTGAGCTCAACGTCTTAACACACACACTTACACACACAGATACAGGTTAATATACTATGTAACTATTCGTCTTTTACCTTTAGTGGTACGCACTTTTCCAAAGCATACTGTATGTACTGTTATGCAATATTGCAAGTGAAAGTAGGGACTTCATTGTTGGTTGTGGGAATTTCCAACAAGTGAGTTGTAAGTGTCAGTTGATGAACAGCACTGTATTCACAAGCTATGTTAAAACGAAACTGGAAGATGAATAAGCAAACATGAACATTGAAGTATTGTGAACGAGGTCAAATTCGTGTTTTCAAAAAGTCTCCTGCATGAAAACCGGCTCCAAGAGTCTCAGATGTTGATTTCCCAAAGATACATGAACGTTTCAACATGACAAGTTTTTAAAAACCTCTTCCCCGCCCTGCGTAGCTATGTACTGATAACTTTGACAAAAAAAAAACACCTTGCTCAAACATATTTCAAGTAGATTCTTAAACTAAAACCAAAAGCAATCTTGAAAAATGGAAATCTAAAATTTGGGACATGTTTTGATAATGGAATACAAAATGTGTGCAGTTAATGAGTTAAAACAGGCAAAACCACCGTTATGAACCATTAATCTTACAGGAGTGTTTTTTTTTTTACTGAAAATTCTAAAAATATTGACGTATATAACTATTAATTATTAACGGCTAGAGGCACAAAAACTAATTATCATGAACAGAAGATAAGTACAGCAGCAATTCTTGGATCGTAGTGTCATCAGTGTTCACAGTATGAGATGCTCCTACTTTTTTTTACGAGAAGGATCCAGATGAGGGTTTGAAATATTTGGCAGTGACGCATAAATAGCAGGTTAATTGTTCTGTGGTTTAGTAACGGGGGTTGCTGGTAGTTGGCCAGAGTGTTGTGAAGGGAGTGAGCTGTGAACTTCTGCCTCGGATCGTAGTGTGTTGACAGCTTTGAAGTATGGCAGTGACATTTGGGAAGGGTCTCCAGTTACCCACATCCTGTGCCTCTCAGACCAGACATGTACCTGAATATAGATGAGCTGCAAAACCAACTACTGTGGCGAGCTAACAATTCAAATCGTTATGTTTCAATACCCTGCTGTCAAGGTCAACACATCAACATCGTGATTGTTTTAATTAGTGCACAAACATACTTGACAGACAATAGTTTACCAATTCCATAACTACATACTAATTCTAAGCAGTTTTTGAGTATGTTGTGTGTTCACACTAGAAGTACCCTCAAAAAAGCCAGTATGAATACTAAAAAGCTCTTGATTTTTTTAATGTGCTGTTGATGAACACTATTGTACCTCAATGTAATGCACAAAGGAAATGCAGGAACTGTCCACAGCTGCACACATGCATAAAATAAATTGCAAACTGTGGTGAAACAGTTAGAGAAAGATCTTGGAAAACAAAGAAAAAAAATCTTAAGATGGATATTTGGCTCTCTCTTAACCGGCAGTGACATTAAAAAGTTGCAGTTTGATTGTCGTTCAATGACGCATGAATTTTATAATTTCCTGTTCATTTCTTGTATACTCATTGCAAAAACATTATACTATAAAGGCTGGAGTATGTAGTATGGAAGTGGGACACTAGTCTAGACAATAGTCTGTCTGTTGTGAGACAGACAGAAACTATTGACACCCTAACTGATCCCAGCGGCTCTAAAATGAGAGGCCAAGTTTGAAATATGCCACACAGCAAGGTTCAAAAGTGCTAAATAGAGCCCTGAACTCCTGGAATTCTTCTGTTTGTCTCCCAGCCAGCATCAGGGATGATTTTGATTTTGAAAAAGTTGGTGATAGATATACGCCACCAGTGTCCTCTACTTGGAGCACGGTCCACAAGCTGCATAGCTTCACTGACACATTCTAATGCCGCGGTTCCCAAACCTTTTTTATGAGCCCTTAATACAAAACACTTTACTCATCCCAGGGTGCATATCTGTGTGTTTGTTCAACTGAAGAGGGATATACACCTCACAGACTGTTTAATATGAACAATTTTAGTGGCCTGAATGAAAGTTAAACATAATTTTGTGTAGTTGGTTATTTTTAACTTATTTCCTTCCCCGGTAATCCTCTTGCGACCCCTTAGATTCAACTCGTGACTTCTTACGGGTCCCGAACCCCAGGTTGGGAACCGCTGCTCTAGGAAACGTGAGTTGATGACGTTTCACCAGCTATATTCAGTGGCCACCCTCCTCTAAAGTAAATTTGTAACAAACTGTGCATAAGCAGAAATGGATCTTGACTTGTGCCCTTTGTGCCATCGTCCTGTCATTCAGACTATGTTTAGGTCTACCTGGTCATGTCAGCTCTGCCGTCTCACAGGCACGTGGCAATGCTAGGATGGCACCCAGCCTCGGGGTTTCCTGTCCTACATGAGACAAATGTTCAGCGTGCACACACATTTGAACAGAGACATGCTGTTCCTCATACCAGGTCATGCGTTCTTGTTGTGTTGCAGCTCTATGACAATATCGTACAGCTTTGTTAGTGTCTGACGCACAAATTTATCAGCCCATAAGACACCCAATGAACTTAACATGTTATGTTCAGTACTGTGTGGTAACTCAAATGTAAAAGTATTGAATGGCTGTTGATTAGTTTTCTTCCTGTGTGCACAGGCTGGTGTGAAGGGAAAGCTTGGCAGACTACTTGGGATTTTTGAGGTAAGCTTGTCAAACTGACACGAAAAATTGTAATGAATTCTCACATGACAAGAAACAGTACAGTTAGTCACAGTTTACGCATCTCTTTATATGACGGCTTTACATGCCTTGCATTGACACAGCTGTAATATAAATCTCAATCTAAACCCTTTGCAGCACAATCAGGACAGAAAGCACAGGACGTATGTCTATATCCTCATAGTGACAGAGACACTGGAGGACTGGGAGGACTCTGTCAACATAGGTATGCCTCTATATTTTATTCCCACTCTCACCATATTGCGGATGGTTTTGCATGAATGATGTAGGTATTTACCCAGATACAGGAAAAAAGCCTTTTACAACAAATGCAACTCCAACTTAATACACACATTTAAAATAGAGATATCAGATATCACACAAATAATTCATCATACATTTTCAGGAGCAAGCCTGCCTTTGTTTATGTATGGAAGATATGGGCCTCCAATATGGGCCCTTAAAATGGAGCAACGTCTACATGCGACCCCTCGTCACAAGCTATGGACTTGTCAGATTGTTTTTGAAGGATTTTTATAGGCTGAGAAGGAAAAAGTATTCAGTATTTCACAAGAAAAAATACAAAATTTTTCTTATTTTCTTATGTTGACTTTTGACCCTGAGGGTAGGAAGCACTGCTCCAAGTCCCATGAAAGGAGGCATGTTTAAACAATTTCTTCAATTTAAGTAAGTAATTCATGACCCTCAACCTACAATATAAGAAGGATGGTTTTGTTGGTAAATTAAAGCAAAATAAAACATACATCTACACAGATCATACTATTTCTGTTTCCAATTTTAAGGGCATGCAGAAATTCTCAAATGAAAATCATCATTTTTTTAAAAACATTTTTAATTATTAAAGGTTTTTTCATTTGTGGATCAAAGTTCAGAAGATCGTGCCTTGGTGTCAGTGAACAATCACATTCTTAGCCATTAGTTTCTTTAATTATTTGATTAAACATCATGTTGCATAAAGAAAGAAGTGTGTAGAAATACTCAAAATGGATCATAGCTACTTTGGTAATTATTATTTTGCCTAATGTTGCCTCTGATGTGGATTATTTATAGGCATGCCAAAAAATAATTACCAGTAGTAGTTTTGAATGTGAAAAATGTGAAAAATCTAATGCTTCTCCTGGGATTGCGTAATTCAAAACTTTAACTATTTCTGACTGTTCTGGGAAAAAAAAAAAGTGGTCGTGATCATTTACTCCCTTCACCCACAGAAATAGAGTTCAGCCTGTTCACAAGGGGGAGGAATGTTTGCTGTGCCCAGTTGTTTTCCAGTTACCGTCACTCACCACAGCCCCCTCCTTACTTGTCCTCTCTTGCCCTGCGCAAGGCCTGCAAATGAGCGGAAAGGGCTCGGCAATACTGGTTTAATTTACTCTCCCCACTCTGCTGAAAGGCCAGCGGTGGTGCGCTTCAGGGTGTCACCATAAAGTGGGTGAATCCGCCCCTCTCACACCACCCTCTCATTCTCACAGGCCAAGTTGAAATCCTTTTACCGACGGCTTTGGAATAGAGCGGGAGGAGATAATGGGTTGGAAGTAAAGTATAAATAACTCACAGCTGACAGTTCACTGGACAGATCATTTTTATGGAAGACGCTGCACTTGGAAAGTTTGGTGACATGAAGGCTTCATAAACACTAACAGAAGTAGGTCAGGAATGCCAGTTTCCACTCTAACTTTAGTACTGAAACATGAGTTGCACAGTTTATTCCTGAATATGTTGTATAATATTGTGGTTTAGCAAATTCAGGCTATTTTGCCTGAAACTTATTGAGCAATCTTACTCACAGCTCAGACAGCACAGATAAAGAGCTTTAGTAAAGAATGTTGGGGCCTCAGAATCAAATGATTTCCTGACTGGGAAGTGACCCCAATAACGTAGAGTTATACGTTACCTTTCATCTGGGTTATATAACATGTTGTGATTGAGCAACATGTACATTTTTTAATACCACCGCTAAAGTGTAGCCCCTGCTCACACTACCTCGCATGCTTTTCATTCATTGGCTGGACTGGATGAAGTGGGTTGGGTTTGTGTGTGGCTGGGAGCATCAGGAGAATTGGAAAATACCTGTGGACCAGAGGATGCCGAGAAGTGGCCTGAGCATCGGCTGATGAACTAGCGTGGTGTCTGACTCCCCCCTCCTTATTCGGTTGCTTGGTTTTTCCTTTTGGTTCTCACCTACTCTGAAGAAGAGATTTTAAAGTCCAGATGAAACGGCATTTCGAGAGTATCTAACTTCCGTATCGTGACGTATTTCCGAGTGAAACAGGATAGACAGGCGGGACATAATGTTGGGAGGAATTTGATTTGAACGTTGAAAAGTGGGTGTGTCATAATGAATCTTAGCTCTGTGCTGCTAAAGGTTGATGATTGATTGATGGCTGGATGTCATATTAGTTGAAACTGGTTGGTTCAAGTCTATGTAAGCACACGTTTTACAGGAGGAAACATGATTGATTTTGATAAAAGTATATAAAGGAATGGAATTTGTTGTAATTTTTTTTGTATATATTGTTAATTAGGTGCACAATATGACCGGGGATGTGATCTAAAAGGGTTAAAAAGGCATTTTTCATTTCATCTCGACTTTAATTAAACTTGAATGCTGAGCCAGATTGGCAAGGCCGTGTATCAGTTTGGGCTCACTGTCGAAACAGCTTGTTGGAGGAAGCAGCAGATCGGGGCCGCAGCGTACTTCAGATCGTCAGAGTTTGGTAAGCCCCCATCCGCGCTCCTCCATTTGGTCCAGCTTAAATCCCACACACCATTTTCCACCAAGATCTCACATTTGAAGGTCCAGCCTGGGTACGTAACAAACAGTTTCATTAAATGTGGATTTCCTTCTTCCTTTTGCATTTGCAAAGCAGATATTTTAAATATTTTGAAACCTGCTTTGTTTCATTTCCATATCAGTCGTCTTCTTCTCTGACCTTTAGTCAGAACATTGCTCCACTTCTTGGTCCGTTACTGTCACCAACTGTCCATCAGTGGAGTAGCCTGGAAGTAGAGTCTGTATCACCACAAGCTTGTGTGGATGCAAGTCGGAACTTTGGGCTTTTGATTCAGCGCAATGCTGTTGAAATGAAAAAATTGATGGAGCGAACATGTCTGTGTGCGGTCATCATCCTTCAACTGAACAATTCAACTTGAAAAAAGATTAGCTTTTTGTAAATTTGGTTGGGAGCATGTAAGAAATGATTTGTTGCGTTTAGCCTTGTGGCTGAACCAGCTACTAAGAAGCTGTGACACATACTGAGTTCCATTGATTGCTGACCCCAAAGAAATGTTGGCCTCACCTCAAACCTGGCGACTTCAACTCGTCTCTCTCAGTGCAGCTTTCCTCAAGCTAGGTGGTGGAAGCTGACCTCGTCGTCCTCTTGCGTCGCTAACTGTCTGTTCATTTAGGTTAACATATAAACGCAGACTGAAACCAAATACTTCAGGTATGAGAGTAATCATTCACTATCCATCACAATCGCATTTTTTACCTACCCTCTACAAGCTCATATTAGATAAGACTCGTCTTCTTGATGTTCAGCAACCGATTGATAGGAAAAACAAGACAACCGTGTCTAACCACTTGCTCTTGTCCTTTCTCTGATATTTATTGTTTTATTTATCCACAGGAAGGAAGCGTAAGTGGTTCAAGGTTGACGAAGCCATCAGGGTGCTTCAGAGCCACAAGCCTGACCACGCAGAATACCTACGCAGACTCAAGAACACCTGTAATCCCACCTGCAGTCCGGTCTGTAGCTCGACTAATGGCAACAACCTGGGCTCCCAAGTGACGGACAACAACACACCTCATTATGTTTGCTCCACACAGGCCTCAGATCTAGTCAACAGATAGGATCATCACCAGCAGCAAGCAGTTCTTCTAAGAGGACTCCAGGATGGATATGTCACCTGAAACAGACATCTGCATTGATTACATTACTAACAAAGACTCTTAATATGTACAGTACGGACTCCCTGAAGCTTATTTGAAACCCGTTTTTAGTGGGCTTGAAGAGTGCCAAAATGTTTTCCTAGTATATTTACGATTTTATATGTTTATTTTTTAACAACCATCACCAGCTGATAGAGCAAATGTGTCCCTTTTAAAGTGCTCCGCTTTAGATGGATTTTTTTTCCCGTGGGCTGCTTATGCAACGGAAAGGTCATTTCTAGTCTTACATGCCGAATAATATTTGATTGGCAGTGCACCCAGTGTTTGGGTGGTTTTCCTGGAGGCCAGTACTGGGAAGTGTTGGCTCTTAGAGGAAGTCACATCCTTACAGTCAAGCAGTGCCAAATAATGTCCATCTGCAAGATGTTTTTGAAGAGCTCCATGTCTATGAATATTTTATAACCATTAAGTTTTTTACAAATCAATCTGACACTTTCTGGGTGTGCGGAGTAAAGCTAATGTCACCTCACCACAACTCAAGTCGTGCGAGGTATTTATGCTGAAGAGAGCTGGGGGCAAAGTTTACTTAGATTTTATTACCACCTTACAAGTACACACAGTATTATCTCTATTTACTAGTATTAGACAACACTGTACTTGTATTAGGATTAGTAGAATATCTGCAAACCAGTAACCACAGTGATGCTTCCTTGAACATCTTTTTATTTGTCCAGACAATCAACGCGCCGAAGCTTATTGTTTAATTGAGCAAATTATGTTGACACACATACAAGAAACAATACATATAATCTGAAGAAAGTATTATTATTATTATTATTATTATTAAGTGCTTTTGATAGATGTTAATGTCTGGGAGGACAATAAGGTGGCCTTTGGTGGTTTTGTAGGAGAGTTCCAGTGTGTTGTGCTTTAGTCTGATTCTTCTAAGTGCCTTCACGAACACAAAAAGTCTGTGAACACCGTACACCAAACAGTATTGACTGGAAGCAGTATGAGCCTTACACACACTGCAGATATACTGTATTATACTGGATATCTCAGCTTTTGTTAGATTTACACAATATAATGTACAAAGAACCTTGGGTTTGTTGTTACATTTGAATGTACAATATTTAGTGTTCATCAACTGAATTTATTTATTTATGTTTCATAGGGAAAAATACCCCCTCCCATCATGAACAGGAAACTATGACAGGAAGTCATGGTCATGTGGGTAGGTCCGCACTGTTATGTCAGCACCCCAGAAAGAGAGAGTGCAAATGATGTGATAATTTCAGTTTATTGACTATCATAGGCTCTTGTAATTTAGCAGCATTGGAAAGATAAGTGAATAACTCTTTCTTTGTTTTCTATTTGTGCATGTATGACTGGAATATTCTGCTGTGCACCATCATGTTGTATATATTACAATAAATATAACATTTCAATACAAAAAAACTACCGCAGTGAAATCAGTTTGAAGTTAGATATTCAACACACATTCAGTTCAGAAGCCCCTCTTTCTGAATAAGGCAATAAAACCTTACCTATGCAGCACATGATAAAATTAGGTTAGGGACCATCTATAAATTACTGAAATATCACATCGGCTGTTTTTTTTCAACATCAATAAACTGAAATTCATTTTAATTTGGGATTTTTTTTCATTCTGTTAATTTACATATATATACATGATTAATGGTAATATTTTAATTGAAATATATTTTTTCAATAGCTTCCATGTCATATGAGCAACATCTATTCTAATCACATGACCCACAGAGGGCACACCTCTTGATATTGGATATTAGTACTTTATCATTGTATTAATAATATTTTTCCATTAATATTATGTTTTTTTTTTTTTTTTTTTAAACCTTCCATGTCATGTGACCCAGTGGTTCAAAATCTATTAAGTGTCTAATCACATGTTCCATAGGGGGCACACCCATTCATATATACTTTTTCAATTTATTAATAATATTTGTAATGAATGTTATTTGTTTTCCTTGTTATATGCACTACTATTGACCACAGTGCCACAGTGTTTTTTTATTTCTATTTCATTTGTGCACTGAAACATGACAGCACTTGTGCATAATCTTGAATCTTGAGACTGTGAATCCTGCTCGACCATCCTCTCCATGACCCGCCCATCCGCTGCTGCTGCCGGAGCCTGGTCAGGTGTTCGTGGTACAGCCACCTCAACTTTTGCTTTTGGAAGAACTGATTGGATTTTCGTGTCCGGACAAACACAATCAAGACCATGCTCAGACGGATACTACAAATGGTAAGCTTCTGTGGCAACAGAGTCAACCGTATCGCCTTTGTTTGGTCTTACCGAGTCCGTTTTTAGCTTGGGAGACACAGGCCTATCCTTTCTGTTTTCAATGGTGGGGACGCGCGTTTTATAATGCCTGTGTGTTGCGGGTGGGCGGTGTATTGGTTTTTGAGCTGACGGAATTGATGGAATGGGGAAAAACCCCACCACCTCGGGAGGTCGCAGTGAACAAACCAAGTTCTCCACATAGCTAGCCGTTAGATGCTAACTCGGTTCGATTGACTGATGCTACTCTAGACAGTGATGTAGCAAGCTAGTACCTGTCTTTATAACGCAGTAGCAAACTAATTCGCTAACGTATCCATATTGTCAGAGTTAGTCGGTAAGGAACACATCCCTAGCTAACGTAGTTGGTCACTGAATCATTTTATTTTCATGGTTTCCGTTAGCTATCCATGTTATAGCATTGGGTTAATTCATCGTCCACTGCACACATGCTAACGCTGACGTCCCGTGTGAGCTGGCTGACCACAACATGAAAGATAAACATGCACTTTAATTAATTAGGCTTATCATATTGTTAATATGGTCGTTTGGTGGTATGGTCGTTTTAGTAAATTACCAGCTTGTCACAAAAGTTACAAATGGGAGTAACAGAGGTTAGCTGCCTAGTTAGCTTTATACGTGGGACTACATTTCCCACAACGCACTGCTAAATACATCATTGTGTACACTTTGAAGTCTCGGCCTCTAAACTCAGGAAACTCCATCTTTAAACACAGTGCATGTAGGTCAGGGGCGATTAAAAATGGGACCTGTAACATATACACACTTCTTGAAAAACATACTAAATTTAACTATTGCCCTTTTTGCATCACTGATCACTTTGACCTCTTAACCTAACTCAGTGTTAATTATTCATCCCAATGTTGCTAACAACGCAATATTATAACGGGCTGAGGGTGTTTTAAGAAACGATCTGTTTCTTTCGATTAAAAGAGGACTCACTGTCTAATAAACATCTGTCCTCCATGTGTTTGTGAACCACTGACTTAGTTTATAGTATAGTCTTTTAGTGTAGTCTTGACTGATAATGATTACAAATACATTTTATTACTTTTCAAACTTACTCTGTCACCTTTGACCAGCACTGTGTAGTTTGTGCAATACAGGCACAAATAAGGCTAACCACCATGTTATCAACCTATTTCAAGATATTATAATACATCTTTAAAAAGAAAAGATGTGCTGTGTTAAATTAAATTAAATTATTACTTTTTTTAGTTTTATGGATATGAATATTATTTCCTTATTTGATAAATCAGTGTAGTGCTGGTTAATGTTTGTGTGGGGTCAAAGGGTGTTCCATGATGGAAACCTTCAGCCCGCCTTCAAAGTGGTGTTTATCCAACCCTCCAATAGACTCTAGATGACACAAAGTGCCTTTATGTACACACTAACAAACACACACACACAAACACAGCCACATATTGACCTCATTCATTCATGCAGACTATCACCAGCCCAAACAAACCTTTTTGTGAATGGACCGTTGGTGGCGCAGGGTTTGCTGCAGGTTTGCTTTAAATTAAAAATTTAAATTAAAACTGAGCTGATTTGAAGTCCCGTTCTCCTTCAAAGCTCTAAGTTACAGGGTGTGTTATTTATTGCAACTTGGCCAGTTGCCTGACACATAACAACATAGCATTTGTATGGCTGCTTTCATGTGTGCACGGCAACACTCTTAGGACACAGACTCACAGGTAATCAGTCCCTGTCATTAGACAAGGTGGTGGCAGCATCATAATGTTGCATCTATTAGTCTCAACCTCCGAATTTTACCCTTGTGCTCTTTACTTGCTCGCATCTGGGTAAATGTTGGATCAAGTGAACAATAATTGCTTTTCAGAAAAGAATTGTGAGGCTTCCCAGAGAAGACAGACAGAGTCTTGGCAAAAACAACTGCAGGGTCCAACTTATTAGACTTGAACACATTTTGTGTAAATGAATAGCTGCCCTTTTGATGTTGTGTTCTCCTTTTGGGTGTATATTTATTTAAGACAGCTGTATCATAAAATAACAGCACTGCAGTATGCGGTGGTACCAGCTCCTCCAGCTCCTGTATGATGTCTGAAAACTACTTGGAACGTTTTCCAGGTTTCATTGTTTTACAACTTTGAATCACGCTGAACGTAACCGAGCTTTACTGACACTGACTGAATAACAGAAAAACACTGGCAGCAATTACAGCCTTCAGTGTATACGGATAGATCAGTATCAGCTTTGCACATCTGGAAACTGGACAATTTTTCCCCATTCGGCTTTTACAAAACTGTTCAAGTTCTCCCAAGTTGCATGGAAACTGTGAGTGAACAGTAATTTTCAAAGGCCTCCCACAAATCTTCTGTTGGATTGGACTGAGGTCTTGACTCTGACTCGACTACTTCATGACATTAACTTTTTTTTAAAAATCATTACTTTGCAGTTTTGGCTTAATTTTGGGGGATGTTGTCTTTCTGAAAAAAAAAAAGTCTTCTCCCAAGTTGCAGCTTTCTTGCTGGATGAATTTTGTACCAAAAAGACGAAGAAGATACCCACTTGATTGTTTTAAAAATAATAACAATCCGGTCCTTCACTACAATTGTTTAACTGCTTTTTTTTTAGGCAATTAAGTTATGAAACACATGTAAAGTATATTCTTTCTCTCTTCTCTAGACTCCTGGGAAAGGAGGCTCCCAGAACGCAGAGTCAGAGCAGCCCAGCACAGACCTTAATCATGATCAAACCTCTGAGGTAAGGGTTTTTTTTTTTTTTTCTTCCTGCTGCGGGAAGTGAAACTGTCTGATCGGTTATTATCACGTGGCTGGTCCTAATAATGCGCTTCTGTTTTTCAGGGCTTCATCTGTCCTCAGTGCATGAAGTCTCACAACTCTGCGGAGGAGCTGTTCAAGCACTATGAGCTGTTCCATGATACCGGAGACCTTCCCGCTCATGTGGCCCCCACGAGGTTCTGATTGATATTAATATAACTTTAATTACAACTGTGACAAACCGTCTGATCCCATCATACACTTGATAAAATATTACGCTGTGTATTTGTGTTAATGCACTCCTTCCTCCTTGTAGAGAAGACCTCACAATGTTACGGCAAGAGGTTCAGGACCTGCATGTTTCTCTCAAGGTAAGTTTTGAACTGTGGTTGTTACAGATGTGTGTAAAATGATCAGTTCATTCAAATACGTGTGTGTGTGTTCTCATCATTAGGAAGAAAGATGGTTCTCTGGAGAGCTCAAGAAGGAGTTAGACAAAGTCCAAGGACAACTGAAGCAAGTAATTCCTTCAAGATGTTTAATATGTATTATAGTGACAATGGCTTACTTGATTACTTTAAATTAATATTACTGTATGGAAGAGTTTGTTAAGACATGATAGCAATGCTTACTCTTACTGTACATGCTCCTCTCTTTCCCTCAATTCCTCAGAACGAAGGACCCACAAGCTCAGACGACTCAGGTAGGAGTACATTACATTTACATGATCTAAAACAATATGTAAAATATACCAACAATGTTAATCGCTAACATGCGGCGCTCTTTTCTCAGTCCTAGAAAAGAAGTTGAACGAATCGGAGACAGAAAAGTTCAATATCAAGCAGATGAAAGACCTGTTTGAGCAGAAGGCTGCCCAGCTGGCCACAGAGATAGTAGGTTAGTGTGGGACTGTGCTGCCCAGGAAACTGGGAGGCCTCTGTCTGTGGGGCAGCGTCACTAAACTACTCTTTTACTAGATCACAGTGAAGCTCAATCCATCCATTGTGTTTTATCCAGTCTTGCATAAGTTATTGTTCTTTTTTTTTTTTTTTACAGTTTTTTGTGATGATGTCTTTTCCTCAAATCAGTTTTCTGTAAGTTCAGATTGATATGAACAAGTGAGATATTTATGTGTGTTAATAAATGGATGTTTTTGACTTGTTGAATCCGACAGACTTAAAGTCCCGCTATGATGAGGAGAAGAGCTTAAAGGAGGCTGCTGACCAGAGGCTTGCCAAATTGACTGAACAACTGCAGAAAGAGAAGCAAGAGAACGAGAGACTCCAAACAGAACTGGTACGACACGCATTAAGCTTCCATTCTCTTCTCACCAGGCTTGAAACATACTTTTTCTATAGACCTTTTATCAATGTTGTGCTTTTGAGTGAGAATGAATAATGTTGAATCGACACCATGAAATCAGGTTGGCTCTGAGCTGCGCGGTGGAAGAATCGACACAGCTCCCATCCAGACAATCCGCTCACCGTTGTTATAGAAACGTGAAACAGAACTTCATCGAAATAATTTATATTTCTACACTTAAAAGTACAGTTTCACACAAATGTATGTTTAACACCTTGTGTACTGCATTATGATAAACTAGTTGCATTTATTGGGCTGCAGTCATAAATAAGAGGACCTAGTTTTTGTTTTATCCTAATACCAAAAAGCCTGTTGTCCCCACCGTCCGCCACTCTGTCCCCATGACTCTGTTCTGCCCCCTAGCTACAGCGACCGGGAGTGGAGGATGTGGAGGTACTGCAGAAGGAGCTGGTGCAGGTGCAGACGCTGATGGACTGCATGACACGTGAGAGGGAGGATGAGTCCGAACGCCTCAAAAACCACTACGAGCAGCTGCAGGCTAATTACACTACCTCAGAGGTGAGGTGGGGGGGCAGCGTCTTCACATGTCCTGTGTGCTAAACGTCGCTCTGCTGATTCTCAATAAAACTTTCTCCCGACGTCCTGCAGCATAAGCTCTCCCATTCTTAAACTGTTCTTTCTTCTGTAAGATAATGTGAAATACAGTATATTTTAGTTTTTAGGCCACCCGCTGCACTTTTCAGCAAAGAACAGCAGGATTCTTATTCACAAATTGCTAAAAATAACGTGGTAGTTCTTATTTACTGTAGTCATCATAGACCAGATGGCTTTCTGCCTGTTTCTCATTAATTAATGCATGGTGAATAATTCAGACTCATCTCCTGCATTTTGGATCCCAGAAGGAGAGGAGTATTTATAGGGCTCCATCAGGCAGCTCCAGGCCCTCGCTCTGCACATCTCTGCAACATATCTCAAAAGACGGTTTCATATTCATATACACTGAGAAACTGCAGTGTGACTGTTTGAAAGTTGTCTGGTGTTTTATTACGTGATGGAGCTCAGGGTTTTAATTAGTCTGCAAGTACTCTGACATGATAGTTGTTGATATCTTGAGGTTTAAGTTCCACAGTATGAACGTGCCTAGTCTGCCTGCTCATGTCAGCAAATGTTTACCTTTTATCTATGTTTCTCTTTCCCTCCCCTTCTTCTTCTGCCTCTCACATACTGTATCCCTCTCCAACACTCACTCTTTCTTCAAGATTCGTAAGCTGGAGGTAAAAATGCGTTTCGACTTGGTCTTGAATTCAGTTTCATCTTTTTGAGTTTCTTTAAGTTTGAAACATTTTTCAGAAATCTTGTTTTTTTTTTTTTTCTTCCAGCAGTGTGCTACCTCTTTATGTTTTTGTGCGACTGAAGCCTGGTTGTTGCTATTTTTTTTTTTTTTTGTTTGTTTGTTTATTTTTGTTATGTGGTATGTTTCATTTCTTTGGTTGCACACTAGATGCTGTGACTCTAATGTTTCTGTCGATACTGTATTCTAGATGACTATATCCCAACTGAAAGCAGAGCTGGAGAAGGGTCCGCAGGAAGCAGCCGTCTATACGCAACAGATCCACCAGTTGCAGAGCAATCTGAATAATTTGCAACAGCAAAGCCAGGTAACACACACACACACATACACACACACACACACACACACGCCACTAGAAATAAAACGACTACAGTTGTTGGTTATTTGACAGTTTTATAATTCTGAAGAGATTACAGCGGGCACAAACATGTCTGCAGTGGCATCTGCTGCGCAATATATAAGATTGTGTAGGATTTACTTTTACTTCAGTAATGTTAACAAGCCTCGCCAGCTGTCGCCCAAGTACAGAGTACGCCATCTCAGTTTCTGTAAACCTTCCTCTGTTGCTCGGCATCAGATTCAGGCTCGCTCACAATGCCCTGCTGTCACCAGCCTTCTTTGGCAACTGAGACATGTTGACAAAAAAATCACACGCAGCTCTATAATTAAACCAGCAGGGGGGGATCTCTGCCATGCCAGCTCTCCTACTTGGGGTGTAATACAATCACAGGTAGCTGCACTTGTGCAATGGGAACAGGGGACAAGGGACACAGGGTTTCTGCCAGTGATCAAATCCTCGCACATCAGGCGCTCTCGCAAGGCCAAGAAGGTTTTCGGATAGCAGGAGGATTACAGAACTGGATCTTCAGTGCGAAGACCCCCCACCCCACACTTCTCCTCGCAACAGGATACCCTGATAGACCTGATACAGATACTCATAAGAATAGAGACAAAAGTGATTGAGCAGACAGTGATACAGAGAGGATCAAGACAGGTGAACAACCAACTCATAGTTTCATTGGTCTGTAACCTCATAATCGGAGAGGAACAGAAGAGAGCCGCGACAATGACACGAGAAGGACGGCAACGAGTCTGAGGGATGAACAAAAGAGGTGGGGGAAAAACATAAAGTCTCCAGAGAGGGTTGTTAATGTTGGCCAGCTGCTGCGGTGGACCGGGAGCCAGCAGAGGTTTACTGGACTTCTGTGATGTCCAGGAGCCCTGTCACACTCCCTAGTTAGCAGCACGCGGCACTATTAACAACATTTTGTTCTTTATCGCCCTGTTGCCAAGTTTACTGCCAGAGCTTACACCAGGGCAAGTGCTGTACACATACCACGTTATTCCAAGTCCTCTGTCGTAAAACTTTCCCCTAGAAATGCCATACCACACTTTACTCTGGAGTGTTTTTCTAGAGCAGGGTGACTGTTTTTTTCCATAGCTTATATCACATGGGGTGTTTGTGCCCAGTTGCAGCTCCTATCACGTTGTTTAATTTAGAAAAGAAAAATGTTCCAGTGTGCTTTAATTCATACCTCATACCTCGTACTCCAATTCTGTTTAGTAACATCTTACACCCTTGTAATTCCCAAACCTCTGTGTAGCCAGTGTTCATCTGACCCATGTCAATGTGTTCTGCCCACTTTCTTCAGAGCCTGTCTGAAAAGCTGGCACATAAGGAGAAAGAATATCAGGAGCTGGATGAGCGTCTGGGGGCTGAGAAGGCTGCCAAGAAGGGAATCCAAGACAGCCTGAGGGAGAGGGAGCAGGAGGTCCAAGAGCTCCAGGCTCGCGCCGCCGGGGCCGAGACGTCCCTGCAAAAGGCCCAGACAGAGCTCGGAGAGAGGGCTGAGGAGGCGGCCAAGTTGAAGAGTGAGATTGCGGAGCTGGAGGTGAAGCATGCAGAGCTGAAGGTTGAGAGGAAACAGTTGGAGCAGCAGAGGGAAGAAAAAGAGAGCCAAGGTGCTCAGCAGCAGACTGAGATTAGTCAGGTGAGTGTGACCCAAACAGACTACATACATTAACAAGGACTGTAATGACCTTTTCTAATGATGTGAAATATATATTAAGGGCAGGTGTCTCCATCTTAATCATCACTGTTCTCTGTACTCTTTTGTAGCTGCACGCCAAACTGCTGGAGGCGGAGAGGCAGCTGGGTGAGGTGCAAGGTCGTCTGAAAGAACAGAGGCAGCTGTCTGGGGAGAAACTAAAAGACCGCGAGCAGCAAGCAGCCGACCTGCAGCTCAAGCTCTCCCGTGCTGAAGAACAGGTAGGCATCAGATGAAACTTTAATGGTTGCTGCAAGGAAACTAAATTAATGTGATAGAACAGACAGAACATCGGTACAAAAATGTGTTTGAGGTAAGATATAATGTATGCTTTAAGATACTGTATGTGAGTGTAGTTTACCTTTATCATCTCTATAGATGATTCATTAAATTATACAAAGAAAGATGTTGGTGACTAGTAGGTGAAAAATGCATTTAAGTTTATGATAAGAAAATTTATTAGAGGTTAGAGATTCGAAGAATCTGTATTTTATTCCTTTTTAGATGAAGGAGAGCGCCAGTAAGAACACAGACCTGCAGCACCAGCTGGAGAAAGCCAAGCAGCAGCACCAGGAGCTGCAGGCGCTGCAGCAGAACACCAACGGCAAACTCCGCGAGGCTCAGGTACTGGTCACAAGAAACACTCTCACATCTGAGGCAGTGATAATGACATTCGTAAATATAAAACCAAGAGAGGCTTCATATTCTGATGTCATTATAATGGCAAAATATTAATTATAAATGTGTGTAGATAAATGGGCGCAGTCTATGTGTTGCTTTTAGCCCATTCCCCATGTGTCAGATGTATATACACAACATAAAACTTGTATATTTCTTCTGTGTTGGCTTGCCCTCGTGTTGTAGAATGACTTGGAGCAGGTGTTGCGTCAGATTGGAGATAAGGACCAGAAGATCCAGAACCTGGAGGCTCTGCTGCAGAAGAGCAAAGACATTGTGAGCCAGCTGGAGGCCGAGAGAGAGGACTTGTGTGCCAAGATCCAGGCCGGGGAGGGAGAGACGGCTGTGCTCAACCAGCTAAAAGAGAAAAACCATGCACTACAAGAACAGGTATATGAACACACACACATACACATGTACTGTCGTAGTACTGTCAACCTACTAAAACCTGCAATGTAGATTAAAAAGTAGCCAGTTGTTTACCACAATAATAATGGGGAATAATTGGTTATCGCTTATAACTTTTTTCCGTTTATGGGGAATTTAAAGGTAACACAGTTGACAGACAAGCTGAAGAACCAGTCCGAGAGCAACAAGCAAGCCCAGGATAACCTACACGAGCAGGTCCAGGAGCAGAAAACCCTGCTGCGTTCAGCCCAGGACCGAGCCCACACCCTGGAGACTTCAGTCACTGAGCTTACTGCCCAGCTCGCAGACAGCAAAGAAAAAGTAGCCCAGCTGGACTCTCAGGTAAAGCCTCTATACAAGCGTCTCTGTGTGATATACTGTATATTCAGGAAAATATAGTTGGATTATTGATGATGTTCAGCTGTTTGTATTAACTGATCTAAATACAGTATATTTTGTCCTGCATTGTATTTTTTGATCTTGAATGTCTTTGTTGGTCTGTTTTTGTCAGCTGAAGGCAAAGACTGAGATGTTGCTGTCTACAGAGGCAGCTAAGGCTGCACAGAAGGCCAACCTGGAGAACAACCTGGAGACTGCTCAGCACGCACTGCAGGACAAGCAGCAGGTTAGCTCGCTCTTCGGACCACTGATGTTGAAATTTGGCTAAAATGCAGTGTCCCTTATTATGTATCCTATTTCTTAAGAGTGGCTTGGCTTTGATTTTTATAAATATAGGTGTAAGAAGTCATTCCGTGTGTTGTTCTCTTCCATTTTCTTCTTTTTCCTCTTTTTTTTTATGTTGCACCCTCTCCGACTGTGTAGGAGCTGAATAAAGTTCAGAAGAAGGTGGAGGAGCAGGCTCAAAGGCTCAAGGAGAGACAGGAGCAGGGCACTCAGCTGGAAGCCAGTCTAAAGGAATGCAAAGACAAACTACTGGCCTCAGAACAGCGTATAGAGCAGCTGGAGGGGCTCAATAAGGTTTGTGTTGAGTCTTTATTGTAAATGCCTGGTATTGAACTGTTTTTATCATTTATGTGACAGATGCTGCAACACTGAAATTTCCTTTTGGGGATAAATAAAGTACTCTATCTATCCATGTACACCATACTACAGTGCCCTGAGTATGCATAAATTGGGTTTTTTATAAAATGAAGATGCTGTTTTAATCTGACAGAAATTGGAGACACAGGTGGGGGAGGTGCAGACCACACGGGACCAGGCGCAGCAGGAAGTGCAGAAGCTGCAGAAGGAGGGGTCAGAGATTAAGCGAAAAGCCAAGGAGCTGCAGCGCTCGCTGGAGACTGAGATAGCAGGGTGAGATAAACTATACTGATGTATTGGACTTGATAAACATATGATTAAATATCAAAATGTAACTAACCATCTGTAACTGTGACACATACATGTCTTTCCACTGTTTAGGGCTTCAACACTACAAGAGGAATTAAAGCAAAAGGCAGCCACTTTGAGTGACACCCAGCAGAAGCTGGAGCGCTGCGAGCAGGAGAAAGCTGCTTTCAAGGTGAATCTTGACAAGGTGACCCAAGAGGGGAAGGCTCAGCATGCAGAGCTGGACAAGAAAGCTCAGAGCCTGGCTGCAGACTTACTAAAGGCCCAACAGGAGAAAGAGACTCAAAAGAAGGAGCTTGCCTCCACTCAGGAGAGCCTAGGCAAGGCTAAAAAGGCGCTGAAAGAGAGTCAGAGTCAACTAGACACTGAGAGGAAGAGCTATAAGTCAGCCATGGAGGAGAAGGTAGGTTCAGTAAGATGCAGTCAGCGGCAAACGTCGACATAATTCCTTTTCTTGTGGAAATTTTTCTTAACAAATAGCTCTCTAATTACAACACCAGTGCATCAATCTGTGTTTTATAGGTCGTCTAAACAATATTAATCTTATTTTAATCCTCAGGAAAAGTCAAATGAAAAGGCCAAACAGGAGCTTCTGAAGAATAATGAGGGCATCACCAAGGCGATGAAAGAATCTAAAGAGCAGTTGGAGCAGATGAGAGAGGTAAGCTTCTTAAAAAAAAAAACGGAGACGATTGCACGATGAAGCACGATTGTTTTAAATGCAACACCTGAACAACTTGTCTGTCTACAAATGTCAGGCAGAGAAAAAGTTGAAAGCGCAGCTGGCCTCACTGGAACAGCAGCACTCAAAGACTCAGGAGGTGCTGAAGGAAAAGGAGAATGACTTGGAGAAGCTGCGGGCACAATTTAAGACGACCCAGGGGTCCTTTGAAGAGGAGATGAAGAAACTGACGGGCAAAGTGGCAGAGTTACAGGAAGTCAATGTGAAGAAGGTAAGTAGCATTCCCAACTACAGTTACAAACATGCTTTTTGCACAGTTAGAATGATAATCGTTGTAAGACCTCAAACGTGTATGTTTATGAATTTGTGTATTTGACCTTCAACTCCAGGCAGAGGAGGAGAGCAAGCTGAAGGAGCAGGTGTCAGGGCTTAGCCAGGAGCTGACCTCTGAGAGGAGCCGGACAGCAGAGCTGCAGAAGACCTTTGAGCAAAGTCAGGAAAGCTTCACCAAGCTGCAGTCTGACTTCTACGGCAAGGAGTCCGAGGTCTCTGCCCTGCGTCAAGACCTCAAAGTAAGTTCATGCAGGAAGGAGCTGCTTTAATCAAAAGTTGCTATATTTTTATATTAAAAATGGATGAAATGGCTATTTGACAAAAATTGACAGAGAGTTACTTTTGACCTTTTCTCTGTCTGTAGGTGTCAGAGGAGAAGCTAAGTTTGACCCAGGAGGAACTGGCTGCTAACCGGACCCATCAGACAGGTTTAGAGGCTCAGATCCAGGAACTGAAGGCGGGCCGGGCCTCTCTGGAGCAGGAGGTCACTAAACGGGATCAGAGGCTCCAACAGCAGGAAAAAGCACTGAAGGAGCTGCAGAAGCAACAGGTCAGACAAAATGATTAACACGTATATACGTAAACGCTTACATGACTTGATGTGATTAGCTTTATATATTCTAAACTGTGGCTACTCCATCAGGGTCTAGTTAAGGAGGAACTGGAGAAGGAGAGGGCCAATGTGGAGGAACTGAACAAAGCCAAGAGCGTCCTGGAAAAGAACAACACCAGACTGACTTCTGAGTTAAAGGAAGTAATGGAGAGGAGCGAGAAGGTCAGTTAGTATTTCACGATAATCAAAACATACAACATGTCTTTCTTTGAATTTAAATGGGAGGAGAGATGCTGAAAATCAAATTGTACCTCAGAAAAATCATGCAAGTGTTAAGAGTCTGGGATAATGTAGAGAATGACTGCCATTATATGTCCCATACTGCCCGCCATGACCTGCTTCCCATGCATGTGTCTTATGTAAACAGCTTAACTAAGGGATACTGCAGGTCATCAGGGCCACATACTTCAAAGGTATAACTGAGCACGCTTGAGTCGACAATTTCACACGAGCCTGGATTTTTTTCAGTTCTTCAAAGCTGTCATAAAATGTATCTAAAGCTTCTGTCGGAGCAATAACTTTTTAAGCTTAAACCCGCTCAAGCCTTTCAAAGTTTAACCCCATCTATGACTTTATATTCACATTTGAGATAAGTGTCTCTACCAACAGTTATGATTCCTGTTTGCACATCTGTCGATTTTCAGGATTTGGGTGAGTTGCGGGAAGCCAAACAGCTGTTGATCCAGCAGAAACTGGAGCTGCAGGGTCAGGTGGAGACGGCGCAGGGTGCCCTCGAGCAGGAGCAGAAGGAGCACCAGGCCACCAGGGACAGCAGGAGCCAGAGAGAGGAGCAGCTCCTCGCCAAAACCAAGGAGGTCCAGGATCAGCTGGTAGGCTATCCTAATAAATCCCACCAAATTTAGTTTAAATGAGTAGCTAAAGTGTCATTGACTCCCCCTTTTTGATTCCTTTTTTGTGACATGATCTATGCTTCCCTCTAAAGATGGCAGAGAAGCGAGCCAGAGAAGAGCAGGTGAAGCGCGGGGAGGAGGCGGAAGCTAAGCTGAGTGTTCAGGTGACAGCTCTGAATGAAAACGTGGCCACGCTGAAGAGGGAGTGGCAGGGCAGCCAGCGGCGAGTCAGTGAACTGGAGAAGCAGACGGATGAGCTGAGAGGAGAGATTGCTGTGCTGGAGGCCACTGTCCAGAACAACCAGGACGAGAGACGGGCTCTTTTGGAAAGGTGTGTTGATGTTGTGTGCCTTTAACAAGATGTCACTCTCCCAAAGTCAGCAGCACCTGATTTGAACTGAATATGGCCTGACACAGATTTTTTGATGGCCTACTGGGATTTGTCCCAGTATGCCTGATGTCACAGACGTTCATTTATATGTAAAAGTTCTGCACTGCAGGTTTAAGAATGAGTGTCGAACACATTCTTACCTTATCTAACCTTTTGTTCCAAGTCAAAAATGTATTATAAGACTGACCACATTATAACTTTTGAGTCTTTGTCACAGCTGAAAACGTAATATCTATCAACCTCCAGACAGATTAGTCACCCTGAGCTGCTGAACATTGCCTCAGGGCCGTTTTGCCCACATCTCTCCTACAACTTCAAATTCACTCATTTACAGTCTTAATTTTTAATGAACTTCATTTCCCTGTGCATAACAAATGATAATTAAATATGAAACTGATCTCATGCTAGGCCTATTAAAGGCTGTTGCGCTGCCCCCAATCACCACCACAACAGAGAAAGAAAAATATGAATTGGCAGAGATCAGAGATGGCCAAAATGTCAAATGTGGATGAGCTGATAAAGACGTTCACTAGGATATAAATAGCAGATCACGAAAGGCCGACTTCAGTATGAGCGAACATGTAGGGAACGCCACTGTTCTGCACTATTAATAGTTAAATGATAGATCTGTATAAATAAAGCTACTTGTCGGAGTGCATTCTGTGAAAGAGAAGAGCACCTAATTTCCAGTTTTTTCTTATTAATTAATAGTGGATAGCCGCTGACACACCCTGCACACACAGCAGTATTCACTTCTCTTTGCGCTCTTGTCTACAATGGCACCACGGATGAGTAACTCTTGAAAACATGTGTTAAGATTCTACCCACAATTAATTTAACATCAAAAGGAGAAGACTTGAAGTTGAGTGTAGTTAAGCGTTATCTTGACTTGTCTTGAGGTGAAGAGGTGCGATGTGTTTAATCAAAATATTCAAATTAGACAGACACACCTGTTTAACAATAGAGAGCTTTGGCAGCACAGAGTGGCGGTAAATAAATTCACCCAGAGGACATCATCTTTATTCCCGTAAGCACTGTGCGCTGAAAGTATTAATTAACAAACCAATTAAGCAGCCAGCCAGGTACAGTAGTGGTGGTAGGAAATTCTCCTGAGCCTCTCATTTATGTGCACATGAGTCATCGGTGTTGTGCGGTTGTGTTTCAGGTGCGTGAAGGGCGAAGGTGAGATCGAGAAACTGCAGGCCAAGGTGGTGGAATTGAGACGGAAGCTCGACGACACGACGGCAGCCATGCAGGAGCTGGGCAGAGAGAACCAGTCGCTCCAGGTCAGTCCCGAAAACACCGGAGGTCTTGTTTGAGATGTACAATGAGGAAACACTGGAGGGTACAGCTACCTCCTGCTTTACCTGGCTATGATGCACCCAACAGATGCAAATAAAGGCTCTAATTGCTCTTCCTGTTTTCCTTCAGATCAAGCAGTCGCAGTCTCTCACCAGGAAGTGGGCCGAGGATCACGAGGTGCAGAACTGTATGGCTTGTGGGAAAGGCTTTTCCGTCACTGTGAGGAAGGTAAGAAATTAGGTTTTATGTTCTTCTAGACAACAGGACACACTATTTGTCTACTTTTACTAACGTTGCGTCTCTCCTTCCCCTCTGTGAATATCCAGCACCATTGCAGACATTGTGGAAACATTTTCTGCGCCGAGTGTTCGGCGAAGAACGCCCTGACGCCGTCCTCTAAAAAGCCAGTACGGGTCTGTGAGACGTGCTTCGAGGAGCTCCAAGGCTGATTTTCCCCTCTCATCCCTTTACCACCCCCCCCTCCCTCCCCCTCCGTTCCCTCCCCCTACCCACTCCAGCGGACAGAAGAAGGCGCATCTTTGTCGCATTTAATGTGCACTATAAAGGACAGACCCAGTGCAAAGACTCCCCACCTGCATGTGACTTCTGGCTCTGGTGCGGAGGGGTTTGTTTTTGCGAGCCTTCACGTGAAGCTCGTCACACTGAGACACCAGGGTCACGTGATGGGATAGGGTGGGGTTCGGTTGGGATTGTCTGTATCTGTTTTTGTGCCTTTGCTACTCCTGTGGACTGCCAGAGAGCGGAGACAGAGAGAACTAAAACACCATCCATCTCTTTTAAGTTCATATTCACATCTGCATTGTTGTTTGGCATCATTGGCAATGGCAAGGTGGCTGCTTCGTGAGATTGTAAAATGTTTCGGCATCAGCTGTCAGGAGGTGTAAAGTCAGTGTGACACTGCAAGAGTAACTGGGAGGGAAGTAAATATTGTAATAGTGATGTTGAAAATCACTGCTGCCCCACAAAGGTAAATGCAAGTAACTCTTTTGTCAAAAAAAAAAAATCTGTAAATGTATTAATAAAGAAATAGAAATTCAGATTTTTGTAGCAAGGAAGTTAAAATCAAGTGATCAGTAAATGCAAACATTTTTTTAAAAAATCATTCATTTAACTGGCGTACTGTGATAAATATGTGTAATACAAATTTGACATATGAATACTAAGGCTATATTTTTGAGGAACTTACAATTTAAACAGAATTACATGCTGTTAATGGTTCATTTGGCCCCAAAACAAGGCTACCAAAGTGTGTTCGTATATCAGCTGTTTTAATTTGATGTTTGTGGACAGGATTTCATTCATATATAAAGTAGAGATTTTAAGTTCACATGAGTAAAAAGCACTAGATCCTTTTTTTGGCAACACTGTTGTACAGTATAGATAGCTAAAGGGAAATAAATACAGTTTGAGATTTTAAAGGTCAAATGTAATTTTTTGGGGGGATTATAAAGTCAGTTGTGAAAACATATATTACTACCTTTAAAGTAAAGTTCAGCAACCGTTTTGTGCACCAGCCATATTCTGTACAGGTCTCGAATTAATGTGTGACGCCAAATCAGTTACTGCATGTTGCCTTTGTGCAGCAGAGTGTTTGTGTATCTGTTGAAATTAATGTATTCAGCCTATTTCATGACCAAAGAATGTCTGCAGCAGGAATAGAGGCGAGAGGGAAAGCCCTGAGTTTGTTTGTCAGTGTTTTTTTTTTTTTTTTTTTTTTTTTTTTGAAAGCTTTTGAGTTTTTAAACCACAGGGTTCAACGTTTTAATCTTGAACACAGCACGTATGACGATCTGAGAGGTTTTTCTTTAAAAAAATGTTTTTATGTATAGTCAGATGTTTTTTGCTGTGCCACATTTCTCTTTATGTGTTAATTTCTGCAAAATTGTGGTGCTTTCTGCAGACTGGTGATGCAGTCATTGAAGTTGCCTGCATGTTTGTTTTGTTTGTTTGTTTTTTAATTATTATTATTTTCCTGCTGCTTGTCTCCACTCAACAGCACTGACTACTGCTGGAGCTGTGCGTGTGTGCTCTGCTTTGAAGCAATAACTGTGGCTGCGTGTGATGTTGCTGTAAAAAAGAGTGTGTGTATTAGTGTGTGTACAGTTTAGGCCTGCTGTGTTGTTCTGCCCGAGTTGCACTGTACGAATGTTGGCTGCTCAGAACCTCGGTATCTCTCCGGCACGTTATTTCGGGGACGTCGGTGCTGATTTCAGGTGCTGTCGGTTCTCTGATCAATCTGTCTGCAACTGAGAACACTGTAGAAGTTAATTCCTCCTTTGTATAATTTATAATTGCTGTCAGATATTGGTAAGATCTTTTTTGTCTTAAGACTGGAGCAGGCTATAACACTGTAAGCCAGACGACAACGCAGACTGTTCTGGCAGTTTTTTTTTTTTTTTTTTCCCAGACTTATCAAATATGCTTGTATGCTCATTGCAAAAGAATGTCCATCTCAGTTGCAAAAGCTCTCAACACCACCTGTCTCTTTTTGCGTTGCATTTGGTTTTGTTATGTCTACCTCAGATTGGCACAGGAAAAGCACTATTTCTAAACCTTAGAGATCACATATATTGTGTCATTGCCTGGATTTGGTCAAGGATTTGTGATCTATCAAGTTGTACAGACCCTAAAACCTAGAGAGATGATTTGCACCTTATTGTATTCTGGGCTAGTCCGTATGAGAGCCCAGCCACAAACGTAGGACCACCAACTTTATACAGGCTTCAACATTTCTAGCCCCGATGTACCTAACTGCTCATTAATACTAAGGCTGTCATAATTATCTTTGTAAATGTTTGTAATGAAAGAGAAAAAGGAAATATATATAACACTTGTGGATGTAGAAACATGACAACAGTGAAACTGTGTGTGGATTCATCGGTCTTACTCATTTTTACAAAATGGCACCACAGACCTGTGCACACTGAATTGTGGCTTGCTTCGTGTTGCTGTCAGTTATCATGCATGATGACTTAACTGGCCTGTGGCTCGCACCTCTTCTTCATTTGTCATACTCGGTGGTTGTGAAGGTGTGCCTTAGGCCAACGTCTTGCACGCCGCTGCTCGCCATTAGCGGCGGGCGGCGGCGACGTGCACCACGCACTGTCAGGGTGACCTCAGTCCACCTGAAGGGATGAGATTTAAAAAATGGCATTTATGTTCACATGCACCAGTTGATTTTTTTTTTTTTTTTTTTTTTTTAATTCAGCATCATGACGAACCTAAATAAAACCTACAGTATGTTTCTATTTTCTTGGTGTTATTTTTTTTTCATTTACAGACATGAAACATGACTCACAGCCCAGGAAAGTTTGGGAAAGAAAATAAATATAGCAACCAAATTCATCAATAACCTTCTCTTTCTGGAATAAATAATACATCAGTGGGTGAAACAATCTCACTTCAAGACAACAGTATGTGACGGTTAAAAAAATGAAAAACACTCAAGAACAACTTGTGCTACACAATCAGATATTTATTGTACACTACTGCAGCAGCTGCCTCTCACGGCAAACGATGAGTTTACAAAATGATCCTAGTGCTAGTACAGTCATTTACAAGACTTCAGGGGGACAGTGAAGTGCACATTGACAGCAGGGACGGTTCAAATGGCTTCTAGTGCTGTCTTGATGGGTCATATCTGTGAAGACTCCAGCCACAGTGAGTAGCCCTTGACTCGCGGCTGCTGAGAGTCCAGCTTCAGCAGTGCCGTCACAGCGCCCTCTATCTTTGACATCCACACTCTCTGGAAAACACGCACGATCAGGTTTAGGATGGTTTCCTCAGACAATATTGATTATTTCATTTGCATCCAACCTTCATTTGTAAAGTGTCTTGATATGAGCCTAGAGCTTAAAAAACAAGCTTCATAACATGCACAATCACTCCTGTTCAGTGACTTTTTAACAGTTTCCCTCCATTTACAGAGATGCTACTGGAAATTATATTGCACTATTCAATAATCTTTAACCTACTATGACAAAGCTCCAAACTACATAGCAATTTTTTAAAAGTTTAAGACTAACTTGCAGATAAAACCCATGAAGATTTTAGGAAGAGGAAACTTTGGGCACATGTCTATAAATAACTGAGTAAAGTAAATCTAAACTAATGTTTAAGTTATGAATTGGTTTATTTGATCATCTACTAAACCTGCATACAAAACTGCCTTGAGAGATACATTTAAAAAGATAATCTAAAGTAAAAACCCTACATTAGCTTTATTTCTATGATTCTCTGTTAACAGTGCAGTCTTATATAAATGCTAGTCTGAATATAGAAATAACATATCAAACACATCTGTATGGTATGCACGCATTATTTTCATGAAGGTAATCAGTGCTCGGCCAGCTCTTATTGGACTGCGTGTCTTTTGAAACGTCTTAGACATTTGACAGCTGAAGTGATCTACCTTGGCAGCCTCTGACGCAGCTTGCAGGATGAATGCACCTATACACTGCTGGTAGCGGTTCTGGTGCATGACTATGAAAGAATGAGGCAGCCCCGACGCTACAAAGGAAGCAGAAAAATAACAATTCTTCCGTTAAATGACATCAACTGTAACAAGCGATACTGGTTGTAAACACAGACATATTTCTGCTGTCTATCCTATTCAAGCCGCACTCAGTTTATTTCACTCTCTGATAGCAGATAAATAATCAAGTGAAAAATAAACCGTTTGTGATCCTCACAGCATCAAATTTGATAGTAAATAAGGACTCTGAAGATGTCCAAAATATGTAATAAGCAATGTGTGCGGTACTAGTGTTACTATTATTACTTGAAGCGTTTAGTTGATCAATGTTCTTGAGCTGGAGTCGGTCCAGAGAGACGGGCTGGTCGAGAACCGTGAAGGTGCATCCCTCCTTCAGCAGCTGATCCAGCTCCAGGTGCTGCGGCGTCCTCAGAGGATTTTGTTCTGGACCGATGGACCGCTACACAAGACAAATAAAGAGGGGACACAGCGGTGTTATGAATCTGTTTTACAACAGCCTGTTAGGGAGATGACGCCTCATACTGTAGTGAATATCTACCGGAGAGGCATGTACCTTCTTGTTTCGCTTTATCTTTGTGATCAGCAGGAATTCGTCAAACAGGAACAGATAGACGTCGATCAGCTTTGTGTTCTCTGGTTAAGGGACCGAAGAGAGATGATGTCAGATTGTGCTCAAATCCAAGCGCTAAAGTAAAATCTGTTGGACCGGTGCCAACTGTACTAACCTGTGAGCACCAGTTTCCCTTCGTGCAGCAGGCTCCTGTGAGAAATGAGATTCTCCAGGGTGACGGCCTTCAAGAGATGTTTCAGACTCTGAAAGAGAAGCAGTCAATCATGTGAGGAGGAAAACATTCTCAACCTTTTGACATGTAAGCTGATATTTTAACATTTGCCTTTCTGAGACCAAATTAACCGCTAATGGCAACACTGCTTTGTGAAATGTAAATAGTCTGAAATCATTTTCTTTTCATGAGGACTGTGACGTCTGATTTCACACCCAGATAGGTAAATGACTGGATTATCTTATCTGCACAGTAGAGATGGGTGAAGCGTTGGGCACAGCTGTGACTTTAATGCTTTGCTCTGTCAACACCGGCTCACACGCACAAAAGCTTAAATATTAATATATTAACAAACACATATCCAGACAGACCTCAGGGACGAAGGCACGTTTGTCTCTCTCCCATACAGGCAGCCACACCAGCGCATCTCTCAGCTGTTTCACCTTCTGGTAGTTATCCAGCCATTTGACCTTTCCCTCTAAATCACCTGGAGACAGACAGAGACGCCATTTCAGTCGAGAGGGACAAAAACAGACAAAAACCTCTGAGTGGAATGCACTGCTAAAAACTCGTTTCATGTTAGGTAAGTATTAAAGAGTTTTGGGATCAAATTGTTCACATTTCGTGAGATCTTTTTTTTTTTTTTTCAAATAACATAAATTGTTCTTCACAGTGTGACAACCTGGCTAATGTTTTCCTGTATAGTGATAGTTGCCTGCCAAACACAGGCGTGGCAGTAAGAGATTACAACAGACTTTTACAGTAAATATCCCCCACACCCAGAAGACATTGGCCTACACATCTTAGCAGAAGTTAAAATTATCTTTGTGACACACCAGCTCCTCAGCTCTGCCGCACCTTTTTAATGGTTATGGGAAAGTCATTTGTGAGCCCACGCTGTATGGTTCTGAAAGGTTATTTGTTCAGTACAACAAATAAACAGTCAGGTGTGTTGCTGCAGCACATTTCCCACAGCCTGTCCATCTAGTTACAAAGTAAACCGCTGCAACAGGTCTACAGGCAGAGGCATGCACTGAAGAATGACCGCTCAGGGATCATGGCTGCTGTCCAAGGCATGTAGCCTGTTTGCTGTGAAACACGTAAACTAGTCACTCTGTGTTTGTGTTAACAGAGATAACCTCACTTACATTTGCTTAAAATTCTTCTTGGATCTTGTTATGATAATAACATGTTTGTAAACCACCTCTACAGGCCTGCTGAAAGAGCGCGCGGAGGAAACTTAAGATCGTCATCAGCAGCTGACAAGATCTGTGTGAAGTGCTTCACCTCACATGACTAGCTGTGCAACGATACGCTCTTACTCAATCAGTGAGAGTAGTGTGCTGATAGGGCAGGTGGTAAAGAGCATCGCGACATGTTTTGTGGAAATATGGGCTTCTTTTAAGTGATGTAAGTCATTTAGGGGGAAAGCGGTGTGTATGCTGCTCACATATAGACGTGTCCACTTGTTCCGCTACAGCTTGCAGGCCTCTGGTTTCCTCCTCTGTCTGAAATCTCTTCGCGATATTCCGCAACAAGAGCGGGTATCGGGTTAGTCTCTGCAACGGCGCCACCAGCAGGTCACGCAGTTGCAGCCTCCGGCACTGCTCGTTCCTCTCGCACCACTGAGGAGAAGAGGAGAGGAAAAAAAGGGAGGTCAGAGGGGTGAAAGAGGTCGACACGGTGTTAGAACAGAAAGAACAGAAGAAAAGGAGGGGGGGGGGGGGGAGGGGGGCAGCAGGGAAAAGCGTGTGAAGAGAAATGATATCTAAAACCAAAACACAATAAAACCCCAAACAGGTTAATAAGCATGGATGACAGGGAAGGTTACACAGGGGACACATTCCTCTCTCTGGCAGGCCTCTGTGACACTGAACAGGTTGTTTGCTGTTTAGGCAGCGATGTTGCTGTGTGTCCTCTCTCTCTCTCTCTCTCTCTCATATTTGGCACTGCGCGGCCTGCCGTGTTGTCAAGGTACACAGTGTCCTTGCCACACTCACACACACACACACACACACAATTTAGCTGCTTTCAGTGCCTCTCCTCCTGTACCTTCACGTAAGATCCAAAGTCCTCTCTGGGCTTCAGGCTGTCCAGATAAAGCAGAGCTGCGGAGTAGTTGAGGCAGTACTTCTGCAGGCAGTGACATATGCTCTCTTGGAAAGCCTGCCAACAGATAGGAGTGTTATACAAATACTAAGCTGAAGATAAACAGATCATAAAAAAGGCAAGAAGAAGAAAATATAACCTGTGATGGAACCAGTGTAGCGTGTTTTTTTAGTTCCTGTAAGCTGAATTATTTCCTTTCCTGCTGCTTTTTGTGATGCGTAATTAACAGCATGAAGAAGAACTCAAACTTGACTCAAAATTATTTAAAATCAAAAGAACAGAACATGAAACTAGAATTGGTGTAGATGTTTCAGAGGATGTGCAGGTTATTTGAGGCAACCCGATCCAGTAAAAGCCATAAATATGATTTCTTATTTCTTATATTGTATTCTGGACAGGCTGCTGTAGTGTGAGATGAGACGGACAACAAATACTAGCAATGTATCAGTTAAATGTATCACTCAACCACCAGCCAAGTAGCCTTCTTTCTGATCTACAATGTGGATACATTCACAAAAAAAACCCTTAATACATATTTGGTGTGCACAAATAAAGTATATAGCTCTAAACATCACAATCTTTGATTACTGATGACATTTTAGTTAAACAAATACTGAATATCCAGCTGCTTTTATCAGTCTGTGATTGAAAATGTAATTATTTCCTTTGTCTCCAATGTCTAATCAGAGTTTTACAGCTAAGTGAATGGTTGAATGCAGACTAGAGTCAGTGTGTCAGTGTGTGTCCACATGTCAGTCACACTTGCCTTGCCTAGCAGCTCCAGCAGGGTGGGCCCGCCACCCTCGGTAATCTCCAATGTGGCCTTGATGACGCGGAGGAGGTTGTTCAGGAAACCAAAGCTCACCTGCAGCAGAAAACAATCAGTGTCGAGTGTCACCGCACAGCCACACAACACTCTCACAGCGCAGTCACTTTCAGTTTGTTAAGAATAAAGAAAATTACATAAGATCAGAGTCGTGCTATAGATGCTACATGAAGATACAAAAATCCCCAATATTCTTATTTTGCTTTTGATGCTACACAATAAACTGTGTTATTTCAATGCCGTGAAGGCTGCGGTTATATTATTTACATAGCGCATCCAAAGTAAGCAGACCTAGTGTTTCTTATTTGCATCATGTCTCACCAGGCAAAGCTCATTGAGGTTTGCAAACAGTCTCCACGAGTCAACATCAGTCAGGCAGTTCCTCGTCTGCAGGTTCGTGAGTGTAGCCAAAAACACCTGAATGCAACAAAGAAGTCAGAGAGAGAACGGGCTCAGGCTATCCGTCATGCTGGTGTAAAATTTCTGATCCACAGCTGTAAAGAATGAAAAAACCTGAAAAGACTTTTACATGAGGAATTCAGTGACAAGACGAACAGCACAAAGCAGCAGGTGTTGGATTTCGTTTGGGTTTGGTCTATTTGTTTGTAGTCCTGTGGGTGTGTTTGTGCGTGCATATTTGCATGTGATTGTGTATTACGGGGCATTGTGCCGGACAGAGTCACCTCTTTGAGAACCATGAGCTGATCCAGGAAGTAAACACACTCGCTGGTGAAGAGTTCCCAGATGGCCTCTTTTCTCTTGAAGCCCTGAGGGTCAGAGGCAGCGCTCACCTGGGAAGACTGGTCCCGCAGGAACTCTGCCAGAGAGTAGTCCTGCACACAGACGGATAGAAAGAAAAAAAATCACTGATTGGCAAGAAGGAAAAACTACTAAGAAAGACGGAGAATGAGACATTTATCTTTTTCTTGTTTAATAACTGTATATTCTTTGACTGTAAAGTTCCTACCACCATCCTGATACATTAAAGCATGTGCCGTGTTTATGTACGTGTGTACAGTATCTGACTGGTTACTGTCTAGAAATTCTGGTTCTTGCATAACTTGTGTCATTGAAACGTTGCAGGAGCTTCCCTCTCACAAGTTAAACATTGAATTCTGTTTGGATTGGAAATCTGGATCAGCTGTTCAAACTGTGACTTCGTTTGGATTAGAAGTCACTCTGTGCAAACACGATTTACATAACACAAACCACAATGCTTAAGGGGTTTTGGCTGCTGACGGTGTTCATTTCTCACCTTATACTTCTGAAGGTCAGGATTTCTCCAGTCTGAAATCGGTGCTGTCGAGAGATATTTCTCGATATCTGACACCGTGCCTGTGCGAGACTTCCCTTTAGTCTGAAAGGTGAAAAAACAGAGACATTAGGCAGATTTTGAAAAAGGGGCTTAGAGTTATGGGTGTGTTTTGGTCAAGGAAAAACACGTGTGCATATTTGTGATTTTTCACATGTAACCATCTTGCATGCTCAAAAACCAAATTAACAAGTTTGGCTCAAGTTTCGCATTTCATGTGTTGACCAATTACAAACACTGTGAATAAGAGGAGCCACATTAATCTGATTTGAGAAGTGGGTCAGAGAACAATGTCCAAACCAACTGCCTACTGCTAAAACAAAGTAGATCAAAACAAACCACAAGCACACTGGTGGCTTGAAGCCAACAACCCAAAACAGACAAACAACACACCTACCGTACTACGCCTTGAAAAAGGCCACTTTAACTTCTTAGTATCTGTAAAAAAAATTACAAAGTACTGATTACTAAAAAAGGTACGAGACAGAATGTCCGCTGTCCAACAGATCGGATTAGAAACAAACAAACAGAACAGTGTGTTAGGATAAAAACTGTGGTGGACTCGGGGACACGACTTACAGTGAGTGCAGTATGCTGTTATTTTTACACATATGACTGGTTAAAGTTTTATGATGGATTATATATAAATCAAAGTTAGGTATAAAAGCATTATAACCAGTATATAACATAAGCTGCTATTTGGGGAACTTTTTAAAGCCCGTTCCCCTATTATGGACGCACATGTTGCTTTGATTGATGGGTTACAGGGTGATAGCTCATTTTACTTATTAAGGGCTCATTTTGTTTATAGCTCATTTTGCTTGTCTAATGATATGTTGACTGAAGCAAGTTTTGATGGCTAGATAAATCAGTTTATGTGTAAGCATCACTTAACGGTGGGTGGATCGCTGGCGCTCTGCCTGGACTGATGCAGACTTGGCTTGCAGAGTGATAAACAACACAACAAAAGTATTATTACACAATACATCACTTTACCAGAGAAATTGGAACCGTTTAATATGTGAGCGACTCCATTGGATACAAAAAGGTCTCCTGGTGAAACATCCAATCCGGGCAAGCTGACCACCACGGAGCTCCGCCTCCTCTCCTGCAGCCTGAGGACACAGTAGACAGGTGAACGTCATGACATCCTCCACTTGAAACTTTTTCTTTGGGAAACATGCTAAGATGAAAACTAATAGTAGTGCTTGACATTTAAAAAAAAACAAAAAAAACAGCCCCGTTGGACATCTGAGATTCGCTGTAACAGGACGTGTTGTTATTCTATTGTAAATGTAATACAGCCCAAAAGAATAGACTTACTGCAAGCCACAGGAAATAACAGAATTCCTTCCGTCATTTTACATGGTTGAAATACCACTGAAATACCATCTGCATTGTGCAGCAAATTGGCGATTAACACAAGTCGCAGAAATTATAAAGGACAAGTCTTGTGTCTGGCTTATATGTGGATAGCTGCTGATTAATGGATCACCCTGTTTGTGTGGAAGGAGGAAAGCTGTCAGTGTTTGCCAGTTATAATCCTCTTTGTCTCCTTTCATAGTTAGTAACCAAGACATGACTGAGGCTGGAAAAACACAGGCCTGCCTTTTAGCCTCAGGCGAAGCTCAAGCTGCTACTGTTCTCAAGTGTTTTGACTTATCCTCTGCTGTTGTACTTCAAGGATTACTGCTCAAAGTAAAAATGAGCATCCGCGTGTGGAAATTAAAAATCAAGCTCCATAACTGATGTCATTCAATGATGTTATAATGAGTTATGGGTGATTAATATTAAGTAATCAGACTGAATATGTTGAAAAGGTGAGGCAGGGTGAATGTTGTTGCAAGAATATAAAGATTTCTAATGCAGTAAAACTTGAATGGTGACTGTTTCATCACAACAGTCACAATCCAAACGCTGCCAAAGCTAATAACAGACCTGGAGCCGTTTAGCATGGCTGCAGTCAGCAAAAATAAAGTACGCTGCAACCAGACAGGCTGGTTTTGCCAAAAGTAAGGTTCACTTTCAGCACACTGACGCTGATCGACAGCTGGTCAGTGACCTGAGTCCTACGCTCTGTGGTTTCACTTTTAAAATTTTCAGGGTCTTGGAGTGGAAAAGAACAGTTTAGAGTTCAGAGTGAGATAGAAAAGGAACTGATAAAAGGAGAAATAATTACATGATATTTAAAAGAAGGTTTGGAAAAGGAAGCCTGGCTTACTGATGAGGGCTGAAGTCTCTGTTTATGTTAACAATACAATAAAACTGGAGCAGAAGTACAAGCAAGAGGAACAATGCCAGTACTGGTTTGTCTGTGTCTACTATTGTATGTAAAAACTTTGTTAGGCTTTATTAGACTGAATGAGCAGATTTTCTTCCTCCTACAAACCCAATAACCCTATTATAAGTAGTCGCATTTCTGCTGCCGTGCCTGCTCAGTTGCACAAACACCAAACAAGACTAACTTGAGTACACAGGCAGGCCAACCTGTACAATTGGAGGATACGTTAGTCTACAACGGAACAGTGGTAACCTGGTATGTTTTCCTCCAGGGCACTTTTGTTGAAATGTGAAAGCACCAACTGTTCCTTTCACTTGCTGGCAAGGGCTGTGTTCTTTCTGGTAAACTTATACAAACCCCTCCTCCCTCCAGATCAATGTATAGACAGGCGATGCTGAATCAACAGTAAAAGCAGCAGCCGCACCTGAGCACTGTGGAGGATACGTGGCTAATGGGACAGTAAAGAAAGGCACGGTTACTCCTCTAAACCAGGTCAGTGCCTCAGTGCAGTTCATTCCACAGCATCCCCACAATGACATCCTGTTGCTTTGTGGCCCGCTCCGAAAGCTCTCTCTGTGTCAGCCTCTCTGCCACCGAGAGCACTTGTAAAAATGGGCGCTTTGTTCCTGCACAACAAGAGAAATAATGATGCTCAAAAACAAAACTGTCCCGACCAATGGCTCGCACGGCCCGGTCGCTGTAAGAGGCACAGTGCCAGGGTGTAATTACAGGGACAATAGCTGCCTAATTATCCAGTGAGGGGAAGAGCCGGGCAGCCCATTAGGAGGGGTGTGGGTGGCGGTAAGAGAAAACAGCCTTAATGAGGGTTTGTCTAGCCCATACATAACCATGGGACTCTCAAAACTGAACCCACCAAGCTTATGCTCCATTAACAAAGACATGACTGACAATGAATGCACAATGGGGCTCCTTAAACCAAAGGTCCAATCATCCTCGCTCACGAGTGTCCAGCGAGCACATAAGGAAAAAGGCGTTCTGGCTGCTGAAGCAAAATGTTAAAGCTCAAGTTTTTGTGTTAACGAGACGATTTGACAGATATTTTGGAGACAGAAGCAGCAGTGGGTCATCATGCAAATCAGAGATGAATCAAAGGGACAAAAAAAAAAAAAAAGACAAGACAAAGGTGAGGGCTGTAGTCCAGCTTATCAGTTACAGGAAAAAGATTTGACTACATGCCTGATATACAAACTTGAAACTACACTGACAACATGCAAGGCAGCCCAAGGTGCACCTACCTATTATGGCAATGCTCTTTCTCCTGCAAAAAGAGGAAAATACTGCATCAGTTCATGTGACACTTTAACCTTTCTATACTCATACATCACTGTTCACTGAAATCATATAATACATTGAAATGATTCACTTCTTCAATACCTCCTTAAAAATGGAAAACAGGCTTTGGATGATGCGAAAACACATTTCAAGTAAGATCATTTTACAATCTAAAAAAAAAGAAGCTCTTATCAAAAGCTGTGATTATAATATTTACATTCCATATTAGCGGTGTCCAACTGTACACTCTGCATTAAACAGAGCGTGCACGGGCCTCCTACTGCTAACGACACCACTATATCACTTTCAAAGACGTTCAAATCTGACTCAGTGTTTTAAGTGGTCGCTTGGACTCAAAAGCCTCTGATATCTGAGGAGAATGTCAGGACTTTATTGAGAATGTGCTCGGTTGAATACCAGGAGCTGATGAATAGATCTCCCCATTATCTTTTTCCATCGCTCACTGACCCCTCCATTATTGGGTGACTGCTGACTGCGGTGAATAGGGGCCCAAGGAGAACACTTCCCAGGGCTCTCCGGGCAGTGGGTTTGGTCAGAGCTGTCAGTGCATGTAACTGCTGATTCATTTGCTGTCAAAAGCTCGCATTGTGAATGACCACCGCAGGAGGCAAGGCAGAATGAGGGAGAGAGGGCTTCCGCAAGGAAGGAATGTGTAACAATTTAATTTATAGGCTTTGGATAAAAAAACAAAAACAGCGCATGGCTCATGGTGATGGTGGGAAGAGGTTTGCGTGATTCCCTTGCAATGCAGACATGCTTTAATTAAAATCATGTTTTGACAAACAGGTAAAAGCTCACCTGTACTTCACTAGGAAATCCAAACTCTTTCATAAGAGTAGGATGAGCACTGCGGCATTCTTGCCTCGTGGAAGTAATACCGTTGTCAAAAGTCTTTGATCTCTGTGATCTGGTTCTCTGTCGCCCGGAGGATGAAATGGGCTGATGATTGTGACAGATCTCTCCATCAGAGAGGGGGCTCGCTGCAAGAGGAGACTTGACTCTGTGTCCCGGGGAGAGGGGGGTTATGGGGGATGGCGTGCTCGCAGAGGACGGCTCCTCCTGCGTGCTCCCCATTTTGGCAGGATCCCGGGAGTCAGTCAGAGGACGTCGGGTGCTCCTCATCCTCCTCAAGGTGGGAGATGTGGAGATCCGGCCGGGAGCCTGCCGGTCAAACTGGAAGAAAGGTACAACCAAGCCATCGGTGTCCACCAGGGACGTATGTCTCAGCTTGGAGTGTGTCCGTGTGAGATCTATGTGCATTATGACAGGGCTGCTGGTCTGACTCTCCTTGTGCTCAAAGGGCCCCCAATCCGTTTGCGTCTGCGCGTTCACCACACCTGTGGTGACAACTTCATTTTCAACCCATTCAATGTAACTCCAGTCCAACTTCTGTTCAACGTCCTGGCCTTTATCCTGCAGAATAACGTGCTTCAGTGTAGACATGTTAACCTCAAAGTCATTGTAGTGCAGCAAAGATCAGAAAACGTGTGGTTCAATGGTCTGGTTGCTTTGCCTCTTCTGGGTTAAGGTCAGATGATAATCCTGTTGCATTCCAACACTGATCACACCATTCACTTCTCAAGCTTCTGAGGGAAAAAAAAGTAGAAAACGTGTCAATACCCACAAGCAAAATGAACCAGGCTGGGCACACACGTACCACCTAATCCTCTAAAAGGGGATTTGAACAGGGTTGAAAATGTCTGGTTGGCAGTAAAAGTAGCCTTAGAAAGATATAGTCCAATTCATTGTGTCTGAACACATCTGTGTGTGTGTGTGTGTGTGTGTGTGTGTGTGTAGAGAGGGGAACCAGGTGGACTTTCTCATCCTAAAAATCAAGGGAACAATGATAAGATATACTTTATTGTCCCCGAGAAATTTGACTTGGGCAATAGTGCTACACACAGCTGCAATCAACTTAAATATAATACAAAGCCAATAAAACAGTACCGTGGTACACCATAGACACAATAATACATTACATCCAACAAAACTTTAAAAAAAAGTGTAAAATATTGTACATGCTTTGTGAGATAAAAGACATAAATAATGGAACTAAATGCAGCAGCCTCCTTATGAGACACTAGATAAGTACAGTGAGGAGCTGCTCAGTTTGTTCATGTAAGTGTTGACAATGCGGCGTGAGACAGAAAGGAGCTAAGGAGGCGTGTTTGTACTCTGATATTAATTTATTAGCAGCCTAATAAACTTGCTATCTGGTCGCTTTCACTGCAACTCTTTCACTTTATCAAGATCATTCAAAGCCGCGCGAGCTCATCCACGAGGCAACAAAGGCAACAGAAGAAACAATGCGACAACAACCCGTAACTTTTCAGCGACAATACGCTCCACTGGATATCACCTGTGTGACAACAGAAACCGCACCTGGCTCGGAAAGAGACTCATTAAAATGTAACAAGTGTGGTTTACTTACATCCACCGGCGCTCCGCGACGACTTGACCGACTGGCGGTGAAGTGAAGTGTGACCGGGGAGGAGGTGGGGAGGTGGGTGTGGGTGGGGGGGTCAGTCCTGGTGGTGTCGGAGGCAAACTGAGCAGCCAGGCTCAGATGTAAGGCTGAAAGAGATTTAGAGGGAGAAAGTCTCCGGTCAGACGGTGTTTGGTTTCCTGACAACAGACAAGAGAAAAGGAGCAGGTCTGTGTGGAGCGGAGTGAATGAAATGAAGGAGTGGAGCTGGAAAGGTGCGACAGCATGGGAACACCAATGCTCTCTCTCTCTCTCTCTCTCTCTCTCTCTCTCTCTCTCTCTCTCTCTCTCTATACACACACACACACACACACACACACACACACACACATAGACACCGAAACCATGTTTCCATCACTTCAGAGGACATTACATTGACTTACATTCATTTCCTGGAGACTTATCCTAACCTTAATATAACCCTAAACTAACCTTAACTTTAAACCACGTCTTCACCCTAAAATTAATGATTTACGTTAAGGGGACTTTTGCCCCCATAAGGGAGGTGAGTCCCCGCAACACGACTGTGTAAACAGATTTACAACATGAGGAATACCTGGACATACACACACACACACACAAACACATCATGGTCACTTTTGGGGACATTCATTCCCTGGAGACTTAACCTGACCCTAACCTTAACCACTGACCCAAAAATCAGCTTTTTCCCAATTGGGGACATGACTTTTGTCCTCAATTGGACAAACCGTCCCCAATTAACTGGTCCTAAGTCTGAAATTTATCCACAAAGTAGCCTATGATACACCACACACACACACACACACACATCATGATGAGTCCAATAAAGTCCAATAAAAATAAATTACACTGTACTTATCTTTTAATTAGTGGTATCATAGGAGATGAAAACAAAACAAACACTAACAATGTAGTGAATAGAAGTATTAATAATATATTATAGTTAGTCTGTAGAGCCTTACAGCAAAATCCTTTCATTTAATCTCTATTCACCAGTTGTTCCAACCACTATCATTCAATACTGTTTAACTGTATCTCGTCATACACTAAAGATTCTTTCATTTTATATTTATTTGTTTGCTATTTGTTTTTCTTTCATTCAGTATACTATGTAGCAGTAATGTAGCTGTACAGTATAGTAATATAAGTTTGTTGTCTTTTTTCTTTCATTCTGAATTATTACAGACGAGGCAATACAATTTATTGATACAGCACATTCCATATATAAAGTGGCAGTTCAAAGTGCTTTACAAATTTCATAACACAATAAATAAAACAGGATAAAAAACAACATTAAAATTCGATTGTCAGTAAACAGTAAAACCAAAGCAGAGGCACAAGTTGAATCATAGGTTCTAAGTTTAGATCTGAACATCATCAGGAGAGGTTGTTGCAGGCATACTTGAATTTTTTACAACATGATTTTGGCAATATTGTACTTAATTAATGGCCTATTCCATTTGAATTAAGCTGTTTTTACATCAGGGCTGTAAACGTGTTACTTCCAGGCAGACATAAACCAATTTGTGTGAAGACATTAAATCATTGTACAGCATAAAAAGGTCAGTATCTGTGAGGCAAGAGTAGACTATAAATATCAACACCTCTGCCAGGGACTCCAGGGTATGTTTGTGGTTCACAGAAGTGAGTCTACCATTTTGCAACATTTAGGCTGCAGTATATAAAGTATAACATATAGTTTTTTGTGTTAATTTTATATAGTTTTCGTGGATTCAAATGTGTGTCACTGCCTCTGTGTAAATAGCCTGAGGAACCAGAATGAAATAACCTTTTGTGGTCCATTTGTTTGTACTTCACACACAGACATGGTCTCAGACCAGCTGAATCACCTGTTAGTGAATTCATGTGAACTCTAGAGGGCGATGTAGGTCAGGTAATGGGATCGCCTGTATGACGTCGCAGCCTGTGAGCAGTGACCTCCAGCGGCCCCTGGTGTATCAATACAGGTAGTACATTATAATATCCACCATATTATACACAGTATACTCATTATTTTGATCCCCAGTGTTACTGTTTTACTGCAGGTCATTTAGTCCACTTAATGACTGAGACAAATAAGATAATTGATGCACTTTAGGGTTAGCAATAGTATTCATTTGGGCACCACAAGGCCTCCTTTCACATGTTTTCACAATGAAAGTTGCATCTGTTTATCAACATCATCACTATCATGAAGGCATGTGGAAACCACTATTGTTCAAAATTCACGAGATGTCATTAAAGCCATCATCATTATCAGACTGGAAGCTACTAACCGATAGATGTGGTGGCCGTGATGTGCAAAACACATTTCACAAAACGCATCAGCAAAACAAAAAAATGCAGCAGCATTTCACAGATGGAAGAAGTAAGTACCCACCCACTATTTTTTCTTTCTGGTTCTTAATTCTGATTGGATGTCAACAGTGGAGTTGAATCAGGTCTGACTGTTTTTGCTCTGCATGCTTCTTATGAGAGCTCACTCTGCTAACCTGCCCTCCAGGCATTTATTCAAATAAACTGCACCTCTGTGGGTGGTTATGATTGGAGATGCAGTGATTAGTTAATTAATTGATTAGCTGATTGACAGAAAATTAATTGGCAACTATTTTCATAATCAATTAGTTGTTTAATCACTTTTCAAGCACAAATGGTAAACATTATTTGGTTCCATTTCCAGCATCTCAAATATGAGGTTTATGAGAAAAATGAGGTTTTTCTTTCTCATATATGACAGTAAACTGAATATGGTTGGGTTTTGGACTTTTGGTTGAATAAAACAAGACATTTGAATGGGAACTAAAACAAGCATTTTTCACTATTTTCTGACATTTTATAGACTAAATTGATTAATTGAGAAAATAATCAGCAGCGATAATAGAAATCATAGTTGCAGCCCCAGTTGTGATATAAAAAAAGTGAAACACGCAGCAGTTTGTCTGTTTTTGAAGTCTCGCTCTTGTAATTTGTAAGAGACAGAAGTTGATCATGTGTATCGCGTCTGTGTAAATGCAGCTGAAAGTTTGATTCACTGCCAAACTTTTGTGATTGGTCTGTGAAGGCAGTGCCCTGCAAGCACACACAACCAAATTTATTTGGATAAAGTCAAACAATGTGTCAACCTTGTGGCAGGCTATTAATGTGTGATTTATGATTTCCCCTGCTGTGCTGTCTTCTCTGTCTAGCTGCAAAGCTCATGGCTCGTACCCAGCTGTTGATTTATAGATTTTAAAAATCAATTTTCCACAAATATTGAAAGTGAGACAATAGGAGCTTTACTTTTTGCATTGCTTTGTGTTTTGTGATATGTTGTTTGTTGTTTTTTTGGGGGGGTTGATTTGTTTTCTGAAATGCTGTTGTTGTCTGTACTTCAGGGTATAGACATTTGAATAAATCAGGGCAAAAGTAATATAATATTTAAAAAAAATGAAATAATCCTACCTGACTTTAACAATTTATGGGATTAAACTGTTAAAACGCAGCTCAGTATAATGAAATATTATATCATCCTGCTTCTGTGCACGTCTAGTAGGTCATTCCTGCAGGTCACTTTTATTTCAAAATGTGTCTTTTTTTTAAAAAAATTCACAATGACATTTTCTCAATAACTATTTTGAGGTCATTAAGTCACTTTTCATGTCCTGCAGTCTTTGTTAATCAAGCCAAACAAAGCAGTTACATGTTAGATTGTCTGCCTGCTCTTTGAGACTGAAGCAGCTGTGAAATGACCTGCATTCAACTCTGATACTGTGAAAAGAAGCAGGAATATTATGGGGAAAAATGAGATTTTTTCACAATTTCATGGTTATATTGTATCATTTTGTCTGCATTAACTCTCCATCTACACATTCATGAAAACTGTTTCATAGAATAAACAACAAACAAGGCGTATTTATATGTTTAAATCCAATAAAAACAAGTAGGCTACATCTGTTGTACCCTACTGAGCAGACTTTTACATATATTTTGATCTCCATCAGCATGCCTGCTTTATCAGCTCTCTACCCCTACAGCTGTAGGTTTATCGCGGTTTATTTTCCTCTCAAACTTGTCATGTAGTCATTAAATGAATGCTGAGGGCCTGCTCTGAATGAAAACATGCATGTGAACGGAATTTGCTCACAGCCCTGACAGCAGCAGTCTCCTCCCCCTTGAAGTGGATGCGAAGAAGAGCTCTCTCCGGGTCTGTCTGACATACAGGAAGAAGTTGAATAAGTCTAAAAACACAGAAAAATCGCCCGCAGTTTCTTTTTTTCTTGCACTTTCGCTTTTTCTTAATCGACTGGCTGAAATGTAGGAGTGGAAGAATGAAGACTGCTGCTGAACTGGAGGCGCTGTAACGTGTGGATTACTTCACCCGAAGAGAAGTGCCAGTCTTTTAAATGGAAATCCAGGACACATTTTTAGCAACTCTTCAGTAACAAAAAAAAAAATTAAAAAAATGTCAGAGCACAGATCCAGTTTTCTTCACATTGGAGACATTGTGTCTCTGTACGCGGAAGGCTCGGTGAATGGCTTCATCAGTACTTTGGGGTATGTTCCTCCTGTCTGCTTCTCATTCTCTGCTCACTGGGGAGTCAATAAGGATTAATCCTCCCAGATGCACAATCTTAACCACTTTCACTTTACATAGGACAAGAGTTGTCCCCTTCTTCATCTCTTTACGTTCACTGTAAACTGCTCAAATCACAACTTAATGCGCAACCTGCGGCCAAGGCCTGCCAGCGCGCAAACTGCTGCTTCTCAGGAAATTCGTGCACGTTTACGCAAATTGAACAGGAATGCAAAGCAGCGTGTATAACCCAGGTAGACAAGTGGAAATGGTTACTATCAGATCTGTTCGCTGTGCACCCCAAAGTAAGGTCCGGGGTCCCACAGGGCTACGTGAGGAGGTGTCAGTGGGGGCCTCAGCACAGTGAGGGAGGAGTAAAGTGTCACTTGTGTTTCATTCATTTGAAGTTGGGGTGAGAGATTATATGCTCTCACTCCTGCTGCTCAATCCTCCTCACATGCAGCAGGAAGTGTAACAGTTATTGAGATCATATCCAACAAGATATGTAGAGACATTTACAGACATTTGGATTTTGTCTGTATGGTTAGTGACCCTAAAGTATGCTGCACTGCCTCCTCTGATGATTCTGTAAGGATTTATTTGAGCAAATTAACACACACTTTGAAGTGTCCTTATGACTTCCCTTAGTGTGTAATATAGTTTAATACATTTTGACACAAACTGAGCCACATTTTGATTTGGGAGAGAGGGATTTGGAGCTCTATCCCCCTACAATGGGTCACAAGAAGAATCTAAAGCATCAACATTTATGTGTATGTCCTTTTTTCTCTTTGAAATACTCTCTAGTTGCTACTAATTTATCAATATTTGAAGTTTTGAGGAGGAAATCATTAGTGAAACCGCTCACAGCTCAAAGACATTAACCTGTGATGAAGGTTCATAGGCCACAACCAAAAAGAGTTTGGGAACCGTTGCTTTAAAGTATCATGTGATTAATTTATCTTTTCTGCGTCATAGCTCGTACATTCAACCAGTCTGCTGTTGAATGACTTCATTTATTTATTTTATTTTTTAAGTTTATTTCTCAGGGACAGAGCATATCCCCCTGTACGCCTCCTCCTTTCTCTCTCAACCCAACCGGTCAAGGCAGATGGCCGCCCACCCAGAGCCCGGTTCTGCTTGAGGTCTCTTCCCGTTAAAGGGGAGTTTTTCCTTGCCGTTGTCGCCAAGTGCTGCTCATGGAGAGCAAGCACTTGGAGAGTATGGTCTAGACCTGCTCTATGTGAAAAGTGCCCTGAGATAACTTCTGTTGTGATTTAGTGCTAAAGAAATAAAATTGAATTGAATAAAACTGAATATTAATAAACATTACTGTAAATAGGCCAGAATTAGCCAGGAGGCTAGTTTTCATGCGTGGTCCCTGACCAGGTGTGAAATTGGCAGCCTAAAACAAATAAACAAGTTTAAAACAATAATCAGAATGTAAGGCAGGTCAATTACAGTAAAAGCAGAACACAAACATGGGCAGCAATACAAACAGAACAAGTTACGGTTCAACAAAGCAAGAACAAAAAAATTACAGCTTCGCAAAAACAGACAAGCAGACATAAGCAGGATACGGGTACGAGCGACAGGACAGCAGTAGCAGTAAGGTAATAAACATATTCAACGTTTTTTTTTCTGTAGGTGTGATGCAAACAGCTTTGCATTGTGTCATTCTCCACATGGCAGTGCAAAATATGCCGCGAGCATTTCGTTTGGCTGCAGTTACTCCTCACTGCAAGGTGAAACGCCTCTGTGGTTCCGGGTGCTCTCTGGCCTCTGAGCCTGCAGAACAAGCGTGGAGAGATCGACTGGCTCTGAGGAATGAGTCTGCCCCACCCACCTCCTCTCCCATTTCCTCACTCTCTGTTTCTCACTCTCACTATCTTTACTTTTTCTTCCTTAATTCCTCTAAACAGTAACGTGATAACAACTGGTGCAGTAAAAGGCAGCTGAAATATGTTTCTACCTTGACTTACAACCTGGTTGTACGCAGCAACGCTCACTGACTCACTATCTGCAGGAGTGCATACAGCCAACACGTCTTTTTGCTGAAAAGCTCCTATAACTGGATAAGGCCTGTGCCAATGCAAATGTAAGCAGCAGCAGCAGCAGCAGCAGCAGACGTGGGATTTAAAATTCAAAACAACGGCAATTGTTCATAGCTCCTGTTGTTGTGAAGCAAAACAGTGAAATTCTTATCAGCGATTCAATAACTCATGTAGTTTGACAGGAGCACTATTTTATCAAGGGCCGTGAGTGCCAGAGCTCACCAAGGTCCAGAGAGAGAGCGGCAAAGCAAAGAGCCTGCAGGAACCTTCCTGAGCCACAACCCCTGTGAGCACAATGTACCCTTGGCTACAATACCTCTGTTTGCTTAGGATAACATTAAATCTGTGAGTTCCTCACACGCCTTACGTGGCAAACACTCGCACGCCAAATGACCTTTCAGTTTCTTGTAAAGTCATTGGGGTGATCCAACAGCCGTTAGCGCCCTTGACCTCTTGGATCTCGTGCTGTCTCACATTTTTCATTATCAGGAAGGTTCATTTTGGAGATCCATGATATTTTTGTGTGTTCCATAGTTATTAATCAATGAACTATGTTGCAGACCTGTAGTACTGCACATACTAAAAAAAGATAAAGGATAAAGTATTAAGGTTTTATCTGTATGATAGTTTTACCATTGATTTATGCCTTCCAGAAAAGTGAAATAACAACAGGATATGTTTCATGAAGAAAGGTCTGACTCAATTAGATGAGTAGTCGGCTTTATCAGCAGGTTGAAACATGCAGTAACTGACATTGGTGACTCTTTCACAAATATGCCCTTTTTTTTTTTTTTTTTTACAGATGAGTCATTGTTCTGTTCTTTTCCTTAGAAAACAGCATGTTTAAAGACAAGTATCAGACGTGCTGTTGCACATTACATGCTGAATGGTTTTTTTCTGCGTTGTTGTCTCAGTTCAGTTCGCTCAACACAAGCAAGGAGCTATAATTAGCTTGTCTGTGTCCAGCCCGGTAGATTTATCATTGGTTCATGTTTAACTCCGTTATCGGAGCAAAACTGGACACGCTGTGACTGTCAGGCGTCGTCAGAGCCCCTCGGTTACAGCCTTGCTCTCTCTGCGGACTTGCAGTTACTTATTTATGAGCTTGTGGGACTTTTCCAGAGAGCCTTCCTGTTTAGCCATTTAGCACTTGATAATGCTTCCTGTTGGGGCTCTATTGTTTCTCATCTAGATTTAACTTTGATACAGAGTTCAAAGAAACAATATAAAGCCTGTGGATTGACACTGATCAAGTGGTGTGGCATAAATAGGAAATGACTTGGCTCAGTTCAGCAGGGCTGCCAGCTTTTGTATGAATTGGAGGAATTGTGCATTGCATTATGTTTCTCCTCAGTGGATGGGATGAATGGATATGCTTGTTCACCTCGGCCTTTGGTGTAAATGGGATAAAGGGAGACGGATGATATGGAGTCTTTTGCGTAGAAATTCATAGTGGGTGTCTTACAATATATTTCAGTAGGTTTAAGGCACCATTTTCTCTTGTATAAAGCATTTTGCAACTGTAAAGCTGTGAAGAACCTACAAACACTGTGTGTCCTGAACAACACATAAAACTTCCTGAAACACTGTGACCTTTGCCCTCACATAGAAAACTGGTTTTCCACACAGGCATTAAACCTACTTCTAGACTAAAATGTCCTTTTACATCAGATTATCTCAAATATGCAGACATAGTTTGGTTATCTTGAGTCTTGTCCTAAATTAACTGAACCAGTTTCCTAAAGGAGGATTAGAGTTACTCCAGGACTAAATGAAGTCATAAATAGAATTTACAAGGCAGGTGTAACTTCAGATTAAGATAGAGTATGCACGCGCATCCAAACCATCAAGTCATCAGACTAAAGTCTTTAGTCTGATGACTTGATGACTGCTCGAAACATCACCTTGGTACAATAAATTCAAAGTGGACATTGGAGCCCTGCAGTGTGCGAGTTGTTTTCTGTAACTTCAGATGAAGGAATTATTTAGTCTGTTAAAAAGAAGAGCAATGAACACCGCTTCCTAAACAAGGACGTACTGACAGGATCATCCAATTCAGTGATTTTTGAGGAGAACGGTTTCTTGCCTTTTCAATGAAATTGCATTGAAGAAAGTGTCACTGCTGAGGCTCAGACTTGCGTTTTAATCACAAACAGAAAGGCCTGTACCCCTTCTCTCCGGGGTGCTGGTCACTTTAATGTTTTAGGTATTCTGTTCTCAAACTCATTCTTTTTTCTGCTTTCAGTGTTTTGCCTGCTTTAACTCCTCCAATCCCACCAAATAATGGCCTCTGTGCAATGACTACTAACATCGGTGGTGGAAATAGAAATTGATCTTCTTAGTCCAGAACTCCATAATCAAGGAAAAAACTCATCAAAAAATGAAGATGTTTTTGCGGAAAGCCACTTTTAAAACGGGGATTAAATATTTTAGATTAAGATCAACTCCTGGTTTAATTTACACCCTGTCTGGAACGCAGCCCTGTAACTGGGGAAGACAAATTTTATGTCCTCAGACATTGCTCATTTTTATCGGTACCACTGGCATATTATGTGATGAGACAGATAAATACATGCTGTTTTTAAAATGATCTTTCATCAATGTGGTAAATGAGCCTATATAGATGAATGCTGACCAAGTCAACTCTCAGCACAGTATCTACTAAACGCTCCTTTGCAATATTAATTTAGCCCTGCCAGCTCTAGTGCCTCAGTTGTGCCACCACTTATATCATCAGAATCATCGCCTAAACTTCAGTCAAATGTGTTGCTGTCTAACAGGTGAATTTCACTGACCTGCTGGGCGAACCTAAACCTGTCAGTGAAACATCTGTACTGTGCAAAAAGGTCAGTAAGTGACATAAAAATGGCGAGGATGTTAAAAGTAATCCACTTATTAAGAAAACAACACCCGTCATTTTCCCCCTAATCAACCCTGCACAGAAACCACACGGTTTCCTCTGATGACAGCAGCCCCCTGCAGCCTATGCAAGCTGTAATAACCTTCAGTTGACTTGAAGCTCAGTTTTCAATTACTTCTATAACGTCCACTCTTAAAACTTTATTTTACATACACTATGTTCAAATCTACTTCTGTCGCTTTCCCATCCGTCCATTGTCCCTCTTCACTACGTGAAAGTCAGAAGAAACCCGGATGTCATTTCACTCCAGTTTATCTATCTCGGTACAAACCACAAGGCTGAGCAGATCTTCCCCCTGCTGGGCTGGAAAGCAGAGATCAAAGCGCCGTTAAATTAGATGAGCTCGGTCCAGAACTGTTCAGAGCATCGGTCCAGATAACCGGGAGAGCTCTAAGGAGATGGATATGATGGTGAACAGAGCAGTCACTCTTTCTTGTGTCGCCAGCCCAGCTTTTCATCTCGCAGGCGGCCAGTCATCTGAGGCGTGTATTCAAATGACTGGTTTTAACACTGGTCTGAGACTGCTTTGTGTATTTGCATTTGTCTGGGATATCATCATAATTAGACTACAGCTTGTGCAGAGTAAATCTTTACTTTTAAAGCAAGTGATTTACTGGCCAGTAGAAATGTTGCATATCAGTTGCGCTGAATGTACACAGAGCTTGAAATTAGCAATAATGTGCTTATAATTATTTATCATTTATAATTTTTTGCTCTTCTCTGCAGGCTTGTTGATGACAGGTGTGTGGTCCAGCCTGATGCTGGAGACCTGGCCAACCCTCCCAAAAAGTTCAGAGGTGTGTGGGATTATACCAGTCACACTGGTTCGAGGTTACACACACACAAACGCACACGCACACACACATATAAACATGGAAAAAACCTTCTCAAGGCTGACCAGATCATTTGCAGCCAACTTTGTTTAACACAACATTGTGGTTTCAGAGAACCGTTGATGTGTGTAATTGACTCTACAGGTTCCTGCTTGGTAAATAACTATTAACCTCAAAAATGCCATTTAACCACATTAAGACTCTTTTCTTTCCTCCACAGATTGCCTCTTCAAGGTGTGTCCCATGAACAGATACTCGGCCCAGAAGCAGTTCTGGAAGGCAAAACAGGGAAAACAAGGAAACAACAACACACAGGGTGACTTGTTCAAGAAGTTACAGGTAGAGCTTTTTAATCACAGAGAATGATCTTAATCCAGTTTTAACTTGCATCCCAAAGCTTCAACAAATCTCTGTTTCATTATTCAGCATGCAGCCGAACTGGAGCAGAAGCAGAATGAGTCAGAGAACAAGAAGCTCCTCGGAGAAGTGGTCAAATACAGTAATGTCATCCAGGTACAGCCCATCTCTACAGCAAACGCCTGTGGCGTCAGATTGTCCTGAGTCTAGAGCCTTGTTTTTGTTTGCCTGTTTACCAAGGTTGTGTTACTGTCAGCCAATTTAGCTCTTGTTTGTTAAATGGAATCAGGAAGTATGTGGTACACATTTCTTCAGATTAGGTCAAATTGAATGAAGCTGTAGACCAATTCTTTTGAATCTAACAAGAAGTTACCTTGAAGCATTAAAGGATAGATTCACAAATGTTCAAGTATGTGTTAAAACAGTAGTCAGGTGCCCAAATTAACATTAAAAACATTAAAACATTGCTTGCTGTAATTATTCCTCTTGTTTATACTGGCTGTTTAAAGATCCCTGCCTAATGCACTTACAATGTAAGTGATGGGGGGGGGGGAATCCACTGCATTCAAAAGTTTATCTGAGGCTTATATGAGGCTTCAGCAGTCTGAGTCAAATTAAGTGGATATCTTTCAAAGTTACTGTCTTTTTAGTACAAAGTTCCCTGTTTTTTCTCTGGACAGTGTTTCCCTGTTAAGCTGCATTGGAGGGACAGTAACAAAAGTGGGAATTTTGCACTAAAAAGACTGTAACTTTGGAAAATATCCACTTGATTTGACTCATTTAGATGGCTGAAGCCTCATATTAAGACTGTATATTTTGTCCTCCATCACTTACATTGAAAGTGGATTAGTAAGGGATCTTTAAACTGCCAGTATGAACAGGAGGAATGATTACAGCGAGCAAAACCTGTTTCAATGTTCATATGGGCACCTGACTGTTGTTTTCAGACATAATTGTGAACCTTTAACCACCCTCTGCTTTAATTGCTTTTTCCCCCAAAATTGGATGCTATTATTCTTGTGTCATCTAAACCCCCCCGATTCTTCTGTCTCAGCTCCTGCACATTAAGAGTAACAAGTACCTGACGGTAAACAAGCGTCTCCCTGCTTTGCTGGAAAAAAATGCCATGCGGGTTTCTCTGGACCCGGCCGGGAACGAGGGCTCCTGGTTCTACATTCAGCCCTTCTGGAAGCTCCGCAGCGAAGGAGATAATGTAGGTTTCCCTCCGCTTGGCATCATCATTTTTTACACAAATACTGCAGAGCAACTTGACACTGGTCTTCCTCTCTGTTACAAGTACAGCAGATGTCATTTGGTGTGTGAGCCGACTTTTTTCATCCTATAAATTGTCAGTTCGTTGTTTGTCCTGTTCCAGTAACATTTCTGATTTTGTCCTTCCCCTTTGGCTTCAGCATCCTATGGTTAAAGGTATTGCTCTTGATTGTGCATGATGTTTGTGCATTATAAGGTCAGACACAGAATATCATGTAAAAGCATGGTTGCACCGGCCTATTTCCTATTTCTATCTACTCTACGTCACTGATTCTACATCATTGTATTTTTTTCTTTTTAAATATTCCAGCACAGCACTGGAATAAGTGTGATGAGCCAACCATTTTTAAAAAGCCACAGTGTGCTTGCGTGTGGCTGCTTAACATGAGATATTTAGTCTATTATAACTTATATTAGACTGGGTTAGAGAGCATGAATTGTAGAAACAATGATGCAATAACAGGTAGTGTACTTTTCAATCACCCTCTCTCTCTATGCTGCATTCACGTCCATCCACCATGGTAGACATAAACCTGTTTGCTGTGAACAGCTCTTCCACCATCTTATGTGAAGCTCAGCTTGTTACTGTTGCACCCTCTTTAAAAAAAATAAAAATAAAAAAAATAAGGGGATGTTTGCAGACCTTAGACAAAACCCCTCGCATGGATACACTCTTACTCTCTGTTTAAGCATTTGAACACTACTGGAAGTTTACCAACCCGTGTCTCCTGCTGGGATATGACTGTCTCTAATTGGGTTCAAGGTGGTTGTTGGAGACAAGGTGGTCCTGATGCCAGTGAACGCAGGGCAGCCTCTTCACGCCAGTAACATCGAGCTACTAGACAACCCTGGCTGCAAAGAGGTGGGACTAGTTCATTTATTATATTTTTCTATCAGCACTGAAACATTTTGCTGTTGTGAGATAAAAGCCTACAAACTACAACTTTTCACTCAGAAAAACTTCTAGCTTGTAGTTTATCTGAAGTTTTTTTTTTTTAATGAAATAAATATCAACTTTGGTCCACAGAGGAGCATGTAATCCTTTAATTGTGGTTAAAAATCACCTAAAAAAGTGGTTTTACAAGAATTTCAGCAAACATCATGTGGCTCTTGACTGTGCAAGATTTCATGGTATTCTCTCTGCTTCACGCTGCAGGTTAATGCTGTTAACTGTAACACCAGCTGGAAGGTCACCTTGTTCATGAAGTTTAGCGACTACAGGGAAGATGTGCTGAAGGGGGTATGTTGCTTTATTGCTTTTAGCAGAACTGCATATACTGCGGTTTGCATGTTTTTAAGAGTAAACGGCATGCAGTCATCTTGCAGCAGTCTCATGATTGTACGTGTCCTCTGTCAGGGAGACGTGGTGAGGCTGTTTCACGCTGAGCAGGAGAAGTTTCTTACCGGTGACGAGTACAAGAAGCAGCAGCATGTCTTCCTCAGGACCACGCTGCGACAGTCTGCCACCTCCGCCACCAGCTCCAAGGCTCTCTGGGAGATTGAGGTAAAGCACAAACAGGAATTACTGTCATTTTTTTAAATTTTAAGAATGGAAATCACACCTAATTTTACAGTTGTCTCATAAATAAGGATAATTTTTCCTAAAGTTGGGCCATAATTTTCTCTTTTACACTACATACTATAATATCTGCCTGTATGCCACTTTAACCTTTTAGTTGTTTGTAATCCTCTGTCTATTGTACTGTATGTTCCTCTTTATCAGCTTGCACTAAATTCAAGTTCCTGTTGCCCCTCTGCTGTTGGGGCCACAATGTACTTATGTTACCATATCAGTTGTTGACATGTTGTTGCACCAGTATGACAAACACCAATTCCTGTTGTACTTGGCAAATGGTTGACTCAGATTCTGACTCATTCTTACACATGCTAAACCGATGTTGGTGTATTAAGTATTTGAAAATGAAGCCATGCATCCCTGTTTCATATGGTTTGTGATATTTGACAGAAATCAGCTTTTAAACCAAGTTTATTTCTGTCTGTTGACCAAATGTGCGCGTGGTGTTGTGATACCCATCCAGACATAAACTGAAAACTGTGAACAGTGTTATACATCTTTCTGCACTATATTAGAGCAGAATCTCAAAATCAGAAAAAACATGATTAGCAGGTTTATTACTCTCATTTGTTATTTTGTGTCTCCACGGCAGGTTGTGCACTATGACCCCTGCAGAGGTGGAGCCGGTCAGTGGAACAGTCTCTTCCGCTTCAAACACCTGGCGACCGGGAATTACCTTGCAGCTGAGGTGAGTTTCACTCTTCATCAGTCTACTGTTCTGTCTACTTTTGTGAGACAGCTCATCTGTTTCTGAACAAGCACAGTTGAGGGGAGGATTTTAGGTGATGTGCTGTAGGTGGCAGTGTTCCCACTGATATGGCCAGTGTCACCCATTCTTCACTGTTGAGTAGTTTGACATAGGCGATGGGGATGATAATGACAGAATTATCATCAGAGCTTTCTAGACCTGAGACCACTGACCACTTTGTCTCTCTTCAGGTGAACCCTGAATTCAAAGACAACACGGTGGAGTCTAAAGGAGAGGTGAGTCAGTCAAACAAGCACACTGAGCTGCAAAGTCACATACACATGACCTCAGACTGGGGCATCAGATTGCTCTTGACTGAGAGAGGGAATGAGGAGTGAACAGGAGAGAAGATTATATTAGTGTTTTAGTGGAAAGAACGATTATCTCAGCAGTTATACACATTGTCTGTCCAACTTCAGGCCCTTCTCTGTCTTCTTATCCTTTGGTTATGCAATACCACCAATTTCTCTCTTTCTCACACACACACACACACACACACACACACACACACACACACACACAAACACAAACTCTGCCGAACTCCGAATCTATATCTAGACATTTCTCTTCAGCTCATAGCTACCTTGCACATTTGTATTCTGGCGATGCAAGGAACACACAAACTCTCTCACCCTCACACACTTTCTCATGCACATGCTGAATTTCAGACACACAGGGGGGCTCCTTACATAACGTCTGGGTGTGGGGGTGCCCTGCGAGAGGGGATGGAGGGGAGGCAGACGTGCTGTCTGCTTTGCTCCACTCGCCTGTGCTAAGCTGGTGGGGTGAGTCACCAGCGGAGGGGGTGGGTTGGTGTGGGGGGGTGGGGGAGGGGAGGAGAGGGGAGTGGGGAGTGGGAGGATGGAGAAGCTGAGGCGTGGAGGCAGCTCTGGGGAGCTTCCCATTGACATGCAGAGAACAGTGGGAGAAATTAACCCTCGCTATTATCTGCTGCATCTGCACAGCGCAGACTGTACCAGCCTACGTACTGCAGTGTATAACACAGCACACACACACAGAAGTCATGGCTCCCTCATTAGTGTAAGACACTGTGACAGTATAGTTTGCCTCACATCCGTCCTTCCTTAATTATAGATTTTATCAGCAGTCGGGCAGTATTTACTGCCATAACGTGGCAACCTGACACACAACATGTCAATAACAATGTCACATATAGACCAACGCTCACCATAGAAATTTGCCTCGTTTAGTGAAATGAAGCTGATTATTCAGAACATAGTAAAATTTTAGCGTTCATTAAGTTTGTGGAATATTAAGCGTGTAAGTGCAGTTTAAAGTTGTGGCCTTGTGGTGAAGGTTAGTGAGCGAGTGCTGCTGCATGTGAAGAGGAGAGAACTGCTCTTAGTGCCTCAACTGTTTGTCAAAACATGGGCAATTAATTGATTTAAAAGTTGTAACTGTTAATCATCATTTGTAATCATCCAATAATATATCAAATATTTGCTGGTTAAAAATGTGAGAATTTGCTTGTTTATTAGAAAGTGAATTCTTATCAGTTAGGTTGCTGTTTATTTTCTTGGTTAATCGCTTTGTCTATAAAATTTTAAAAAAGGTGAAAAATAAGCTTTTACACTCTATTTTCACTCATTTCTGCTCCCTCTCTGTGTGCATTTGTGTGTGTGTGTGTATGTGTGTGTGTGTGTGTATCCTCGTGCATTGTGTGTGCCTGGCTGCTGCAGAATGAGACGGATACAGTATTTTCCAAGAGGAAGCATCAAGCAGCAGAGAAGATTGCTTTCACCCTGGTTTCTGTTCCCCATGGGAATGACATTGCCTCGCTGTTTGAGCTGGATGCCACCACTCTGCAACGGGCTGACTGTCTGGTGCCCAGGTCAGTCACTCACATGGGGGCAACACTATCAATAACAAGTTACATCTGCTGTAGTTGTATTCACAGGGGGCATTTTTCACTAGAGCTCGCAGCACAGAGCACAGCAGTTCTTGTCAGAACATCTGCCATTAGGGTGAGATAATGTCGCTCGACTACAAAACCATCTGCTTTTGTGAATTTCTGTCAAATCAGTGTTTTGCTGTTGGTAATAGAGCAATCTACATTAAAATATACTGACACTTGTTACTTGATAACTTCTCAGTGAAGTAAAACTGAGATAGAAGCTAATAGAAGTTTCTCATCTGACTGGAAGAATATTTAATGTATTTTATAACAAGACTAATCTACACGCTAGCAGCTTTGCGAGACTGCACTTGAGCATAGTGGTGCTTTGAGCTAAATGCTAAATTTACCATGCAAGGGGATCACTGAGGTTCATCCACTGAGGACAATGGATATCTGTAACAAATTTCATGAAAATCCATCCAGTAAATGTTGAGTTATTTCAATTTGGATCAAAGTGGTGGACCGACTGACTGACCAAACGATCCCTGGAGCCACACCTGTAGCGTGGCGAAATTTAAGACTGAATATAAGGTTAATTGACTCACTAGGGTAGCTACTTTTTCAATTAAAAAATGAACTAATCAACTAAAATTCATATGTGGTCTAAATGACTGGTCTCATCCTTCCTTAGAAACTCTTATGTGAGGCTCAGGCACCTGTGCACCAACACGTGGGTGACCAGCACCAACGTCCCCATCGATGCAGAGGAGGAGCGTCCTGTCATGCTCAAGGTCTACAAACCTACACTGTCACGCACGCACACACACACACAGACACACACACACACGCACACAGACACACACACACACGCACACAGACACACACACACACGCACACAGACACGTGTATAAAAAACAGATGCATTACTTTGGAATCTCTTTTGGCTGTCACAATAGATTGGTACCTGTCCCACTAAAGAAGACAAAGAGGCTTTTGCCATTGTATCTGTCCCCCTGTCGGAGGTCAGAGACTTGGACTTTGCCAACGATGCCAGCAAGGTCCTAGAGTCCACCGTGAGGAAGCTTCAATACGGCAACATCGCTCAGAACGAGAGGAGGTACAGGGGCGAGCATGATGACACAGGTGGACCACACAAGTGGTGCATATTTTATGATTTCATATGTTATTTTTTGCCCTCATATATATTTCAGGTTTGTGACTAAGCTCCTGGAGGACCTGGTTTTCTTTGTGTGTGTGGTACCAAACAACGGCCAGGATGTCCTGTCCGTGGTCACCTCTACTCCCAACCGGGAGAGGCAGAAACTCATGAGGGAACAGAACATCCTCGCTCAGGTCAGCACAAGCACAAAAACACTCACTCACACACCCCCGTCTGTCCCTTCTGTCCTTTCTGGGACAGAATGCAGATTAGCCTGAAATGTGACAGGAGAATCCAGGAATGAAAGTTATGCCCAGAGCAAATCTTATCATTACCACAAGACTATCATCAGTTTAACTGACCCTTGCAATTACCATTAGCGAGATATTGTACAATAACCACAGACTGGACTTAAGATGTGTATTTATCAAAGTATTTTCACGCCAAAGTCTCTAGATGCTTGGTTCTTCATCCTGGTTTCTGTTCTTCCAGATCTTTGGCATCCTGAAGGCTCCGTTCACAGATCAGGGTGACGGTCCGATGCTGAAGTTGGAGGATTTGGGAGACCAGCGCTATGCTCACTTCAAGTACATGCTGAGACTCTGCTACAGGGTGCTACGACACTCCCAGCAGGACTATCGCAAAAACCAGGCATGTTTCTGCCTTCTGCGCATGTCTAAATTGAGTTTTTATTGAGTTGTCATCAGGCTCATGAATAGGCTTATTGTCCGGGGGATGTGGGGTAGTCTAAGGATAGAGAGGCTGCTTTTTACTGGAAGCTTATCAGTATAGATTTTGCCAGACTGGGAAAATCTAAGCAGGGACCACAGGTGATGTAATGACGCATTTATCCTAAACCTAATAGTGCTCGGCAGTCATTTTAATCGATTAGTGGATCAACAGGAAAAATAATTCATGACCAGTTCAATAATGATGATGATAATATGATTTTTGAGTGCAGAAACATCACATTTCCACTCATTTCAATACATTTTAAAAAATTAATAAGCAATGCAATACAGCAATTACACTCAGTATTGCTGCTACAGTCTTCAGGTCAGGTACGACTGTGGCTGATGCTAGCTAATATTAGCTAACATTAGCAAGTTGATTTTGTGTATCTGGTGCATTTCAAGTCATTTCCCCGACTTCAGGACTTTACTCTTCTTGTGCTACTGTCATGCTACATTTTAGCATGTCACAGACAACCCTTTGGTTATGACACGAGTAAACCAAGAAGTAGACATATTTCTCCCTCCGTTAGAAGACGTGTTTGTTGTTTTAATTTCCTGCTTTTATTCTAATTTCACTCGCTGTCAGTCTAGTTCCCTAATAGTGACATCAGTACAAGCAGCAGCCTGATGTTTTGACATGTCACAGTAGCAAAAAACACGAGTGTAAATAATAAAGTTAATAAAACTAAATTCCCGCAACACCAGCGACATTTTTAATGTTATTAGTACTATATGACAAGTCAGTACTCTGTGGCACTTGCACAAAAGTTTCAAGTGTGCTTGTCATTATTTTTGACATTTTGTAAGCTTAATGATTAATTAGTTGATAGGTAGTCAGCAGATTAATTGATAGAACCCTAACCACAGAGGAAAATAACCAGCCATTGCAGCCCTTGATTAACCCCAAACAGCTCCTGTTGTGCTGCTCAGTGGCTAACAGGCTGTGGAAGTGACAGACAGTTTCAGGTGTAATTATGGGTAACTTCATGAATATGAATCAGGGTTTTTTTTCCTCGAAGATTTTCTTGTTCAACAAGTTCTCCCTGGTTAATTAATGGTTGAACAAACAAACTAAATGCAGTGATTCACCACAGATTCAAGCGTATGTGTTACTCAGGCTTTTTCTGTCTTTACCTTTACCTCACTACCATTATGATTATGACCGTATGTTTCTTCTGCCATGTAGGAATATATAGCCAAAAAGTTCACAATCATGCAGTCTCAGATCGGGTATGAGATTCTGGCTGAGGACACAATCACTGCTCTGCTGCACAACAACCGCAAGCTGCTGGAAAAACACATCACAGCCAGAGAGATTGAGACCTTCGTCAGCCTGCTGAGGCGTAACAGAGAGCCCAGGTCAGACATGTACACCTCCCAAACATGAGACGGCTCAAAGGAACAATTTCTTTAAAAAAACAAATATATTTTGTTGTGTTGTATTGCATTCCATTATCAGTATATTATAAGGTATTACTGTTATTGTGTCCACCAAATTTACAAACTGTAAGAGACCAACAGAAAATTTGTCATATAAAGCAACATGAAGAATTAGGAATTTTCCAAAACAACGTCAACAACAAGGGACAGATCTTGCATATATCCGTAACACACACAAACTTCCATTGTGTACAATCAGTTCAGGTATTTGTTCTTGTACTGAAAGTTTTGTTAAACATTGTGAATCATGTCTGCTCTACTCGTCCAGGTTCCTGGATTATCTCTCTGATCTGTGCGTGTCCAATAAGACTGCCATCCCCGTCACACAGGAGCTTATCTGTAAATTTATGCTGAACCCCACCAACGCAGATATCCTGATCCAGACCAAGTGAGTCACACGCTGTGGTATCTATATTTAAAACACCCGAGTTGATCCCGTCATATTTCATTCGTTCATTTTTAAACATGCACATACAGGCAGAGAGCTGTTTTCTCTACAGTGTCTGTTTTGAAATATGTATTTGCAGCAGTTTTACGTCAGAGTGTAATGTGTGCAGTTCTAGTAACTGCTTTATGTCACACTCCCCCCCCCCCCCCTCCAGACTAATCCCTAACACGGAGACCACCCTGGAGTCCTCTCTGCTGCAGGAGGAGGTGGAGGAGGAGGAAGTTTGGCTCTACTGGATCGACAGCCACAAGGAGCCTCACGGCAAATCCATCCGCCACCTGGCCCAGGATGCTAAGGGCAACCATAAGATGGATGTAGACATAATCACCTACTACAGGTGTCTGTGGCATTCCTGCATTTATGTGCTAAACCTCGACTCCCCAGTAACACAAAAATTGCTGAAACAAGCAAGCAAGAGTGAACTGTTCGACCCTTTTCTTCCCGTGTAGAATCAACACAGCAAAAATTCTTTTCTCTCCCCATGTCCCTCTCCTCCTCTGTAGGTACCAGCTGAACCTGTTTGCTAAAATGTGTCTGGACCGTCAGTACCTAGCTATCAATCAGATCTCCTGTCAGCTGCCTGTGGATCTGATCCTGCGCTGCATGTTTGACGACTGCCTCCCCTACAACCTGAGAGCCTCCTTCTGCCGCCTCATGCTACATATGCACGTGGACCGCGACCCACAGGAGGCTGTGGTTCCTGTGCGCTACGCCCGCCTCTGGACCGAGATCCCCTCCAAGATCACCATCCATGAGTGAGCGTCTACGTGTGTGATTATGTGCGTGATGGTGCGGGCATATGTGATGATGCGAGTCACCACATGCAGATTGTTGTTGTTGCTTTTCTGCAGGTTTGAATATGAGTCCACTGACACCTCAAGAGAGGAGATGAAGAGGAAGTTTGCTCCCACCATGGAGTTTGTAGAGGAATACCTCAAAGATGTGGTCAGCCAGCCTTTTCCATTTGGGGATAAAGACAAGAATGAACTCACACTAGAGGTAAAATAAACCAGATATGATACATATATATGTATGTAGGGATGGCAATGTCGGTTAGTCAGTTGGTCCACCACTTTGATCCAGACTAAAATGTCTCAACTATTAGATGGATTGCCATTAAATTTTATATAGATATTCATGGTGCCTAGAGGACGATTTGTTACAAGCATTGTCATTATGAGCATGTTAGCAAGTACAGCCTCACAGAGCCGCTAGAGTGGTTGTAGACTCTTAGTCTTGTTCAGGTATGACTCAAGTGCTTTCATTACATAAGTTATTTTTAATGTACTGTTGCTTGTTTCACTTCTCTCTTCCAGGTGGTGAATCTGGCTCGTAATCTGGTTTACTTTGGTTTCTATAGCTTTAGTGAGCTGCTGCGTCTCACACGCACCCTGCTGGCCATCCTGGATATTGTCCAGCACCCGCTCACTTTCATGAACAAGCTCAACAAGAGTCCAGAAGCTGGTCAGTGCAGTTATACTGTGCAAGTGCATTATTTCATTGTGTTTGTCAGGTCAGGCTCATTTTTTTTTTACTTTAGCACCTTAAATGCAACTGAGTTGATTAAAAAGTTAAAAGCCAATGAGAAAAAAAAATCTATTGTATCTTAGTTAATGGACTTAGATACTCACATGGGGGGAGAAAGGCAGTCCCATAATTTGGGGGCATAATTTGTGACAGTGTTTTGGACCAGATAAAGACGCTTAGGTGTCGGCGGTAAGGTGGTAAGTAATTGATGAAGTTTTCCTTTAGGCAACAATGTTCTGCGTACGATCCACGGCGTCGGGGAAATGATGACTCAGATGGTGATGAGTCGAGGTGTGCCGCACAGCCTCCCTGACACCTCTCCTTCCCTGCGCTACGGGAAAGGACACTTCCTGCCAGACAACGAGGACGTCATGGTGATGGACACCAAGCTGAAGATCATAGAGATCCTGCAAGTAAGCGCTGCATGCCAACTGAATGTGCATGTTTTGATGATTTCTGGTGCATTTTCACCTGCTTGATTTTATTTTTCTGCCCTCTTTTTCTTCCCTGTCAGTTCATCCTGAGCGTGAGGTTGGATTACAGAATCACATATTTGTTGTCCATCTACAAGAAAGAGTTTGGGGACAAAACCATAACTGACAACTCTGTCTCACTGGCTGATATGCCCCTATTGACACGTGAGACATTATTCTTTCCCTTAATGCAAATACTGGAGATTTCTTTTGTTGTTGTTTATTAGGCGTTAACCACTGCAGCCTGCCATACTTCAATGACCTGTTGTTCACTTTATTTTATCTGCAGCTTCTGAACCAGACATAGATGAGATTGCAACTAAAGCAGAGAGCATGTTTGCAGGGAGGTAGGTGTGCTTGTTTACTGACCGCCTGTGTTTTAATACACTCTCAAACATTCACACAGAGGAACTTAAAAGATGTAAGCTGACTTTGTTGGAATTATCAGGTTCCTTTCATCTCTATGAATATCACTGCATCTGCTCAGAACTATAGTCAGCTTTATTGTGCATAGGTGCGCGAGGATTTAACTGACTCCTTATGTGTGATTTCCAGCTCGGAGTTAAGTGCAGTGGAGCTAGACGATGAGGGTGGCCGAACGTTTTTGAGGGTTCTGATCCATCTCATAATGCAAGATTACCCCCCGCTGGTGTCCGGCTCGCTGCAGCTCATCTTCAAACACTTCAGCCAGAGAGCCGAGGTGCTGCAGGCCTTCAAACAGGTACCGACACAGCAGTTACTCTTGAGCATTTGATGCTTGGTGGGCTGACTGAGTGTGGCATTAGTTACTTCCTAACTTAAGTCATTTTTGTCATAGTTTATTTAATCAGTTTGGATTAGGGCTCTCCAAAGGGCCAAGCAGCAGCTGTTGTAAAGTGTCTCACTAAGAGCGTCCTTGGCTGGAATGTGGCGCTGCACAAGCTCCCATTTTAACAGCGAGCTGACTTCCCAAAGTGTTGCACTGAGACTTCTTGGCAGACATTTGCTTTCAAACACATTTGTTCCTTTAATATCACCATGTCTGGTTTATTTCTCGTCCTGAGTGTGCATGCGTCTTGTGCGTTTTCCAGGTCCAGCTGCTGGTGTCAGAGCAGGATGTAGAGAACTATAAGCAGATCAAGGCCGACCTGGACCAGCTGCGTCTGACTGTTGAGAAGTCAGAGCTGTGGGTGGAGAAGAGTGGAGTCTACAGCAGTGAAGACCTGGTGGTCAGACAGGGCAAAGAACAGAACATAGAGGTGTTGTACCATCATTTAATAGTATCCAGCATCTGAAAGCAAAGTTTCACACCAAAAAATAAACCTTGTGGGGGTTGAACACATGAGAATTGTGGTGCCTTGTCAGCCATGTCATAAAGCTTGAGAAATTGAAATATTTAACGTATTGTCAAATTTATAAATCAAATTTGAATGTGGTTACTTAAAGGCTAGTTTTTTCATCTTGTATGTCTCTCACCAGGAGGTCGTCCTGAGCCCAGTACAGGATGGAGATAATAAACCTCAGATCGACAGCAACAAAGCAAACAACTACAACATAGTCAAAGAGGTGAGCTCCATGTCTTTATCTCTGGATTATTCTTGTCAGATGTCTTTTTGTTGTCTGTAGTTGTCTATAAAATGTGTGTGTCTCATCTGTAGATCCTCCTGCGGCTCAGTAAGTTGTGTTACCCAAGCAAGAAGAGTCGTGTGCAGCAGCAGAGGCTTCTGAAGAACATGGGGGCCCATACTGTGGTGCTGGACCTGCTGCAGATCCCCTACGAGACGGTGAGGAGCAACCGCAACAGCCAGCTGAATGACTACTGTCACTTGATGCTGCTGTGAAATCAGCTTCCTTTTATCTGTCTGGTTCTGTCTTTTTTCGCAGAGTGATGAGAAGATGAATGAGATCATGACCTTGGCACATACGTTTCTGCAGAACTTCTGCAGAGGGAACCCTCAGAACCAAGTCCTGCTACATAAACACCTCAACCTCTTCCTCACTCCAGGGGTATGACCTCGATTTACGGTTCAAAACAACAGCAGCCTGACAGTATAAAAAGTTTTTGTTTTTTTAACAAAAAAATAATAAAAAGATAAATGTTCTTTTCATTTTCTCTCCATATCCAAATGAATCAAAGTACTGCTTACATGAGATTTATCTCTGTGAAAGACTGAATCATGGCTCCTGTTTTTTGAGCAGTTGCTAGAAGCTGAGACGATGCGTCACATCTTCATGAACAACTACCTGCTGTGCAATGAGATCAGTGACCGCGTGGTTCACCACTTCGTCCACTGCATTGAAACGCACGGGAGACATGTTCAGTACCTCATGTTCCTGCAAACCATTGTGAAAGCTGATGGGAAGTACGTGAAGAAATGTCAGGACAAAGTCATGACAGAGGTGAGATTTTTTTTTTTTTTTTTTTTTTTACACTTACATTTTATCCTGCACTGCACAGATACTGGTGCTGGTTTAGATTAACAAGAAAACACAAATGAGGAGAGAATGTATTATATAAAAGTTCATGGAAAATGCAGACCCAGTCCACGCAGCTATAGCTCGTCTTAAGCTTCAACAGTATCATTATGAATGATTTGCAATCATTTTCCCCACAGATCTCCTGAAGATTTTAATATGTATTGGAGATTACTATTATTATAAACATAACGTTATATTTGCGGGATTACCATGCCCTGAAGAGGTCTTATTTCTTATTTTCATTTTCTGTGTATATATCATTATGTCATCTTATGGGATAAACAGATGCCATATATTCATAAGTATGTGTACTGTTTACTTGCAGGAGCACTTTGTTGCATTAAATTTCATATTATTCAGGTTTCTTGAAATTATTTAAATTCAGTGCTTTAAGGTATGCAGCTTATTGTAAATTTGCCCGTGTGTTACAATAAGAAATATTTGCAAATAAAAGCATCTGTGTTACTTTAACTGTTTATGTATGGGTATATTCACAGTAGGGTATATAGAGAACTATACAGTAGGGCTGCAACTGATGATTATTTTCATTATTGATTAATTTGACGATTATTTTCTCAATTAATTGATACATTCGATATGTGAGGGTGATAGTTGCAGCATTTATCTCACACGTTTCTTTGTTTGTGTGTCCAGCTGGTGAACGGTGGGGAGGACGTCCTGGTGTTCTACAATGACCGCTCCTCGTTCCCGGTGTTGCTGCAGATGATGGGCTCTGAGCGTGAGCGAACAGACGAAGATGGAGCTCTGGCCTATCACAACACGCTCGTGGAGCTCCTGGCCGCCTGCACTGAGGGCAAGAACGTCTACACTGAACTGAAATGCAACTCTCTGCTGCCACTAGACGACATTGTTAAAGTTGTCACCGATGTCAGCTGTATACCAGAGGTAAAGGATTTTTACTAGATATAATAATATAGCTTGAACTATATGGCATAAATGAATTTATCTTAAAGTAACCTGGCATTTCATTTCTTATTTGTTTTTCGCCCAGGTGAAAACTGCATATGTGAACTTTGTGAATCACTGCTATGTGGACACAGAGGTAGAAATGAAGGAGATCTACACCTCCAACCACATCTGGAAGCTCTTTGACAACTTCCTGGTGGACATGTCCAGTGTAAGCCTCTGTCAGATTGAAAGGTCACACTTGTATGCATGATCCTTTTGTAATGAGGTGGCGTATCTGTCGCGATACATCAAGGCTTCCTTATATATGCTTAGTCACATACGGCGTGTGCAGGGAAAACGATAACGAAGATGAGCTTGTTCACGTGTCTCCTTTCTGCATCTCAAGGTGTGTAACACTACCACAGACCGTAACCATGCCGATCTAGCCCTGGAGAAGTATGTGACGGAGACAGTGATGGCCATTGTCAAGGGCTTCTTCAGCTCACCTTTCTCTGTCAACCACTCCAACCTGCAGGTATAGTTTCCCCTCCACTGACAAGCAGGTTAAATGTGCCCGCAGAGGAAGGCTCATTCATGGCAAGTCCAAATCGTTTGCCAACTTTCAGCTACTTTACCTTAAAAATATCTGACAGCTTAACCTCCCCTTCACCTGGGACCTTCTTGTTTCATTGCAGACATTTGTACCTAGAACAGCTGCTTGAGGTGTTTTAGGTAGAAGTTTGTACTAAAGTTTCCTATCAGAGACAATATTGAAGTGTTCCCATGAATATCTTTGCCTTTCCCTTCACTTATGCTGTTTTAAAAAGCACAGTTTTCCCTGCTCTCTTCCCTTTTTTCACAGACAAACCAGTCTGTTTTCATCCAGCTGCTCCAGTCTGCTTTTAGGATCTACAACTGCACCTGGATCAACTCAGCTCAGAAGGCAAATATTGAGAGTTGTATCAAAACTCTGGCCGACGTGGGTAAGTGTTGCTACTCTGCTGTCCAGCCTCCAGTGTTGAAAAATGATAGAGACACAGAAGAAGCATCGAAACACATTTAAAATATATTATTAAAATGTAAATTAATGATAAGTGCAATACTGAATGTATTAGTTTTGCTTTAAATCAGATTTTGTATCAGTGTTTATCCAGAGATGGGTTGTTTTTCATGTCACATATTCTCATGTTAAGAAGACGGAGCCAGAGCAGCTTTACTGGGTCATTTGTGGTTTAGATGTCTGACCCCTGCACTGTGTTTCCTTCCTCACACCAACTGCTAATCTTTCATGTTTTTCCCCAGCCAAGGCACGGGCAATAGCCATCCCAGTGGACCTAGACAGTCAGGTCAACACTTTATCTCTCAAGGTCCATAGCCACATGGTGCAGCGAGCGGCCAAAGACTGGAGAATCTCTGCACGCACGCGGCCCCGTAAGGAGCCCCTGGGAGGCCCTGACTACAAGAACATCATTGAAAAGCTACAGGTACACATTTACAAAAATAACATCAACAGGAGAATCCAAGTTAAGGACTTTATGAGGGCTTTATTTATGTTTCTACAGGAGTCTCTCCATAACAACATTGGATTGAGCATGTGTGTGTTTGTGTATGTGTGTGTGCAGGGGGTTGTGTCCTGTCTAGAGGAGCAGTTCAGTCCGAAGGTTCAGGCAGAGTTTTCTGTGCTGGTGGATGTTCTGCACAGCCCCGAGCTGCTGTTTCCAGAGGCTGCTCGGTTACGCTGTGAGAGCGGAGCTTTCATGTCAAAGTAAGTTGCTGTTGAAAAGTTTGTATATGAAACAAAGAACAGAACACGTTTCCCTTTTCTTGAAGGCCTGCAGGCCACATTTTAAAGTGTTAGCCTGGCTACCAGAACGACCAGCAGCATGATGTAGTGGTTTGGAGTTTGATGAGTTAGGATTTTTGACTGAAGCTGGTGATGCTGCTCTGTTATTTTTGCTGATGTTCAATCACCAAAAACCAATGTTGACAAATAACACGTCAAAAAAAATCAAATCAAATTTTTGCCAGAAGAAAAACTGAAGCACTGAAGCTGTGTGAAGCACCCATTGAAACCTTTACTAATATAATACGATTCACTATTTTAATTAAATCTTATGGCTCATATTAAATTAGCTTGGGAAAAAGTTCACAGTACTACATGAGTGAAATTGTGTACTAATTTGCAAAAAACACAATTAAAGTATAAAATTAATAAATATAAAATATGCAAAGACAATGAATTGTCGCTGCAGGTTTGTGTGTGTTGTCAGGGATCATATTGGCAGCGGACCACTCAGTATAACATATCAGATATTTAATACAGAATTAGTTTGATACATCATCAAACCTCCAGGAGTGCTGTTACTCTGCTGCTGTCGTCTGACCTCCCTGGAGAGCGGAAAAGGAGATTTTATCTGTGGGGATCAATAAAGCATTGCTTTGTTTTTACTTGTGAGCCAATGACTGCATTAGCAGGACATGCCTGTAAATGATACGGCACTTCTATTGTCACTCTGTCAAGGCTGATCAAACACACCAAGAAGCTTATGGACAAAGAGGAGAAACTGTGTATCAAGATCCTACAGACACTCAGAGAGATGCTGGACAAGAAGGAATGCTTTCAGGAGTCTGTGAGTAGACAACCCTCTGTACATGGGAAGCACATGTCACCAAAACATGGTTTTTGTTCATTTATCCGTCACCTTACGAAGGAAAATGTGCAGGATTGTGTCAGAAAACTCTCACTGTTACACAAAAACACATTGATTAAGTGAAATTATTTAAAAGTTTGCTGTGGATTTAGCCCTTTCTTCAAGTGCCAGCAGCGCTGCGCTCATATCAGCAGTGCTCTGGTCCTTGTTTTCTCCCAGGTCTGTCGGCCCAGAGCCCAGACTCTCCTTCATCAGTATGCTGTGGGCCTTTCTATGTTACATAAGGCAGGGAGGCACTTGAGGACACACTCACACTGAGAGAGAGAATAGGAGAGAGGAAGTAAGGGAAGAAGAAGGAGGAGGAGAAGGAGGAGGGGGGCAAGCACTGAACAAACAAATCAATACTGCAGCGAGTGGTGCTGTAGGGGGGGTCGGGGGTGGGGGGGGGGGGTGGGAGGGGTGCAGAGGCCCGTCTCCTGCTGCACCCCTTCTCAGCCAGAGGCCCATAGAGTTAGTAGAGGAGACTTAAGGAAGTGGCTGCATGTGTATGTTTGTGTGCACCACGGGGTGGAGGGTGAAGGTGTGGTACAAAAAAAAAAGTCAGATCTGTAATCACCTTTGGTAGGTTTAGGAGAGTTTATTCCAGCTGTGTGGGGAGAGGAGGTGACGCCGTGCAATTCACACCACAGAAAATGTGCTGCTCCAGTCAGGAGTTACATTTGTGGTCACAGAGTTTTTGTTTTCTCACTGAGATTTCCTTATGCACTGTTTTGATTTGCCTGGAGCCCAGTTTATTGTACTAAACCTTGTCCTGGAGTAAACTAGGAAAAAGCATGTGTTGCTGTCCTCTGACCATGTGGGATTTCATGTAGATATGATTATTTTTGGCTGACAACGCTGTCCTACTAAAGGCTGTTTTTGTTGCACCAGAACATCACTTATTAAAATATTATGTATGTGCCTTTAGGTTCTCTTTCAGCGTAATTGTGTTAGTAATACTGCCAACACTACCTTTCTCGATATAGTACATGCCAGCCAGTGTCACTTACTGCTTGAGGAGTCAGAGTTTTTGTTTTCCCTGCATGTGTTTGCATCTTGTGTCAGTCAGCCAAACTGTTTTCCGAAAGGCAAATGATTCAACAGTTGTGTGGAACAAGATCAGAGGAATTCAAAGTGTAAAAACAGTCACTTTTTAAAAGCGGGTTGGTACATTTGAGAAGCCAGACAGTGTGGTAACGATATGTGAAATGTCAGTTTGTGTAGGTGTGCATGAGTGTGCTCAAGCATGTATTTGTGGCCTCTCTTTGTCATATCCCTGTAGCCCAGAGCGTGGAGCTGCAGCCTCACTGCACAGGAGAGAGGGAGAGAGAGATGGAGAGAGAGATGGAGAGAGAGAGAGAGAGAGGGAGAGAGAGAGGGAGGGAGAAAACGATTGATGGAAATAATGAGAGAGAGGGAGAGGCAGACAGACAAAAACAGAAGGAGAGAGAGACAGAGTGACAGCATAGGCAGCAGAGGTTGGTGGCTCCCCTGGGGTGCAATGAGTGGGTGGAGGAGAGTGAGAGAAAGAGAACGAGATGGAGAGAGAGTGACTGAGGAAGAGAGGGAGGGAGGGAGGGAGGGAGGCAGCCATGTGAGGAGCCATGTGAGTAGAAGGGAAAAAAAGTGGGCAGCGGCTGCAGGGTGAGGGATTGGAGAGAAGCGGAGTCTGCTCAGTCCATGAGGAGAGAGGGCAGGGGGTGCGCTTACGTAACAGCCTGCAGTGGCTGAGCCAGCGTCACGTGGAACATCATGTTCTCTCTCTTCCTCCCTCCCTCCCTCCTTCCTTACTCTCACTCTTCTGTCCGCTCGCTGCCTCTCTCTTCCTCCCTTGCCCCCTCCATGCTTTGTCTCAGTCTATTGCATTCTGTCTGCCTGCCCGAGTTATTTTCTCTCTCTCTCTCTCCCCTCTAGTCCCACCCAGGCCTTGCTCTCTGTTTGCCTTGGTCATGCCAGGAGCACTGGTCGGGCATTGAAGGAAGCTGTGCAGCAGTCACAGTACAGAGATGTGTTGGCTCTCAGTGCTGCACTTCACTTGTTTTGGCTGTCAGATAAGAGCAGCTTTATAAATGTTTGTGCCTCCACTTGCCCTCGAGATGTCTCGGGTGAGGAGTGGTTTAAGGGGGGAAAAGTCTTGAAAGAATGTATTATTCATACTCATACTGTATTCAAATATTACACAAGAGATACACAAAAGAAATGTATCTCATGCACTTTCTTTTAGAGCTGCAACAATTAGTCGATTAATCGATTAGTTGCCAACTATTGAATTATCGTTTGGAGACATTTTTTAAGAAAGAAAATGCTCAAATTCTCTGATTCCAGTTTCTCAAATGTGAATATTTTCTGGTTTATTTAGTCTTCTACTGTATACATTAAATTTAAAATCATATTAAATTGATTATAAATATTATTCTATACAAATCCTGTTACTCTACATCTCTCAATACTTTCCAGCTTTCCCATCCTGTCTGTAGCAAACTAGCATGTGTTGCTAATGAAGACGTAGATCTTTTAAAATGTGTCAGATATATCATTTCACTATATGTAAATAGGTTATTTTTTTAAAATAAGTAATTTCATAAATATATAATGTGGGCACCGTAGTTTTTCACTGATTTCATTCAAACATGAGTTATTAGCGCATTTGTTGGGGACTATTTTCAGCTGCGGATTTGTACACGTTTGATACTTGAGTGACTATTTATGGCAGGAGGACAGTGTTTGTTGGATTGACTCAAAATAAACTACAGTGTGTGTGTTCATGGTAATGTTGCATGTCACCCAGTACAATGCTGTGGCTCACCGATGTGTTTTTAAAACAAAGGGATAAGATATATAGTGGCAGGCTTTGACAATACTTGTTAGCAGAACAAGTCATTGTTGGTTTTGGTCTTTTCATGGGATTCATTGACAATAAGAAAAATATACAATATGGACAACTTTATTCTTTTACTAAATGGCAACCGACAAGTGAGATTAAGTTAAACGTTAAATGAAATGAAATTAAACATTTCATACATATGCATGCATATGTGTATGAAATGTCCTGTCGTGTGTATGAACGTGTACACACGTCTTCTTGTTTACTGAGGATTGAAAAAGCCAGTTATGTAATTTCAACCACTCTCACACTCTGTTTCCCTTTCTTCCCTCTCTTTCACACTTATCCCTGTTATTCACATGCTGTCTGTCTGTCTGTCTGTCCTTCTTTCTCTTCTCTTCCCGTCCCTCTCTCCCTCTATTTCTTTACTGCTCGCCAAGTTTCACACCACCTGCCCAAGGCAAAGCAGATTTACAGATTACCACTCTCTTGATGCTAAGCGCATCACACGCACGCATGTAGACGTAAAGCCACGCTCAGACACACACACGCACACACACACTCCCAGGCATGCAGTGCCACACTGGCTGTCCCTTTGTGAGCTCATCCTGCAGGGTTTTCCCTGTTTTGTCTCTCTTCTGATGGGAGTAGTAGAACATGGCTTAGGTTCATCCACACAGAGCAGGTCAGGCAGGCAGAGGGCTGAGTGAGCTCATAGATACCTCATATGGTTTGACCTTTGGCTGGATTCAGGCTGACACAGCATGCTGAGTCAAGCCAGAAAGTTGGAGTTACGAAGTGTGGACCTAAACCTGAACCCTGAATGCCTTTTTAGAACTTTTATGTAAAGCCAAAAAAAATAAAATTGTGTAAAAATTTTTGATATGTACAGTATGATTTATTACCTGCTGAAAAGGTTTGTCCTTCATTCCTCTTGCCCTCCCTTCCTTTGATCCATCAGTCAGGTGTCTGTTAGGGGAGTATTATGTTTTGGTTTCCATGGCGATTTAGGGATTAGCACATGTTGTTTGTCTGTCTGCTCTGGCCGTGACTGGGCACAGGAAGTCTGTGTTCGCTGTGTAGAAATGCCTCCAAACCAGGAGCACGGTGCCTGGCGAACTCTTTTAGCTCCGAGCTGCGGAGGAAAGGAACGTTGTGTAAAAAAAAAAAAAAACCACTTGAGTGAGTTCAGGGCCTCGCAAATCTGAGGGCCACTATGAATGAGATTAATTGTCACTGGGAACAGTGTTTTGACACAGTTCATAGTGTGTTATTTGAATCTGATTGCACGTGAGTTAAGTCACTTGCGCTCAGCGAGGCACATGACAAGCAACAAGCATGAATTAAATGAATTGAGGCTTGTGTTTAGACTGACTGCTTCTAGCTGTCATTTTTAATGACTTTATAGTGTGTGAGTGTGTATAGGAGCAAGGATGCACACACCTGGTGGACATATAACATACAATAGTCTTGCAGTAAACGGTTTGGTGTTTGTTTTTTGTTGAGACAGTCAGAACTCAGTGGTCATTTTTGAGGTTTTGGTTTAAACAGCTATTAAGCAAACATCCCATTACAGTAAGTGTCTCTCTTGCCACTGTTCCTCTTTGCCAACACATTTTCTCTGAATTTGGCACCCTCTTTATGTCATCATTGGTTTGAAACTATTCCCTTGCCACTTGACACATAATTTGTCAATGTTTGTAACTGATGCAGCAGCAATTTAGGTAGCAACTATGTGGCTTTTGTGTCCCACTGTGCGTTCCCTTACGTTGCTTTGGTAACTCACTCATGAAAATGATGATCACATCTCTATTAAAGCTGCAAATCTGTATTCAATTTGACTCACTTGTGTAGACTCTTTAATTGCCACTGACTGAATAGTTGTCACACACATTAGAAAATGTGATCATGCACATATGCCAGTGGTCATGAGCAGAAACTCACCAACACTAATGGAAAAAATGACATTTGAAATGATTTTTTTTTTTTTTTTTTGCAATTTTTATTTACTGCAGGACTGTTTTTTATTGTAAGGTGTTCCTCTTATTTTGTCCACCTTGTATACATGCTCGGGTACCAGACGAAACAAACAAGCTTTGCTTATACCTTGTCAGCCAACCCATCTTCAACATCACAGTCTTCCTAACAAATACAATCAGCACTTAACAATGTTAGAGAATCACATGTAACACTTCCACTGCAAACCCGCCAGCTAACAGTTGGCCTTTTGCTGCATGCTTGTTTACGCTGCTGGTCTCGTATTTCCCTGAACCAGTCTCACCAATTGCTCTCACATGTGGGCCTAATTTGTTTTGCTGATGTGCTTGTTTGTTGGATAAAAGCTTTTTTTATGTGCTGTGGGATTGCTGCTTGAAAACATTGTAAATGGCGGCACGTGATGCCTGTGTCCGCACATGTGTGTCTCTCGCAGAATTTCTTGAGATGCGCGTAAGGAACAGTGTCACATAACATAACCTAACATAGCATAGCACAGTCTTCCATAAAACTAAGTGCAGGATCAATAATTCACCCTCTGATTAACAGTAGCAGCAGATAACGCTAACTCTAGCTGCTGTTTACTCACCCGACTGGAATTTTAGAAATGAGTTTAAGCCGCGGCCCCCCCACGTTAAGTTTTATTTTCTGCAAATTTTGTTTAGATGAAGCATTTCTTTTAAATCAACAATTGCACACAAACTCAGCACAACTAACTATACTGTTAACCACAATAATTGTCTCAGAGATGTTTCACTGTTTTCCCTTTAATTAGTGCCAGATTACATAGTGTTTTCCAGGAAACTTTATGAAAAATTATGGACCTGTAAAGTAACACTCTAAATGCTGTTTAACCACGCTCCCCGCACTGCCAGGAATACAATTCTGGTGGATGCAGGATCCGAGAGGAAAAAAAAAAAATACTAGAATCATCCTAAAAAATCTGCAAGCTTCTAACTGTATAATGCAAACTCCTGCAACATTGCTAAAACAAACCAAATTCCCAGAAAAAATACCTAAGTCTCCTCAATGGCAGCTACAGCCCTGCTTGTATCCCTCCACATCACATCTCTGTCTCTCTCACTGCACATGTTCCCGTGGTGTCTGTACTAAAACAGCAGGGTTATCTGACTGTATGTGTCTTGATTTCCTGATTTTGTCCTAGTCATGAAATATCTCCCTCGGTAAGGGAGCCTTGCAAAACACATTGATATGTATATGTATCACCTTACGGAAGGTAAGCTTTTCATTTTCCCTCCAGTCCCAGGCTGTTTGAGGAGCTCACTGACGCCTCAGAGACAACTCTTTGTTAGATAACATGCATCACATGCTTTTATCCTGAACATGATAATAGTATCATGTGCTAATGACAGCAAATGATACTCTGAAGGTTTCAGTTTGATAGTTTGTTGACCTGAATGGGATCTAAAAGTTACTTCCTGATGGTAAAGTTCTCATGGGCTGTGTCCACTGTTTACAAAAGACACCAGTCCAGAGTCTTCTCAGGTTTCTGTTGTAGGCGAAAGTAACACAGAAAAGAACCTCTTTCCCGATCTGAACTTGTTTGGGTAACATTCTCTTCCTTTGTGGCCCGAGTCTCTGCCATAATCGACCTTGTCTGACCTGAGCAGTTCAAGCCTCCCCCCGCCCGTTCGTGGCACTGTCTGTCTTGCTACCCTCTGCTGCCTGTGTGAGTTTTCAGACCACCTAAAGAAGCACAGGGCAGCCTATGTCTTTGTCTTTTTCTCCACGCTTCTCTCTGGAGTCGGAGAGATCTGCAGACAGCAGAGCTGCGATGGGGCTGGAGGAGGGAGGGGAGAAAGAGGGGTGGTGTGAGGATGCCGGAGGTGGGGATCGGCAGCTCATCCCCGGCTTGGACACCAGAGCCGCAGTGTGGCGTGCCGGTGCACATTTTAAAACGCCACGACTGTCTGCTCCATGCTAGGTTTTGTTTGTTCCTCTCTCCTCTACTCCTCCCCCCCCCCCCTTACTTCTGTCAGTTCTTCTACCTCTATTTCTATCTCTCTTTCTCGTGGCTCTTACATCACCTGACTGGAGTTTTTCTCGTCAATGCAGCAGCAAGCAGATGAGTCAGGCTGGGCTGACTCTCCTCTCCCGCCATCCTGCCTCCCCTCTCCTTTCCTTTCCTCTCCTCTCCCTCTATTTCACTGCTCTCCTCTCTCTCTCTGCAGACCTAGCCAGCAGACTGCATCGCCCAGAAGGGAGGCGAACACGAGCAAAAACCTGTCACCCCCACCCCCTTTAAACTTCCCCCTCTGTGGAGCGTTTCTTTTTACTGGTGTTTGAGAGTAGTGCAAAACCAACACGTCCTCTGTCAGAAAAGGGGAAATGTTAAGTCAAACATGATTCAAAATGCAATCAGTCAAAGAGCGTGTGTTGGGATGCACTGCCTCATAGAGTGTAGTGCTGAGTTTGTAGTTCCCCTGAGAATGTGTCTGTGCATCGCTGCATGGAAATGAGAGGAGCTGGCTCAATGGATCCTCACCTTCAGTTCAAGAAGTATACGCGTGTGTGTTTGTGAGGAAGCAGCCAGACAGTGCAGGCAGACAAGTGTCTCTGCTGACTGCAGATGAGATGGAGTGTTTACTGACACAGGGAGCATCAGCTGCAGGTGCTCCTCCACATCTTTGCTCTCCGCTGCACTTAGTTGGAGGCTCTTCAGCTGGACTGTACCTGGCCGGTGTCCGTGGTGAGGCATGGCATTGCCTCGTTTTGTCTCGTCTCTCATCTCTTTTGTTTATGTTAAAACTGTAGTATCTATGGTGTTTTTTTTGTTTTTTTTTTGAGGGTGTAGTTGCAAGTGTTGTAAAGAAAATATGCCGTCAGTGGTTGTGCAGTTTGTGTACACTATTACTCTGTGATAATTTTTCTATGTTTGGCAGACATTTTTCCATTTGCAACATTACGGATTTGCAATGTACCAGCAATTTACTGTAAGCAGCAACTACTGAGGCTTACAAAGGCAGCTACACAAATGAGTCATATTAAGCTGAATACCAATTAGTAGTATGTGTCAGCTTTAATAGAGGTGTGACGAACACAATAGGGGAACTTGCAGAGGGACAAATAGGCCAGATAATCGCTGCCTGAATTGCTCGTGCGTCAGTCATAAACACTGCAACATTCTGTAATGTAATAATAAAGGGTTCAAAACTGACAATGTACGCTGAACACAGGAACACAGGAAAACTGCATTAACTGACAGGAAGAATGGATTGCTGTCCTTATCGATTAATCTATTAATTTTTTAGTTAATGAATAAATCGTTTGGTGTATAAAATGTCAGAAAATAGTAGAAGAAAATGCCCATCACAACTTCCAAGACTTTCAAAACCAAAGATATTTTGTTCACAATGATATAAAACAGAAAAAGCAGCAAATCCTGCTGTGTTTGGCATTTTTGCTTGATAATTGATTAAAGGATTAAATTTTTGGCGACAGACACTATACATGACATACACTATGAATGAAAAGTGCGGTACAAATTAAATGTATTATTATTATAACAGTACTTTATAAAAATTGTATTTACTGCAAAACGAGTATTTTCAGGCATTTCTGTTACTTTGTCCACCTCCTGTGTCTTAGGGGAAGGCTGATTGTCCTACAAACACGTTTCCATGGAAACCATAGGTGGCTCCCTACAGTCCATTCATCCTTTTGCTCCACCCTTTAATCAATTAGTTTGTCCATCTATTCAGCCATCCTTCCACGCTGTCGATCAATAATGACGGTAGAAAGATGTCCCCAGAACAAGGCCGTTTTGAGTTGTTAGGTTGCCATAGAAACTGATGCTGACCACCCTCAGTGTCCATACTTTCTTTATATTCCATCCATCCGTCCATCCACCACGTCCATCATTTCTCCTCCCTGTTGCGCTACGAAAACAAGGTGACAAGCACAATCCAAGTCACCCACCTGTCAATCACACTCGCACTTTGATTACACAACCACCGTAGGGAGATTATCTCCATGAATCCTTTCATCTCATTTCTGCTCGTCTGCGTCACATGTCACAAGAGACGCAGAGAGATGTTTGTGAGAGATGGAAAGAAAATAAATGTGTTTCTTATATAAATTTGTAACTAGAAACAACGTGGTGTTGTGTAACACACCATTTACTGCATATACATAAAACATTCTCTCAAGCAAATGACCGCATCCAGCCTCCTTTTTATCACTTTTTCTCTTCAGAGCTTCTGTGTGCTTGGAATATGTGTGTTTTCTCAATTGAGATTCTGTTAGTCGGGAGTTTATGTTACTTCATCCTCTGTTATTTGTCTGCTCACTTTGTTGTATATGTTGTAATCGATAGAGGGTGGTGGTAATAGTTGCAGTTGTTAGGCTAAGCAATAAAAAAAAACACCTTTTCCAGTCCAAAAAAAGAAAGAAAAGATCATCATCAGTAATTATAACAAATCTAAATATAACCTCTTTTCATCTTTATGTTTTTTTTTAAATAAACACTGTCTCTGCTGCCATCTCTCATAGATGCTCAGTTAGGATCTAGTAAATGGACACACAATTGTTGTCATGCTCCTTAATGAGAGACTCCAATTTCTTTGTTGATAAAAGCGTTGTCATCCTGTAAGCTATGGCTCCCATCAAGACAGAAATGCATCATGGGACGACGGTGATCGTTCCCATTAGGTGGGAGATGAAATCTCTTAGGGATGATTGGGTGGATTTCATGCCAGTGAATACACCACACCACTGCAATACATAACCATTAAGATGGGACATGTGTTAGTGTCCTTCATTTTGACATTATTTTTATGGACATGGTTCAGAAAAAAAGCTACATTCAAATGTGTTAAAATGTGAATTTCCTAGTTTGAGGCTGGTTCTCTTCCAGACTGTGATATGGATTTAACATTATGATTTCTCTCTCCACAGGGAAAGGAGTTAAGAAAGATTCTCCTCACACGCTACTTTGGAAATCAAAAGCTTCTCTCCAAGTCAGAGCTTGGGAGTGGAAACAGCTCATCTGGCGGCTTTGTCAAGCCGTCATCCGGAGGTACTGAGAACCCCAAATAAACCCAGTAGACACTGCAATAACTAGTCAAAGAAGAGGAAACAACAGCAGCTAACATGACAGCACTCCTCTTCTTAGGGGAAGTGCTATTTGACGGTCGCTGGCAGACTTTCAACCTGTCTAAAGCGATTTCTAAGCACCACATTATTATATACAGTATTCGTGTCAAAAAAGTTGGATTAGAGTTATTAGAATTCAACATTATCAATATATGTGTGCAGTTATATCTGTTGAGAAAATACTTTATGTTGAATCTGTGCAGGAGGTTCCCCTATGCTGGACTCTGACAAGCCAGGCAGCAGTGTGGTGGAGATCCAGTGTCTGCTGGATAATGTTGGAGCGTCAGAGCTGGTGATTGATCTCATCGTCAACACCAAGAATGATCGGGTGTTTGAGGAGAGCATCCTGCTGGGCATTGCCCTTCTGCAGGGTGGAAACACACAGATACAGGTGGGCGATATAGACACTCAAATCCTTTTATTTTCCATCCACATTGATCAGCTGAAACCCAAAACACACACACACACACACATACACACAGATTCAGAATAAGCTTTATGCTGTTTGCCTGTCTGCCTCCCACCCAGAACTCCTTCTACAACCAGCTGTACAAGCAGAAGAAGTCCGAGAGGTTCTTCAAGGTTTTCTACGACCGCATGCGCTTGGCCCAGCAAGAGATCCGAGCCACCGTGTCCGTCAACATGTTTGAGCTCAGCTGCAGAAAAAGGGATGATGATGGTGACGTCGGTAGCATCAGGGTCAAGAAAGGTACAGATGAGTAATGATGCGCTTTAACGTTTCTGTACTTAAATTATTACCAACACACCACAGCCTCTTTGGCTAATGTGGGCAGAAAACATTTGTCATCACTACTGTTTGGAACATGGAGCAAACCACTGTGTCAAAATGCAGCTGAAAATAAGTAAATAAGGTTTATTTAAAGTGAACCAACTGTGTAATAATGCCAAAGATGATGAGCATCTAACAGTGACACAGTCATAGGAGTTGTGTCCGGAGCACGGCCCAGCATTTCCATAGAAACAGGCCTGGAGTGAGTGAAAAGCCACAAAATAGGCTCAGATATAAACTTGAAAACCTTCATGCTTTTACAGTATGTGTGGTCCTGAAGTTATGTTTAAACAATAGTGGCAGATAAATCCAGAAAGATCTTTGTTGCTGTTCTGACCTCTGTGCAGACTGTTGTTCCCAGTTCCTGCAGTCACATGTTAGAGGCCATGTGACGGCCCACATCACAAGCCTATCAAAAGGCCATTGTATCAAGATTGGGTGCTTTCATGCTACAGAACCCCACTCAATAGTTGCCCACTTGTTGAGTGGGGTCTTTGGATTTCTTTTTTTAATATGTCTAGACGATCAAAGTGCTTGCTCTTTACTTATTGCATATATCAGGTCCATCTACTTGCAAAGACTCATCTTCCACCAAATGTTACTGTACTGTCCAGTGAAACGTGTTACTTAATGTCACCGTCCATGCTGCGCTGTAGGGAAAGACTCAGGTCTTCATATCAGGGAGGACATGCGAGGGCAGCTGAAGGAGGCCTCGTCCGTGACCTCCAAGGCCTTCTGTGCCTTCAGAAAGGAGCTGGATCCCGAGCTCGAAGGTTTGGGCCAGAATAGTGAGACGATTGGGACTGAGGAAGTTTTAGAAGAAACTCAGATGAGCCCAGCCATCACTATCATGAAACCCATCTTACGTTACCTACAGCTGCTCTGTGAGAACCACAATTCAGACCTGCAGGTACTGACTACTCCACTGCAAAAACACAACACTTCTAAATACACTCCTACTGTTGAATTGACTACTGATCGACTGTTGTTTCTCTGTTCTGAATCCAGAACTTTCTGCGCAACCAGAACAACAAGACTAACTACAATCTGGTGTGTGAGACTCTTCAGTTCCTGGACTGTATTTGTGGAAGCACCACTGGAGGCCTCGGGCTGCTGGGCCTTTATATAAATGAGAGTAATGTAGACCTGGTTCGCCAAACCTTGGAAACCATCACAGAGTACTGCCAGGGCCCCTGCCATGAAAACCAGGTAGGAGGAGGACTGATTAGTACACAGTAGGTTTAGTTTTTGTGGATAGTTAGCTATATAGGAATATATCAATGTGGTTGGATGATATTAGACTATAAGATGTATTAGATGCAGTAGATGTTAGATATTTGATATATAGGAAAATAACCATAGTGGTAGTTTTGAATGTTATAGCCCACTAACTACAAAATGTATGTGCCTTAAGCATCACTGCCAGCCATAAGTATGCATTAAGTATTGATGTAGGGTAGATTTCCAACTTTCCAGGCAGTCATGGGTCTACTTTCATTTCAGTATGCAATAAAAATCAACTTGCACGGACATTGAACCTCTCTTGACAGAAGCAGTTTATCACAGTGAACATTTTGTGGTCCTTACTTATGTGAAAATTATATTGTCATATAGTTCAGTTGAGGAACCATTTTTAAATCCCTCCTGTGAGGTCCTTTCAAGGTATCTTCAACATCTGAGAGTTGTACGTTGTCAGAAATTCAAACCCAGAGGTTAAAACACTAAACGAGCATGTGTGTTCAAATCTGGTCATTTCTTGCATTTAAAGCCTTGCTGTTTGGCAGTATCTTTGGACACCAATATGTTTGTTGGTATTCCCAAATTTCGGTGCTATCTTTACCACGCATGACATTGGTGTTTCAATATCGAATGAAAGAATTAAATTTTTATTTTTGTCGTACCATTAAAAAAACGATCCATCCCACATGGGATTACATGGCACGCAATAATACAACACATAAATAGCAATTTCTGGTGATTGACATTCATGTTCCAAACAGAAACAAATCATTGCTGCAAACCACATACTGTATGTAGTGTGGGGAAAAACGTGCCTTACACAGGAAAAAGCAAAAAGAACGAAACAATATAAACGCTACCTGTATAAAACATTTTTTCTTAATGACCAGGTGTTGTCCAAATACTCACACAGAGCAAAAATGTCCATTTCACAAAGTGTTTTCATAATTTCAACATCTTCCATAAAAAAGTAATCAGTTGTGGTTCAACATTGATCTAGCAATCATTTCTCTTAGATCTGCTCGTTAGTGTGCATGCATGACTTGTCAAGCACAGACACACCTTCTACTGATGAATTTGCTGTTTTCTAATTTGCTTCAACCCTGACTATACCCCTCTTACGTTCCCAGACCTGTATAGCCAAGCATGAGTCAAATGGCATTGACATTATTATAGCACTGATTGTCAACTCCATCAACCCCCTGGGGAAGCATCGGCTGGACCTGGTGCTGGAGCTTAAGGTGAGCAGCAGGTGTCTCTGAGAGGCTGCGTGCTATGACGCATTTACTCATTACATGTGTAGTGCTAGAGACCTGATCACAAGATGACTGGGAGGCGGTTTTACAAATTCCCCCAACGTTTCAAGTACTTTGGCCGAGTGTTGCACCTGACTTTTTTGAATGTTGTGTTTCCTATCAGCTTTAAATTCGAGTCAATAGTTCCTGAATAATTGGTGTCTCAGAATCATTCCCGTAATGTATAATATCAAAGCTAATTGGTTGAACCCTGTGTTCTAGAATAATGCATCCAAGCTCCTATTGGCTATCATGGAGAGCCGCCATGACAGCGAGAACGCAGAGAAGATTCTCTACAAGATGAGACCCACCGAACTGGTAAGTGTGTGAGTGTGTGGGCATGTGTTCACACACACACATTGAAAGGTCCAATGTAAAAGCTGTTTTCAAGTACTTTACCGAGTGGTGAATTTTCCTAACTTTTGTGCTTCAGGTGGATGTAATGAAGGAGGCCTACACTCAGGGTCTGGAGAGTGAGGAGGATATGGACAGTGTTGGAGACCAGATCAAGCCCAGAGACGTCGGACACAACATTTACATCTTGGCCCACCAAGTAATAAAAATGCCTGAGCGTGCTTTTGTGTGTGACTGAGACATTACTGCGTTTCCTCTCTCTCTCTCTCTCTCTCTCTCTCTGTCTGACCTCCAGCTGACCTTGGGGCCGCGCAGTGCAGGAGTTGGTGTGTGTGTGTTTGAGTATGTCCTCTGTGCTATATGATAGAGGGCTGCTCGTTTTGTAAAATTAGCTTTCAGGATGTGATACTGCAGACAGGAAGGCTGTAGGTCTTCACTATACTACTAAACAAGCATTCTTTATCTCGTCCAGGGTATCAACAGTAAATAATTGAGACAGATGGTTGTTTTGTGAATGTGTGTGCATCTAGTCTTTCTTCTGCTTTTTTCTACAGTTTATGTCAGTTTGAGAGGGCAGGCCGAGTCTAGCGGGTTTTCACTTCTGCCTCTTTAGAGCCAAGTGTCAGACAGGGTATTTTTGTCCACCCAACTGACTAGTTTCATCATGACAAGGAAGGGATTTTTTTAACACTATATACTGTTGTTTTTTAACCTCTGAGAGTGAAAACTCTCTCTCTCACACTCACTCACACACACACACACACACACACACACACACACCTGTTTTGACATTTATATTTAAAATAAGTAAATAAGTTTAAAAATTACATTCCAGTATAACAAGACAACCATCTATCTCTATTGCCACATTAATCTGACTCGCCAGATGGTTTGTTACACAGAAACCATCTGAGAAGTCGCCCTTGGAAACTGTTTGGAAAAGGGCAGGCACTTTCAAAAAATACTTGGCAGGTGATTGGATGAACCGTCTGTCCATCACCGTCTTACCTTGAGAGGCAGCTGGATTCGCGAGATCACACTAGAATCCTCATAGGATGCTGATTCGTCTGAACCAGCGGCGGTGGAAAAGGGTCTAGCTGCGGTCTTGCAGACTCACCCTAACCCTAGATGACACACCCACTTTACTACACGACACACACCCCTGACCCCCTAACCCTAACCATCCCCCTCCTCATGCCTAAACCTAACAAGTGGGTGTGTCATATAGTAAAGTTGGTGTGTCGTGTAGATACTGCATGTTCGTACTGCGGCTGCAGCTGCATATACTTGGGCAAAAGTGCATAACTTGAAGCCTGACAAGATGGATTCTTGCATGATGGTAATTGTCACACAGGATCCGTTATAATCTCCTCCTGCTGCTCTGTGGCACACAAAAAGTTCCTTCTTAGTTAGTTACATTTATTAAGCATCCATTATTACATAAGAACAATGTACATTGAACTGGGAACAATGTAAATATGCATAAGTGGCATAATTGTCTTTCTTATAAAGTCTTGTCAATTGAACAAGTAACTGTCAATTTATCCTGTCGTACTCTGAGGGAGAGTGTTAATGTCTCCTATATATATATATATAACTTCTTATTGTAATGTCACATTGTCACATTGTGTTGTTTTATTCTCACGAAGTTGTCTAATGTGTTCATATTTAACGCACTGTGTTGCGAGATTGTAGTGTTTGCGATTAGACTCTGGAATCATGGATGCAATGAAAAGAAAAGAGTTGACTGAAGTGTTTTCTTTCTGGATCCTAGCTGGCCAGACACAATAAGATCCTGCAGCAGAGCCTGAGGCCAGGGTCGGTTTTGGGGCTGGGATCAGGGGTGGACCCCGACAATGAGAAGGATGACGCCCTTCATTATTATGCCAATCACACGGCTCAGATAGAGGTAAACCTCCTCATCATTTCATCCATTTATCCCATCGATCTCTAAAACAGCAAATCATAACGTTCTTGTTTTTGCCAGATTGTGCGTCATGATCGCACCATGGAGCAGATAGTGTTTCCCGTCCCTAACATCTGCGAGTACCTCACCGCAGAGTCCAAGGTGCGCGTGTTCACCACCACCGAGAGAGACGACCAGGGCAGCAAGGTTAACGACTTCTTCCAGCAGTTTGACAACCTCTACAATGAGATGAGGTGGCAGAAGAAGATCCGCAGTAAGTCTTTACATTCTGAATCCAGCGCTCGGAAAATAATGATAGTGGCAGCGGAAGCAGAGTGCAGGATGGTAAAATCATGATTGTCACCCAGAGTATCTGGTTATTTCTTACTACCAGAATAAATTAAAGGGCCTGCAGTGATTTTGTGTTTTTGTGTGCTGAGTTTTTTGTCCTTGAACTTATTCTTCCTGTTATGTTTTTGCAGAAAATAAGGCTCTGTTTTGGTTCTCACGCCACATCTCTCTTTGGGGGAGTATCTCCTTCTACCTGGCCTGCCTACTCAACATCTCTGTGGCTGTCTTCTATCCGTTTGGTGATGATGGAGATGAGGGTGAGAAATTCTTATATATATATATATATATTGTTTTTTTACTGCTGCAAATTATCTGTGTGATGTTGGGTCGAGCCTGTCCTGCTCATGTGGTGAGCAGCTAAAGCTAAACAGGTGTTCATGCCAGTTAGAGCTGCAGCCTCCTCTCTGGATAAGTGTCCTGCAGTCTCCAACCCATGTGTTTTTTACATTTTCAGTGTGATAGAAGGATCTAGGGATTAAGTCTGCAAATAGTGGCCTGCGGGCAAAATCTGGACCTTGACCTAAATTATTTGGCTGTGCAATGAAATCTAAAATATTCCCATATTGAGCTGCAAAACTTTTAGAAAAAATCAGAAATATACTCAAGATGTGACAGTATAAATGTAGAGCCCATTTAAATTCCAATTAAATCGAGATGAATTTATTATTTAATAATCACTACAACCATGTGGAGAGTAGCTGATCTCTGTCTTATTTTGCATCATGTGCAAAGCTGTTTGACTGGTCATGCTGTGGATAGCTCATAGTGCTGAAATTAGGTAGAATAAATTTACCATATGAGAAAGAAAAGCATTCATTTTAATATCTTCAGTTCAAATGCAAATGAAATCATTTGTATTATTTAACCACAGAAAACCTTGAGTCTTACAAACAGAAATGATGAGGTGATTTGCATTTGTTTTTTATGTTGCAAAGGAGGCATATTGGTCTGTAGCTGGCAGTTAAGAGTGATACGATCGCACATGTTACTGTTCATTCTTCAGTGAAACTACTGTTGTCATTATCCGCCATTATTTTGAATGGTTTGAGAGAGACGTGATATGTTTTATCAGGAGTGGAGTGGCTGATGTTGGCTGTAACCCATTTTATCAGCTGAACTGCCAGTCATTAATGGATGAAACCGACAGTATCTGATTTGTGATAACTTTAGGTATATTAAAGCAGCTACACAGCATGCTTGAGGTGGGCTTCTAATTACTATCTCATTTCAACATTGACCACTTTTATATAGCTATTTGCTTTCAGATAATATTTGGATGTCTGTGTCTCCGCTGCAGTGATAAAAGTGCCTCCTGGCCAAAACTAATTGCCAGCCTCTGCATTAAATAATTCATAATGTATTGACTATAAAAAAAGTATGAAATAACTGCATCAAAAGTGCATTTTGTATGTATGTGTTTTCGGTGGTTGAAGAGTTTAATAGAAGCCTTTGAGTCTCTCACACATACAGATAGGCCTTTTTCAGAGAAGACCTTTGACGTGTCGCAGTAGGAAAAGCACAGGTGTAAATAATTAAGGAAGTGATGGCTGAATTCCATTTAGCTCCTTCAGTTTCAGGGTCCTGGTATTGTGCACACTGGCTCACTGTTACACTGCCACACTGTCATGGCTTACTGGGACACTTGAATAGACCGGACCCATCGTTAATTAGTCACACTTGTGCGAGTCTACATGTACATTTGAAAATGGCTGCCCTATATCACAGTTAGTTGTATTTATTTAAAGACCCGATACACCCACCACACAAGGGTTTTCACTTATTTGACTCGTTAGACTTCTGCTTAGTGTAGGCGTGTTCAAAATGTGCTTGACTGACATCTCCCTCACTCTGTGAGGGCGACACAACTTTCACTTTTATCATTCTTATTGATATGTTGAGATCGGTGACCTCATGTAACTGTCTGTGTGGCGGTGCGGAGCCGGTAAACATCAGTGTCACTTCTTCCCACTCTCCCACTCCATCTCCTTACATGGCATTTATCTGCAATGTTGCCAGATTGTGTTCGGGTTAAATGTACGTGACACTGCCAGCCATATCAGTGGGTTTTTAAGAAGCAATTCAGATTGTTGTTTTTGTGTCATTGTGAGATCAAATGGTTTAAGCCCAACTGAAACTTGAACATATATGTGGCTCTGGTGCTCTACTCATATTCTACACATTCCTGAAAGCCTTTTTAAGCAATAAATCATCAGAACATTGCAGTTTCCTAAAGAATTGTGAGCGTTACTTTTTGGGGTTTTACAGCCCGAGCTGAAGAAGAGACGGCCGTTTGAGTGATGAAATTGACGGTCCCTATAGACCGGTGTTTGACATTTTAAAGTGTTGCCTCTGACTGTGTTGGGCTAAGTTAAGCTCTTAGCTCAGGTGAATAATTCATTAGAGAAATGCCACAATGTTTTGGAGCTTTGATGCTCGGTACCTTGATTGATGTTTTATTCTTCTGCCCAGGCACTTTGTCCCCGTTCTGGAATATCTTGCTGTGGGTGGCGTTGGGGGTGTTCACTGCCTTACTTCCTGTATTTCCCAAACCGTGGGGCATCCTGTTCTTCCTGGTCTCCCTCATTCTGCGTGCCATCTACACTATGGGCCTCGGCCCCGCTCTGTTGTTACTGGGTACTGTCAATGTAAGTAATTGAACATTTAACCTTATCATCTAGGGATGTGTTTTTGCCTCTTCGTACATCAAAATTGTTGACTCCCTGAGCCTTGTCTTCTCTTTCAGCTGTTCAACAAGATAGTCTTTCTGGTCAGTTTTGTGGGAAACCAGGGAACATTCACCCGTGGCTACAAAGCAGTTGTTATGGACATGCTCTTTATCTACCATCTGAGCTATGCTATCATCTGTGTTCTGGGCCTCTTTGTGCACGAGTTCTTCTACAGCTTTTTGGTAAGAAATCTCACACACATTTCACTTCCTTTGCATTGCGACTGATTGATCAGCCTAGCACTTCAGAGACAAACATCCTAATTGTGTAAGAAATTATCTCCCTCCGCAGCTTTTTGACCTGGTGATCCGAGAGGAGACGCTGCTCAACGTGATAAAGAGTGTGACGAGGAATGGCCGCTCTATTATTTTGACAGCTGTTCTGGCCATCTTTCTTGTCTACTTCTTCTCCATCATTGGCTTCCTCTTTCTCAAGGACGACTTCCGCATGGAGGTGGACCGCCTTCCTGCACCAGGTCAGAACTCTTAGTCATTACTGTGACCTGACCCCCTGCCTTAAACAGACACGTTACTGATTGATAAAATAAGCATGTCTACAACATAATGTAGATGTTGCGTGAGGTATATATTTAAGTATATATATAGACTCTGACGAGGGACCTGTCATCCCCCATCTCTCTCCCCTCATTTCAAGTCAGGTCTATACTGTATAAAAAAGGCCAGGTGGAATTATGGCAGTGCCTGTATTTTCTGTCATGCCATGGCTGCAGTGCTCCTGCATTTAACCTTAGTTAAACCTGAAAACATGTTGTAAAACTGCGCTCTCTTACAGTACTGTCATAAACAGCTGTATGTGTTGTTTTCCTGCTTTGAACTTATCAATAACTCAGAGATTGTACAGCATAGAAGTTAATGAGTTTCAAACCTCAGGTGAGAAAAAAGATAAGTGACAGGCTGGGCAGTTGGTGGATCTACATGTCAAACAGTTTAACATTGCTGACAATAACTTCTGAACTATCAAGTCTAAAATCAAAAGGATTCTTTGACTCAGAATGAATCCATTACATAACTTGGTTTCAGCCTCATAGCTGGTTCACCATATTAAAATCTCTGTATTTTGTCTGCAATTTTTTTACCTTTCTGGTTTACAATTTCTTGATCAAAAACTGTCAAAACAAATGTTTGCATATATACAACCTCTAAATAAAAAAAGATGGATATGTACAGTACTTATACGTACACAGACACATGTTTTGAAAACACTGTGGAGAGTGTGGGTGTGTTAATGAGCTCTGGCACAGTGCTTCAATGGTCAGGAAAGACAACCTGCTAGCACATGTGCACCTGTTGCATAACCTGGTGGCCGCGCCATCCTGTGTTTTGCTGAATAGAGCACAGCAGACGCGACAGAGCAGTGGTGGGTTATGTAACCAGCTGGGCTCACGCCTGTCTGTCTGTTAGCTGAGGGGTGAGCTGAGGCACAACCGGAGCTCCATCAAGGCTGAGGAGCACCCTGTCCATGCTGCTGCTGCTGCTGCCGCCTCAGGGCTCTGACCCCTGCGCCCCACCGCAGCCCTCCTGTCCCCTCCACTCTTCTTCTCCGTCTTCCTCCGCCTCTTGTCTCCACGCCCTGCCCCCTGTCCTCCAGTCTGTCATAGCAGAAGGCCCTTTTGGTGACACTTTGGCCCAAGTGTAGAGTTCTCCTTCTGCCTATCTGCCTGAGCTGATCACACTCAACTACAGCTTCTCTGCTGCTCAGGACTTTGCCGATGTGCAAATGATTTGTTCAGGTTTTTTCAGCAACACTTCACCGCCCACCCAGCAGCTGCTGCCTCAGTTTACATAATGTCTGACTATATCTTTCTTGCTGATTTTACTGGTGCTGATTAGAATTAGTGGGAAGGAGTTTTAATGCCAGATTACAATTTTATCACACTTTTTTATTTGTCAATTCCGTGTATGTACTGTTATCATTAATCAACTACACACAACTGTTTTTCCCTTTTTTTTTCTTTTTAGGAAAAGGGGATTTATGGAGTAACACTAAAGATTCTGACACATGTATGAAAGATAACTGCCCTGTTTCCTCACCTAAATCTGTTCCTGGTAAGTTTTATGTTTGAGTGACATGTTTTCTGTCTCTTTATCATTTTATTTTATCTTTTTTTTCTGCTTTGCTTTGCTTTGCACAACACCCGACCCATAATAAAAGTCACTGTTGAGTGGACAAGTTTTAAGATTTAGTCGTTTGACTAGGGTGTGGGTGTGTATATGACCTTTCCAGCAATAGTCAGTTCCTGAAAGGTTACTCAGACACACACACACACTGAGACACACACATACACACATACACACAATCATACACTGTTTCTCACACAACACACACACACACACACACACACACACACACACACGAAGAGGACACAAAGAAACTTGATGAGGCAGAGGGGGTGACTCACACTCCTGTTTGTTCTCCTGCGTCTCCATGGATCACCTGCACTATAGGGGCACACACGTGATCTCATCTCAGCCACATACTTCACCTCCTCTTTCCCCTCAGCAGTCACGCTGTGAATGCCATTTCCTATTTACAGTATATGTACATTTCATATTTGGTATAAATAATATATAACATTTCTTCATAATTTATAGCACTCGTATTCTTCTCATTTTTTTTCCCGTTTTATCCTCACATTTGAGGAGGTGAAGGGAGGTGATGGTGTCATTTTGATCTTTAGTCACACCATTACCGGCTGTTTCCATGAAAAGGTGTTTGTCATCTCAGGCAGTCACAAGAGTCAGCTGATTGATCATTTCCTGAATTAAGTCAGGCTGCAATAATAGTCTTTTTTCCCAAATTTGAGTTTTATTAAAATCTTTTACACACCCTCAATTCACTTAAATTTAACTCAGCTCAAATTAACTTCAACTAAGATTAATGGTATGAAAAAAACAATTGCGGTAGTAAGTTATAGAAATCTGATTGATCCTTTAGTCATCAAAAAAGGAAAACAAAATAAAGAAAATTATACTTTAAATGGTACATTTTAAGTCTGTCAAGCTAATTTTGTGTAATTTCTAGCTTGTTGGGTGTTATTGGCTGTCTTGATAGCTTTTAGAACAGGTTGGATATTTAGCAGCTAGTACTGAACATTCAGTTTTTGTCCTTTCTAATGTTGTTATATTTTCTCTTAATTTATTTTCCTTCCTCTTGTGTCACTTAAATTCTGCCTAATTCCGCCTCACTCCTCCAATCACATGTTGTCCCGTGTGTCTGGTTATAGATGAAGATGATGGGATAGAGCGGGTGTGCGACACTCTGCTCATGTGTATAATCACAGTGTTGAACCAGGGGCTACGTAATGGAGGCGGTGTGGGAGACATTCTCAGAAGACCCTCCAAAGAGGTACGAGACCCTTCCAGTGAACGAACAAATTAGTGTTCACTTTTTACATTTTTAAAATATTTTTTCTATACTTAATGTCAATTTTTATTGTCTAAAGCTACACATAAATGGCATGTGTGCTGCATCAGCTTCTGTTTAAGATGAAATGAAAATATTAGAAGTCATAAAATGCATTTTCTCTATATTTTACACGTAATTGGACCGTCCAGGAGCCTCTGTTTGCAGCCCGCGTGGTTTACGACCTCCTGTTCTTCTTCGTCGTCATCATCATTGTTCTTAACCTCATTTTTGGTGTTATCATTGACACCTTCGCGGACTTGAGGAGTGAGAAACAGAGGAAGGAGGAGATCCTGAAAACCACCTGTTTCATCTGTGGTGTGTACAACCCTGTGCTTCACTCAGTACTGTATGAAAACACTACATGATATATTTGGGGAAAATGATCTAAAATGGAGTTCATGTCTTGCAGGGTTGGAAAGAGACAAATTTGACAACAAGACGGTGTCCTTCGAGGAGCATATCAAGTGTGAACACAACATGTGGCACTACCTTTACTTCCTGGTTCTGGTGAGGGTGAAGGATCCGACTGAGTACACTGGCCCGGAGAGCTATGTGGCCCAGATGATCGCGGTCAGTAGACCACGCATACACACAGCACGCACACACACACACACACACATTAACATTGCCAACAACAGTAAAATGTATCAACACCACCTTAGTACCTTTGCAGTTTTATGCATTAACAGTGTCATCGTCAATTAGTGAATCATGCTTTTTTGCAAGCTGTAAAATGGTGCTGTTATTTACTAGCTTACCATGGCACATAAACACACAAGCCTGAAAGATTTGATTTATTATTCCAGGGACATAAGGACAAACGAGCACATTCATTTCACATCCTAATTCATATTTTGTTGGAGAGCTGTGCCAGCAATCAGCATACAAATGTCAAAGTTTGGGTGTTTGAAAGTTGCGCAGCCTTCCTTACTTAGCAGACTTGCACAGTGTGTTAGAGAAGCGTGAGGCTCCACAGCAGACGAGCGTTCGAAAAATGAGACTGAGCCTGCAGGCCTGGGCCAAGCATCCCAATTTATTCTCCTTCCCCTTCACTGCTGGAGAGAGATGTGTTTCTGTGCTCAGGTAGTCTTCCTAACCTGCTAGGACACACTGTGGTTAAATACTAATTAAACCCAGTCCAGCTCTATTATCATCAATGCACCAACTTGCTGCACTGACACACAGACAAGAAGTTGAAGGATGTAAGGGCAACTAAAGGTGTTACCGTTAGGTTAATGGATTCAAATGAAGTCTCGGCACACAATGGCACATTTTGTGATTAACATTCGACCGTGATGGGCATAAGAATGGTTGCATTATAATGAACAATTTGCATAACAAACAGGTGACAGACATCGAATTAATATGCATCAGCAGGTCCTCCAACAGGTTGGTTCTCTGATGCCAGGCCAAGGTATCGCTGTATGATGAGGTAATGATGAGTCAGGAATTTATATTAACACCTCCTGATATGCTGCAGAGCAGAAAGACTCACAGGAAGGTAACACATTCTAAACTAAACCCATTTTTTGTGTCCATTTTATTTTTTCATGTACACATGTCACTGTAGCACATATGTGTTTTATAAAACTATATTCTTTTATGATGCTCACAAAAGGGTGCAACAGTGGGGGTGAGGGGTGGGGTGGAATAACTTCCCCTACTTGTAAGGTGCATGGAGAAGGGAAATATTAAAGGGACAAAAACTTCCCACCTGGCACACGCTCACATCAAACCAGCAAGAGGAGCCCCAAACAAAAAACACAAGTACAGAAAATCGACCAAAACTGTTGTAAAATTTGTCAGAAAATGTTGTGTTTATGTTGGATGCCATCATTGGTAAAATTTAAGAAAACCAATCATATGGTTGTTAGCTGTTGTTGTTTTAGACCAGTCAAATTCCTGAACACGTCTCTTTCAGTTCAGGTTATTTTCTGGATACCTTATCTTACCCTATAGCTAATCCTATATGAGGTATTTGTCTTGGTTTGGACTTGGGTTGTGGAGTTTGATAGACATATGTTGTCGAGCATGCAAATTGGTCCACCACTTTGGTCCAGACTGAAATATCTCAATGACTATTTGATGGATTGCCGTGAAATTTGGTGCAGACATCATTGTTGCCTAGAGGATTCATCCTAAAAACTGTGACGATCCACTGACTTTTTCTCCAGCAGGTCCAAGTTTTCACTTATTCAGTCAAATATCTCAACATCTAGAGAATGGACTGGTACAGATATTCAGGGGGCCCAGGCGATGTATCCTACTGACTCTGGTGAACTTTTCCTCTAGTGCCACAATGAGGTTGACATCGGATGGATTGCCATGAAACTTGGTACATTCATGTCACCCTCCGGATGAATTCTAATAACACTAGTGATCCCCTGAGACTGAACGTATGTTAGCATGCTGACACTTAGTTTAGTACCTAAGTACAGCCTCACAGAGCCACTAGCATGTTTGAAGACCTGCCTGCAAACATACAGTAAATTACTTTGGATTAGAGCATAAGTGCAATGATAGAAGATGTAATGGAAAAACAGCTAAATTTGAGAGTCCATGATGTTGATCTCTGCACCAGCTTGCTCCATCTGTCCTCTCCACACTGCAGCCATGAGTGGGATTTTAGGATTTGACTTGACATGTAGGTAAGGGAGTGTGTGTGTGTGTGTCTGTGTGTGTGTCTTTGAGGGCAGGTGGGAGGGGGGTCAGTGTGCAGTTGGGGCTCCACATGTTAAAGTCCATATTTATCCTAATCTCCTGCACTACTGCACTACAATTTTGGGCCGACAACTCAACATGAAGCTACTTGACGAATTTTAAAACTCTGCCCTCCCATCTGCATGTTGGAAAAGAGCTGAAACCTGATGACCTCAAACACACACATGCACACCCACATGCACGCACGCACACACACACACACACACACACACACACACACACACGGATCCTGACTCTCATAATGAGTGCATCTGGTTGGGTAGGACAGAGTGGTGTGGTGGCAAGCAGCAGAATAGGATCGTGTTACACTGTCTGCTGGTGTGCTGTGCATGCGATGTGAATCTGTGTGCGGGTGTTTGTGTGTAAAATTATGACAGCGACTACAGGCCTAGCAGGTACTGCAGCAGCCACAACGCTGTTACATAACCCATCTCAAGTGGCCTGCTAATAGCTCAGCCTGCCTGGCACGTGCTCTCCTGTCCCTTTCTCTCTCACACACACACACACACACACACATACAGAGTCACCATCACATCATGAACCCTTCATTTACTTTACAACACACACGTGACACGTTGTCTGTAACAAAAGCAGTTACAGAAATGGTCAAATAGAAAAGGACCCTGCACTTGTGATGTAAAGAAAGGGACAGAGGTCAAATTTTGCTTCATGATTAGTAGGATTAGAGCTCATTTAACAAACTGCTCAGCTGTAGAACCTGTTGGTGTGTGTGTGTGTATGTGTGTGTCTGGTAACTGTGGAAAGTGATGCTTCCTGCACACTCATCTGGTACACTCTCTGTTTACGTGTGCTGTGTCGTTGTATCCCCTGACATTCATCTGTATCTTTGTGGTTGTTGATTAGATGACTTGTACGTCTACTTCTACGTCATTCAACAGCTGGAACTCTGTTATTTTTAGTTTAAGTTCCTGACCGAAGTGCAGTACTGCATACAGGATAAATAATCTATATCACTGTGGACAGAGTGCAACCCAAAATGCAAACAGCTATAGTGATGTTTTATGTGATTTTAATAAAACATGGTAGCATTTTCCTTGAGGAATATCAAGAGCATAACACACCCCATTTCGTAATAAATACATTTAATGATTATTCCTTCAATAACTTATGAATAATAAGTATCTAAACAATGACAACTGCCTGCTTAAGGTTATCACAGTGCATTGTGGTATCTTCAGATATCTTATTTTTTCTGACCAACAGTCAAAAAACCCAGAGGTATTACATTTAAAATTGTATAAAAACAACCAGATCTTCACATTTAAGAAGCTGTAAGCATCAAATGTTTCTTTGATGAATGGATCATATTCTGTTGATCAACTGTGGTAATCTATTACCAGCTATTAATTTCACACAGTTGCATTTCCTTTTATCTCAAACATTATTATGAATTAAATAGATTTTGGGGGCAATTTTTAACCTTGTCGGTAATCGAGACAAATAGCGACCAGAATGCTAATTTTAGCCTTGCTGGACTTTGTCTGTGGTGTCTGACATTGGAAACATCTGAGGTTGTTTCCACAGTCTGTGTACAGCAGCAACCTGACTTTTCTGTTTTTTTTTTTTTTTGTTGTTGTTGTAGCTTTTCTGCTCAGCTGAAGTGCAGTACGTGGTGAAACACACCAGCGGTATGGTGGCAGCAGCAGAGTGAGAAGCACATGAATGTCTGTAAATTCATGCTCACTGAGGTGTTTAAATTGATCACTGAAGCAACACTAAAGCTGACTCATTCAGACAGTACGACACACAGTGGACTACTGTACTATCGAATGAATAGCAACACGATAAGAATGGGACAGTTCAGATTCTATACAGTCACAGTTTAACTTTATCATATTAAGCTAGAGATGATGTGTCAACCGTCATGAGTGACTGTACATTCAAATTGGATACTGTATTCGCCCCTAGTAATGTCTCTTTTTAAATCTTTGAGGTTACTTAATCCATCAGTACTGGATAACTTAATAAAACAAGCATCACATAGCCCTCAGTTTCAGAGATGTTGAAGCTTTGTCTTTGAGTTCACAGAGCCTTCGCTGTGTTCTCCAAGCTATGAGAAAGAAAACTATTTTATTCTTTCAACGCCTTGATGCCAAAGGCCCAAATTAGCCCAAGATTTCCAGGCAAGCTCTTATAGAAGGACTTGATTCATAACGTGCAGCTCAGCAGTCATACTTAATCAGTCTAACTGCTTCCCCTGTAGTCAGGGATGAAAAAGTATTCTATTCAAAAGTACTGATAGCTAACTTTAATGTTGCTCAGAGTAAAGCATTTTGAATTAAAGGATTACTATAATAAAAGTTCAATAAAAAAGTGAAGTAGCTCTTTACGCAGTAATCTGAGTAAGTTAGACTTTGTTACATATGATAACTGCAAAAGGACCAATGTGGCATCTTGACAGTAACCTTCCTAAACTGCTTACTGTAGGATGTATAATGCATACAATGCAACATGTACGTGCATAAAAAGATACTGAGTTATAGTAAAATGTGTACTTTTGTAGTTCTACACTTGCCAGTGTCAGAAGGCCCTTTTCTTTCTCTGTTTTAGCTAGCTACTTTAAGCTAAGTGTTAACATAGCATGCTAACATGCTGAAATTTATCACTGCAACATGCTATTTTTACGAATTTTATGAATTTTAACATTTAGCATAGAGTGATGAGTTTTGTGCTTAATATGAGAATGTTAACGTGCTAATGTTAGCACTACCAATATGAGCATTAAGCTAAGACAATATATATCTGAGCCTGACAATCTGAGTCTGAGATGACCTGAAAAGATTGTGTATAGAGGATAAACCCTTCAGGTAACAACATGGTGTTCAAGGGTAGGTCCACCATTTTTCAAGTATGTCCTTAAACAACAGTCTGGTGCCCATATGAACATTGAAAGAGGTTTTCCTCGCTGTAATCATTCCTCCTGTTCATACTGGCTATTAAAAGATCCCCTTCAAATGCACTTTCAATGTAAGTGATAAGGGACAAAATCCACAGCCCTCCTTCCATACAAAAAATGTGTTTAAAAAGTTTATTTGAAGATAATACGAGGCTTTAGCCTTCCAAATTAGTCATTAACGAGGACAGGATTTTGTCCCCGATCACTTACATTGAAAGCACATTTGCAGGGGATCTTCTAATAGTCACTTATATTTCGCGACTAGTGGTAAAGATCTAATATTGGCAAAGCTTCCATTTCCCACCTATTCAGCAGTTTTTTTGTATGGTGTGTAATGAGCATTACGGCTTCACAGACCTATAGATGATTAGTCTTGTTTTTCTCTGACCTAAAATTATTGTTTTGATTATTATTAGTTGTGAAATGCCATTTAATGAATCACACTGAGTAAGGTCCTACATGTCTGTTTTATTTTAAAAAAAAGACAGAGTATGTCACAAATTTAGAACAATTTTCTAGATTTTGACTGACTTTAATATATATACTTAGAATTAAAGCAAAGGTTTGTCATTGCTAGTCATTATGTAATAATGATTTGAATGTTTGGAATAGGTAAGAAAAGTATTTTTGTTTTGAAACTTTGGAGCGGGAATGATATGTCACGGCCATTAATGTCCCACTCAGCAAAGTGTGATAAACTCATTAACTAAAGAAACAAAAACAAATAACCCACACACCCCATATTCCTCTGCAACCTCAGACTCTACTCCCCTCATGTTCTCCTCTTTGTCCTCAGCGTCTCACACTCTGATCAGTGTTTCTATCCCTCAAGTCTATTCTTATATAAGAGTAGGTGGGAGAATACCTCACTCCTCCTACTGGACTTAATGTGGTGCCAGTCAAATCCCACTCTCAGCACCTTTTAAGTGTTTTTTATCAGAAGAACTGGCAAAGGAATATTACATAAGATCAGCTAATGGCAGTCTGTCTCACTTTCAAAGACGCACAAGAGCATGCGTGTTGTAAAACACACACTCTCGCTCACATCCTGCTATGTACATATCCATGCAGATGCACACCAACAGTACACACACCCACACATGTACAAACACAGACGCACTTAAGTCCATTACATAATGCTATAGGTTCATTTTGCTCCCTGTTTTCTCATGGCATTACTGCAGATGGTTTGCTCTGTCCACTGCACTGTTGGAAAAACAGATAATAAACTAAATGTCTGTTTTGCATATGAACATACACACACACACACACACACACACACACACACACACACACACACACACAAAATATAACACTAAACTCCCAGTTGTGTTCTTGATAGACGACAGTGACTCATCCCCACATCAACAGTGTGTTTATGGAGTGGGTGAGAATTGAAATGCCAGTTACTGTTCATTTGGTGTATAATTGCTTTCTGCAGTATCCAAGAGATAGCAGTGCTGGTTGAAAAATGTTACACTGTCAAGCGCAAAGCGGAGAGCAGTTTTCATTCTGATGGAATGATTAATATTAAACCTTCACACCCTTCTCCAGTTACCAATACCTCTCTGTTTACTCTCCTCCTGCAGTCTGGCTTTAGCACTGTAATGCTCCCCGCATGTCTATGCAAATCCTGCTTGTCGTTGTCTGTGCCAACATACTGTTGCTGCCGTCTCTCTGACCTACTGAGTCAGCTTTATTTCAGCCCCTTTATTCCTTTCACCTCTCTCACTGCTTCTCTCATATCCCATCTCTCCCTTTCGTCTCCCAGGAGAAGAACTTGGAGTGGTTCCCCCGAATGAGAGCCATGTCTCTGGTGAGCAGCGAGGGAGACAACGAGCAGAATGAGATGCGCTCTCTGCAGGAGAAACTGGACAGCACTGTCACTCTGGTGGCTCAGCTCTCTGGCCAGCTGGCTGAGCTCAAGGAACAGGTAGAGTGCCACTTCAGGCCGTTTTCATACTGTAGTGGGGAAAAGCTCTGATTTGAGCACTGTGGTAGTCTGAACTGTATGGCTAATGAATAACATTAAGCAAAAGTCTCCTGTTTTAAAAAAAAAAAAAGTGATAGAACAACATCATGTGTAGCTGTATGCTGTTCAGTCAACTGTGCACTCCACGTGCTACCTGACCTTGAGACTCCTTTCACCTAAAAACACCCGCGGGGCAAGAGGTTACATGGAAGAGGCGGCATCAGCAGTCTCATTTTGCTCTATATCTCTGTACTGAGCAGTCTAAGTAGATTCTATTGGACCTTTGATGCTCCTGAACGCAGCATGACAGGTGACTATCACGTCAGTAATCAACACGACTGAGAGCCGCCAGTGAGCCTCTGGCTGTTTGGATGACTAGCTCTGCTGCTGCAGTGTGACTGTTCACTCTCATCACCTGCCTCCCATGCATGTGATTCCAGTCACAGGCCTGTCCTTGTTCCTCTTCTGCCAGATGTGTGAAAACAACTCCTGCTGGGGGAAGGATAACACTCCAATAAACAAAACAACAACCTTTGTCGACCTCAGCAAGCAGTAAAGTCTGTAACATGTCCCTGCTGGCCGGCATCCTGGGTTTAACCCCTGTAACAACAAAGTTTGTGTGCTGTTGAAGCGCCCTTGAACAATCTCTGAATCTGCAGCTTGGGTCAACTCCAGGCTGTCTTATTCTTATCTAGGTTTACATTGGTCTATACTGACTTGTCTGGAGTCGTGGGGTTAGTCAGGATTTCACTCCGCCTTTATGATGAACAGAACTTTTTGGCGAACACCTCAAGAAGTGAGTGTGTTTGCACAGAACTAGGTGAGGCCACAGCTCTGCAGGCATGAGGGGAGGCCTGCAGGTCTCTCGGTGTTTCTGACTGGGAGGAAAGTTCTCCTGTAGGTCTTTCCTTATTACAACCTGTACTGACTTTCGCTCTTAACACATCACAGCTAAGATTGTGTGTGTGTTATTTGTGAGCGCTTGCTTTTATGTGTTTCTACACTGTGCAGGATCCTGCACAGTGTAGAAACAGTTTACAGTTTCCTGTAATCTGCGTGTACAGTTCATGGTTTCATGGTGCAAAGCCAGTGGCCTTCATATATATGACGTCAAGTGCTGAAACCATTGCAAATGTGATGGTTGTGAGAAATCAGGCGCTTCTGATTCATGAAATTCCCCCCCACACACTTATACAACATCCAATGTGCAGGTCACACTTCTGTACAATAACACGCCCACACGTGATGGTGTCCTCTAAAGTTTCCAGGGGACATTTTGGTTTCCAGTCACAACAGCGGTGCTGAACAAAGCAATTTGCATACAACTATGGAGAGGATTTATCTCTTTTATAACGTCTCAGTCAAATGTTGAAACGGAAATTTAAAATTAATACTAAGCTGTCACAGAATAATTGTTTGCAGAGTTTGAAATGAGTAATTCAAAAAGTCTGGTTGCGCCATTCAGTATTTTTAACGTGCATCAGCTAATCCAGATTCATTTCTTAAAGTAATGAGCTGAAGATTCATTTTGTTTCGTCTAAATAAATTTACTTGCTCTTCGAGTAGAAATTTACAAAGTCATTTTACCTACACTCCAAGTTCAAATACATAAATATTCCCCTCTGGAATCCAATAATTATGTGTGAACGTAGTGGGAACATTTTGTTTTGCATAATAAAGTGCCCACTAGAACAGTAATAGCACAAATACGGTCTTGCATATCATGTGTTTGCTAGATGCAAAGGTTGATGTTTTTTCTCTCTGTCTCCTCCACAGATGACGGAGCAGAGGAAGAACAAGCAGAGGCTTGGATTCTTGGGTCCTCCTCAGCCAAACCATCACATCCCAGCTCACTGAGGGGCTCAAGGCTCAAACAGGACACAATGACCGGCCTCTCGACTGCAGGCTCGCAGAATAAACCAGATAGAAATGCAGACACACATAAACTCCGGCCTTAAGAACAATATATGTACTTAGATGTACACCTACAATTACTGATGTCAAATTGCAAGAGGCCAGCAATTGCTGACACATGATTTTTGACACAGCGCCTTTTCTATGACACAAACACTGCCTTACTGGATACAGAATGTGCCTTATGTGCTCACTCAGCCATTAGGAGCACACTTTACAGGCTGTCTGTACACACTCTGGTATGCAGAGGGACTCGTCTCTGTGAATGATTGGCCGGGCTTGGCACACATCTGCCAGTGTAGTGTTAGTGTGCCAGACCGAGGTCGAGGGAAATGTTAAGGTAAGGTTAATGGTTAAGTGCTGTCAAGTCTGTGGACGGCCCTCTCTTTGCCGTCATTCCTCAACTGTCTCAGTGCTGATGTGTCAGTGAGCAGACAAACCGCCCGCACAGAGATCAGTGATTGGCTGTGAACTGAGAAGTTGGGGGAGTTTGCATCACTGGTTGGCCTCCAGGGGAAGAGCGTGTCCACTAATATCAAGTATTCTCCCCTTTACCTTTTAGATTTGTGTTTGAATTTATAAGAAAATGTGCTGTTTATAACTGGAGTATTATTTTTGCATTTTGGAAAAAGGAATCATACTGCCTCACCCATTAAGTTTTATAAACAATACATTGCAATAGCTGAAAGTGCACTTTTTTAAAAAAAAAAAAAAAAAAAGGGAAAAAAGTTAAGCCTGTAACTGGAGACATTAGTTAGTTTTGGGAATTATTTTTGCATGCTTTGTATTCTGTTTAAAAATGCATTCACTGCACCATTTCAGTTTCCCTTTTACAGATTTCTACAGAGTATATAAGTAACAGAAATGTGAATAAAGATAATGATTACATGTGCAGAACTTACTTGAAAAATCTTTTATGTCTAAATCTAATATTGGTACATAATGTAGTCCTGACTGGAGATGGTATGCGTACAGTTCCTTGTTACAATCCTCATTTACATAGAGATGACAGTTAATAGTGTAATATTTACTGTATTTGCTCTCATCTTCATCTTCTACTGTTTCTTAAACTGTTTTTGTGTAAATCATCCTCACTAGTCTCACTTGGACTGCAAATGATAAGTCTGAACCTGTGTTTTTAAATTTGCACATACTAATGGCAAATTATGAGTGCATGCACCTGATGGAAACTGTACTTTGACACTTTTTGTTTAAACAAAGTGTATAGAAAAATGTATTTTATGTGGTCAGATGTTGTAATAAATTTGTAACAAGACTAATTGGCGTGTTTTTTAGTCTGCAGCTCGCCTCAGTCCTTGTTGTTGTTGTTGTTGTTTGGGATGACTGAGTACTCCCCCGCACTCACTCTGACCCCCTACCCATCTACCCAACCATCCAAACACCCACCCACCCACCCAACCATCCACCCAAACATCCAAACACCCACCCACACACAGTGTTAACTCACACTTGGGCTTGTCCATGAAGGGAGCAAAGGACCTAGAAAAAGTCAGGATCATATTTCAGCTCATGCAGCACGAATAGTCATCTAATATTAAAAGCAGAGTTCACAGATACATTGTGCATGCTGTCACTGCGCTGCTTTTGTTTAGCTCATCTTGATATTTCATTGCAGCTAATTATAATACTGTGGCTGATGTGATGCACAGAGACTCTGGAATTTAACCTTTGTTCTCATATCAGTTCACCTCATGAGAGTTTAATACTCTTTAAAATTGAATGAAGTAATTAAAATACAGATTAAACTCGCAGATATGGAAAGTAATCATCTGAAGTTACTGTATTGAGTACTTCTGCCTGTTCAAAAGGTAGTTTTTCTTTCCTTTTCCATTCCATATTTTTATTTTTTGAAATAATGAAATTCCCTTACAGGTATGAAGCATTGGTTATATCGAGGACTGTCATCCACACATCCATCCACATTGTTGGTAATTTAGCACCACTTGTGGAAATGAATTCTTCAAAGCTGTGGCTTCTTGATTGTCTGCATGTTTATGCTTGTGTAACATATTTGAGATGATAAACGAATCACAGAAAGGCCTCAACTAGTCTTTTATCCCGTGCTGTCATTTACCCTCTACAGAGAAGCCCATCCTTCTTGGCTCCAGTCCGCTGTTTACGCTGGCAGGCCTGCATTTGCTCCTGCTGCCTGTGACAGCCATTAAAATTAGCTCACGCAGTGCCATAATGGTGAGCAGCTGTCACTGCGTAGACAAGAAGGGTAAAGTGCAGCATTACTGGAATGTATTGGACTCAGACAGGGAGGGGAGGGGAGACGATAATACCAGGACCATCATTACTGTCTGGCAAAGTCTTATTGCCATCGTGTGATACCAAACAAACATCCCCTGCTCTGATCTGTATCAAGATTTATGTTTTGACCAGGGAGAGAAAGCATTTCACTTTGGTGTCTGTCCACTTACCAGAGAACTTTTTAAGTTACTTGGAAAAATCAACTTAGTATAATACACAAGAGGGTCTATTACATTTCATCCTCTCAGAACACACTGAACCTTTTTAATGCACGTGAGCAGTGTATCATTTACTTTATGCACACTACCCCGCATCACAGTCATTTTTGAATCTCTTTGCAAGCCACAGTTTAAAGCCACGTGCTTAGTCGGTGTGTATTTAATAGTGAGAGTGAGAAAACACCCAGAGAAGGTCAATAAATACAAGGCAACATCCCAAACTCTGTGGCTGGAAGCGGTTGTTTGTCCAATTGGAGTGAGGCAGGCGTTTTGACTTTTAAATGGACTGTTTCAGACCAAACTGACGTCTCTCAATGATAAATTTAAACTATAAATTCAAACTAACTAAATATTTAACTAGATATCAACAATATATATTCCAGAAACATATTATTAGCTACATAATTAAAATACTAGATGAGAGTCCAGTCTGTTGTTTCTGTTTCTGTTCCTGTGAAAGTTGTTGTGATTTGTGTCAATACACATATTGATCTTCTTTCTTCTGCTGCCTCCTCTAAAGACTCATAGCAGTGTCAGTGGCCACCAGAATCAGATATCATTCAGTGTTTTTGCCCTGAAAGATCAATTGACCACACAGAAAGTTGTTAGTGAGCAGCAAGGAGCAGGGCGGAAGGTCCCTCCTTGCTGTCATTTTTATAAATAAACATGCCCCCATGATGACTGGCATGTGACTTCCTGTGTCTGGCTGCGAAATTGAGCCTTTGTAGTCACATGATGCATCGACACCATAACACAAAACACATGGAAAAACACTTGCCTGCCGTCCATCACACGTAGCTGCAGTACATACAGTGTGAGGTTAGACGTGAAATGCATCATTAAAGAGAATTCAGAAATCACTCCCACAATATTTTAGCTCTTTGAATCCACATCTACAAACTGGTGTCTGCTGCTGTGAAATATGACACTTGGTGTTGATTTCGACACTAATATTGCAAACTGTTATTCAACAGAGCTCCATCATCATTCAAAAAAAAAATCGTGATGATGTTTCAGATGTTTGAAAAAATAAATAATGATGTGATTTAGGACATTTTCAGAAATGTATTGTCATTCCTGAGGAAACCGATCAGTTAATCGCCATGAACAATCACAGTTAACTTGTGTAAATTAACAGTTATGACCACAGTAAATCACAGACTCTTATTTTAAAAATGTATTTATTTAATTATTAACAATCAGCATGGTAAACACATAGAAAGAACATAAACAGATAAAGCCAGGGGATCAGAACACTGACAGAAATCATAAATCAGCTCAAAACTTAAAAAAGATGGTTTATGATTAGAAAACTTAGATTTATAAATGTGTGATTTTGCACAAAATAAAGTCAAATTGATGATATAGTATTGATTTGCTTTGGTAGAAGTGACAGAGTCTATTTCTCTTTGAAATAAAGCACATATATCACAGTTATTATTGCTCTTTAGAGGAGAGACAGATCCGACCAACACAAGCAACAACAGGATCCAGTCAATTCAGATGCTACTGAGTCTCTAAGAAGCATTATGACACCAGAAGGGATTGCATCAAAAACTAAAGCATATTCCCTTGGTGATATAGGAATACTATACTTGAGTATGACATTAATGCGCCACTAGAATTGAGGAGCTGATTAACCAGATAAATTCCATGGACAAACCAGTTTTCCAAGAATAATGATTTATGTTTATATAATATGTCTCTATTATTCCTGATGTACTATCTGTGGGGGGAAATTTATGTTTATAAATGAGAGAGCAGGAAAGAAAATGAAAGTGAAAATTTGACAATAATAAGGGGATTTTTTTCAACATTGTGGCTGCAAAGTAAAACAAATTTAAGGCTTCCAAGTATTGAGAACAAGTAATTGGGAATAAAATGTCTTTTTTTAAAAGAAACTGTTTCATCCAATTTATCTTGAAAATATTGTTAAAGGTGGAAAAATCAAGAAAGTTCAGGCCACCGTGTTCATAGGAGCTCATTAAGACTGATTTTCTGACATAATGTATTCTGTTTCTCCACACAAAATTATAAAGCATGTAATCAATGGCCACAGAGGTCTGTTGGTTCACATCGAGAGATAAGGCTGCATAAGTGAGTCGGGATATGCCCTCTGCCTTTCTTAGCAAAACTCTTCCTCTAAGAGAGAAATCTCTTTGAAGCCATACATTTGAAATTGAAATTCAAAGAGCATCTAGTGTCATTGTTTTTGTTAAAAACAAATCCAAGGTAAGTGACTGAATCTTTCGCAGAAATGTTAGAAACAGGGGGAACGTTACAATTTTGGCAGGTGAGCAGTTCACACTTACTGATGTTTAAACAGAGTCCAGAGGCTCGAGAAAATGTCTTCATTGTGTCAATGGCGACTGAAACCTGTGAAGCATCCTTTAAAAATAAAGCGGTATCGTCAGCCAACTGACTAATAATGATTTTACGTTCAGCTATTGTGATACTTTTCAAGGGGCTGAGCTTCATGAAGTCAGAGAGTAATTGAGCACAAATTAGGAACAAGTATGGCGAGACATGACAGCCCTGCGTGAGAAGTGCCTGTATACAGTTTAACTGAACAATACATGGTCTTGATAGCTGCACAAACAGGTCTTCATCTGAAGTTATTTGGCTATCACAAAAATCTTTTTGGTCATTCTTAATTGACTTTGTTTCAGTGAGATATCCTAAAAAAATGATACTGTGACTCATTAAATTTCCTATAAAATGTGGAACAGTAATTAGCTATCTTATGGGGATCGTCAGTAGTAACTCCACTGATATCGAGTTTTTGAATAGAATTGGTTTTTACTACAAGATCTTTTTAAGAAATAGGCAGTGTTTTGCTCCTCTTCCTCCAACCATTTTCTCCTTGACCTCCGCTTTCATTCTGTATATTTCATTTAATTTATTTGGCTGTAAAATTAAATCCCGTCTGTCATTTTCTGATAAATCTGCAGGCATAATTGGAGTGAGAGCAATTACCTTTGTTTCTTCAATTTTCCTAGATGTAGACAAAAAATGACCTATACTCTCTTAAATATTTTATCACCTCAAATTTCAAAAGCTCCCAATTTCTGAAGAAGCATTTGTCAATTAAAGCCTTGTTCCAGAAACATTTTATCAATGTTTGGACCTTAATCATTAAATCATGTTTTAAAACAGAATTATTAAGTTTCCAATAAGAGCCTCTAAATTATTGAATAGTGTTCGACCTAAAAGAGACTTGGAGTGACACAGCTTTATGGTCTGTTAGTGGAGTCGTTATTATATTAACAATAATGTTATTCCCATCTAAACAAGAAACAAGAATCTATGCATGGCATAGAAGTGCATGCTTTATTATTCAATGTATAAAGTTTAAGATTTTTTTTCTCCATAAATCTACCAAATGGAACATTTGCATTAAATAGTATCGGATTAGAAGCTGAAGAATAGTTTGCACTTGGAGGCCACCTATCTAAAGAACCATCTAAAGCTATGTTGAAGTCACCATCCACAAAAATCAGTACATTCAGGCATTTGCATAACCACCACAACCAGGCTCAAACAGAGACAACTTTGTCTTACTGATGTCCCAGATTAGTCATACGTCTGGATTCAGGCTTTACTTTGAGAATTGTTGTTGATATGGATGACAGATTCTGTTACAATGTGCATTTTCCCATAAATTTTGATGATTTGATTTTGCTCCCTTTGTGCTCAGCTTTCAATCTTTACTAATAATAATAACGCAATTAGTGGCAGAAGCAAATCCATTCATTTGAATATGACTGACATTCTTGGTCTGATTTGGCTGCTTCTCTGTATATGTGTGGTGACAAAACAAGTAAAAGGAAACAGCACATAACTGACACAAAGATGCGTGTTTGTAGCCACAAACAATATGACAGTCATGAAAGAAGAAATGCACTTATTGGCATCTTTATCCAGATGAAATGCTCAGTTCCTAATCCAGACATGTAAGGCTTCTGTGAAAAATAAGTCATATTTTTAATCCCCAGTCAATCAACCTTTTTTGCCATTATTGACAAAGTAGATGTAACACTGCACACTTATTACAGCCTCCCTCTGGGTACATGTGCCACCTAATTTGCAACGGAAATTGCCTCACGTTTACCACTCCCTGCTCAGCATGTTTACTGTAGGTGACTGCTGTCGGCGCCTGAGAAGAGTAAGAATAAAATTAAACTTAAACTCTTCATAAAGCCGGTCAAGTCAAGCTTGTTTTTAAAAGGCAAACCTTAAAAAAAATAAATGTGGTTGTTTCATGGCTTTTCTCCATCCTGCAAACAGACTGAGATGATTTGGATGCTACAGTCCAGCTGCCTGTCTGAGTCCCCCTTTCCTCACCCCAGCCCGTTCCCCCCTCCCTTTTGTGGCTGCAGTAGTTTGACTCCTACAGGCTGTTTGAGTCATGCTGGCTAGTGGCCTGGCATCCACCTTCGCAAGCCACAGCCCAGCACTGAGCCCCAGTCTGGATCCAGTCTCATAAAATGTAGTCTGCCCAGGTTGTGTTACTGCTGTCAGAATCTGTTTTTGGTGCATGTAACCGGACTTTTTGAAGTGTTACAGGGTTTAAAATACTTTGCTCTTGTTTTCCATCAAGGACTTTACACAAAATATTCACAAATCTGCATAAGAATAAAGAGTAGCAAATGAAACAAAACAGGTTATTCATGGAAATAATTCACCTGATTGCTTTTTAAAATTTCTGTTTGTGTTACAGCAGTCAGCTGCAAAGAATATATAGTTAAAACACTTTAATATAATGTGATTTTCTGGTTGTGAAACAATAAACTAATAAAGCATGTACTATTTTCTCATGTAATTCAGATTAAAGGGGATCTTGCACTGATATTGGCTTCTGTATTTCTCAATATGTGATCTTTTTATTGTGTGAAAAGCTGTTTTCCAAAGCTTGAGGCAGTGTCATTTAACATTTGCGAACCATAATTTGACAACACAGTGATTCAGTGTGCCACCTAAAGCATCACTGGAGCAAATGATCATGATTATTAAATCTCAGTAGCTCAAACTAAAGGAAATTTTGCAGGACCATGTAGAGTTTTTGAGTTCATTTTGTTTTCAATATTGTCCTTATAAATTGTCTTGTGTTACATTTGTATATAAGCTGTATGTCACAAGAGCAAATGTCAACACTGTTTAAAGCATTGTGAAAATGCTGGTTATGTTTTTCAAAAACAGACCAGTTGTTTTTCTTCTTCATCTATTTATGTTATAGATTTCCGTAACAGTGGCAACTGGAAGTATAAAGTTATATAATATACAAAATTTGTACAAAAAGCCATTATAATACAACCACCACAAAAGACAAATATGCTGGCATTAAAAAAACAGATAGGCACACACCAAAAAGGCAAATGTCCCTGTCCTTAAGAGTGTAATCACACAGGTGGCATTTCTTCATCCTGACCTACCGTGGTCATGACATTAAACCTTCTGCCACTGCTGGAAGGAGGGAGAGCCAATCTGCAGACCTGCAAAGAAGACCTGGTAGCGGTGTTTCCACATGATGAAGGCACCGACGGCACAGACGAGTGCTTGGACCAGGTTCAGCACAATCTGGAGCAGGAAGTAGAGCGTGAGCGTCCCATTGATCACCTCACAGTCACTGACTCCCTCGTAGGTGAAGGTGCGAGCTATCGGGTCCTGTGGGTCCAGCTTGCACATGCAGTCCTCTCCAACCTGTTCGCAGCTGAGGCTACTGGCCTGTGAGTAGTGGTGTCCGGCAAACGCCGTAACCAGCACTGAAATGACCAGGCCAATTGTGCACAGGACAAAGTACAGGAGCTGTAGAGGGCAGAGGACAAGAGTGAGGTCGTGCACTTTCACCTTTAAAGGAAAGTATTTTCCTATCTTCCACTCAGTGTGTTTTTTACTCTAGAAATCTGGCTCCTGCTGTAGTCTGTTGTCTCATGATTAACCCAGAGAGCCAAAACTGTAGCTTAGAAACAAGACATGCTGGCTCAGTGCCTATGGCAAGTTCATTTCAAAGAGATTACCCACAATACTACAGGGCAAGGTCTGACCCTCAGAGTAGGAGCCCAGCACTTAACACAGAGCAAACGCCGCACATGTAAGACTGCCCTGCAGCTACAGCCGCAGCGCTTCCCACCTTTAGTGCAAGTCCTGTGCGAGTATGTTGTGTCTAAAAATATAGCTGTAAAATGTGACAGAGGCTCTGTGTTGTTTATGCAATTGCACAATCTCAATAATGCTAAACCTTCATCTTAATCCATCGCTTATATAACAGGAGCCCTCATTCACTGGTGTGTTCGCTCGCAGTTACATGCTGCTTATGGAATTATGCAAGTGATGAGCGGTGCTTGATTTGAAATGGCATTTATGTTAATTTTGGAACAGCTGTGAAATCTGGAGTGTGGTTGGTGACGGTGCATCAACAAGTGCTTGCATGAACATCATGTGCTTGATTTAGCAGGTAGAAACTGAAAGGAGTCAACACTCAATTGTTGTTTACAGTCCATGCGGTACCCTGGAATGGCTTTTAGTGTGAGAATACAAAGTCACGCTTGAGAAACTGAGTGTCTGGACATAATAAATATGGATTTGAAAGGGTTATCAGAGAGCCAGGACCCTCATCTGACAACATAGCAACACTTCACTTGAGAAATGTCTCCAGCTACAGCACATTTTCTACTCACTCGACTTGTTACTCGCCCTGGGACGAGGGCAACTGAAATATATAAATGTGCCGACTGTAAAGCCAGAAATTCTTAAGCGAAAAGTGAAAATATGGTGAAGCCAGATGTTTACTGAGCTGTTTGAATAAATGATATTAATAGATTAAGGCACATTTGTTTTGGGGGACAAATAGAGAGACACAGAGTGCTAACTGCAGCTGTTCTGGCATACACAATATTAATTGTTTTAAAAGGAGTGCTTTATTTAGGTTCATTTCTCATCATAACACCTCATAACACTGAGGAGTTGAACCTACAGAACTCAAGGCTTTTGTAGATGTATTTACTTCACTGCAATTGTGCTTCCTTGACAATCCTCAAACTCTAAATACTTAGACTATCGACTATTTCCAAACTCTTTATAAACTTTGTATATTTAGATGTAAATGAAGATAATCCCTGTTTTTGGTGATTCAAAGAATCTGGTGGTAAAACTACACAGTACAGATACACTTGGAATTAACTTTTTATGTTGCCTTTCTTCAAATACTTTTTCGCAAATTAGCTGCACCTCTTCATGCAAAGTGTTTTTGAAACACTCTCTTAACGGCATATGTACATTTTTTCATTTTCTTTCATTTTTTTTATTTTCATTTGAAACCTGCACACATGAGCCAGACAAGAAAAAAAGTGTTGCTTTCAATGATCTGCTTCTCAGTAGCAAACAATGGTGGACTGATTTTAATTGCCTTGAAATTCCAACTGCATATATTGTATGGCTAATTAAGCTAAACGATAGAGTCACATTAATGAATGCGCTCATCCACTCATAGGAATCCCTGCAGAGCTCTTTTTGCTGCAGTTCTCGAAAAACAGACAGGATTGTTATTCGTGTTATTAGTTTATTAGAGAGCCTGATTAGGGTCCGTGCGCGGCATGATAGATTGTCAATCACAAATAACTTCTAGAAGCGTTACGTCAGGGTGTGTGTAGACTCACCTTGACAATGAATTGCATAGATGACCTCTCGTCAGGGAGGTAGTTGATACAGTACAGGATGAAGCCCACGAAGGCGACCAAACACAGCTGCAACAATACACCGAAAAATGATTGGCATAGTTCGGTTAGATTCACTCATATTGGACCATTTCTCAATCGAATACTCGTTCTGTGGACTTTCATTACCACAAAGAATGTACTCAACCCATGCATTCCTGACTTGATGCACCCAAGATATTTTTTAATACACTGTACCTTATTATTATTATACAGTATGAGATATACAGTATGTTTGCTATGCTATTAAAAATCTTGGTCTAGAAAATCTTTGTGTCCAGTTTTTCAGGGGTGTCTGTTAATATTGCATGATTCAGCAGTAAGTCATCATCTGATTACATTACTCTCTCCTCTCTCTCTCTCTCTCCCTCCTCTCTCTCACACAGACACACTCGCACTCTATCTCTTCAGTGCAATTGGAGTCTTGTGACTAACGTGCAGCATCTTATTTAAATGTTTTTCCCAGGTTCTTAAGCACTCAGGATTCTCTGGAAAGTTCTTGATGACCTCAGTGTTTTTCACTCGGCTGAATCTCGTGAGGATCTAACTCGGGATGTTGGTGTCCAGGGATGTTTTTGAGAGCAGATGGCATCTGTGATAGATAGGACCCAAACAGGAACAACATGTTTTGTTTTTTTTTCCTTACCCCAAAAATATGAGCTTGAATTTGATTCTGAACTATGCTGATAAATACAATTCATCTTTTTGTTTTGTCACAAAAGAGACAAACATTCATGTTCTTTTTCTTTGGATGAACAGATTGAAATATTAACATAATCAAACTAGTTCCTAAAAAAAACATAATCTGACAACTGTCAACATACATACATTTCACTTGCTTTCATCACACTTTGAATTCAGCTGACATTTAAACTGTTATTTCTGACTCTTTAAATTAAATTACAGCTGCTTTCATCTCTTACACTTCGTCTGCTTTCACTGCTTACATGTTAACTGACTTCAGTTGTGTTCTTGGAGAGATATTTCAGCTTCTTTCACCTCTTCAACTCTTAATTTAACTACTTTCAGTGCTTACGTGCGAATCGGCGACTCGACTTCCCGAAATGGCTACACTTCCACACGCTTTCAGCAGTTAGAGTTCAAGTAATTTTGAGTGCTTTCACCTCCAACACTTCAAGTGACACCTCAGCTTCTTTTAGTGCTTGAACCTCCACTGACTTCACATTACTCAACCAATTTAAGTGCATGAAGTTAAACTGCAAACAGTATCTCACATGGAAAAGCCATGTAAGACACATTTTCTTTAATTTCTTGTGATTTAGCCTTTACTCAACTGTTATGTTAGTGTCAGTTTTGAAAATACGCCTGTAATTAAAATATACAGCTTCCCTTCTAAATGAAACTTTTTTGATGAAGTAACTGCATGTGTGGTGCATTTATATGAGTGTGTCCTGATAAGGCGGATAGTTGGATGAAGGGTGATGAAGTGTAAGTAGGCATGCACATCACGGTTGTAAATAATAACAAGTTGCTTAGGTGCTACTTAGGCGTTCAAAGGTCAAGTTGGAGTGTGGCATGGCTTGTCTCATTTGCCAAGATGTTCGCGATTTATTGGACATGCAACCAAACCAGCGGACGGTGCAAACAGGCCTCAGGTGTATACGGTAAGGCAGTTACACACTGAGGGATATAGCTGAGAGTCATGCACAAGTATCAGAAACGGGCGACTGAGGTTCCATGCAAATATGAGAATGATGTTAGAGCGTAAGGATGGAGCTTACAATGATCCCAGCCCAGTGTGGCGTCTCCCTGGCCAGCAGTGAGGGGCTGATGGCCAACATAAGGAAGGCCACAGCTGTAACGGCCACCCCCAACAGCAGCTGGAACGTGGCGACGAGCAAAGGGAAGCGACAGACTCTGCACTTATGGTCGTCCTTTGGCGCTGGGCTTTCACCTCTCATCTTCCTGCCCTCCTTGTCTGAGGAACCTTTCTGCCCTTGCCCCATTTTCTCCTGTCGTCTTCAAACTCTTTCCCCTTTCTGTCCTCACGACTTTTACTGTACTGTTTGGGGTGGCTGAGCCTGCCTGCCTGCCGTCTGCCTCTCTCCCCCTCTTTTCCCCTCCCTGCCGAGGCCTCTTCTCACCATAAGCCCAGCTCGGCTGCTATTTGGAAACAGAGAAGGCTCTGAACTAATATGGAAAACATTTGGACTGGATTCCTAAAGCAGCTCCAGTGCCACATATAGAGCAGGCAGCATACTGTGGAGGGAAGGAAGAGGAGGGAAAGGGGGGGGCAGGAAGACACAAAGGGGGATTCCAACATACGACTGCAAGGTGATTTCACTTGTAGTCACATTTAAGAGAAGAGAGGGAAAGTACAGAGGCAGATCAGCAGGTACGAGTTAATGAAAAGCCAGCGCAGAAGAGGTCACACTTCATTTGAGAGCGGGAGTGATTGGATCGTTCTTTGTCAGCACTGTTACACAAGAGAGCCATATGCTGCCAGCCAGAAAATGTCACATGACTTACAGGAAGAAGTAATGTGATCATAAGGCATGTGAGAGCATTACTGAGGCTCAGATTTTAGTGTTTTTGAACACTTTAATGTTCATAAGAAGGGAACAGGTGTCACTGACAATCAGTTTAAGTTTGAGCCATTTATACAACTTTTGTAATTTGTAATAACACATATTTTGATGGAAAGTGTTTACTCGCATTTATGACTTCTAAAAACAGCGTAGTCTCCAAAAACATTATGAATCGAGTGACTTTGAATTATTTTTGGGAAATGTGATCATTTCTTTATATTAATTGTTTTAGGAGATCAGACAAGTCAAAAAGTCAAAGTCACAAAACCTCCATTTGCACTTATCCCACCATTCACTGTCTCCTTATTATTATTATTATTAGCCTATTATTATTATTTTATCAATACATCCAGATGAAGGTGGGAGAGCTGCACTCATGCTGAGATTAATAAAGAACCGAGATGCACGTGTTTGAGCACACAGCTGGGCCGGTGCCATGGTTACTGACAACGCAGCTTTGGACGACTGGAGATGTGTGAGTGGGTTACCCTGCCGGTCCTGCCCCGGGCAACAACACGGAGTGACTGCCTCGCGTGAACGCGCACGCGTGCACACACACACACACACCTTCAGTATTCAGAAGGGTTCTCCCCGTGTTTACGCCGTGTATTTACATTAACACATAGGATTTCACTACAGATTAGCATTGGTGTTGTTTGGTTATAGAGACATCGGGAAGTTGCCAGATTTGACCCCCCCCCAACCCCCCTCATAGTCTACAGCAAGAACAAACTGCATCGTTAAAAGTGATAGAGGAGCGTTTAGGGTTCCTTCTAAACTATGTAAGATAGTTTGGTGATTTCTGTCTAATAATGTATCATATTAAATCATACAGTCGAGATGCAAAGTTTAGGAGGCAAATGGTGTTAGATGAATGATGCTCCTGTGGATCAGACTGTTTCTTTTCACGCCTGCTACATTGTGCGCACGCATCACGTTTCATCAACCAGGTCAAACTGGTTAACACTACTTCGCTATAGGAGCGCCGGCGATATAACAGAGAGAAGGTCTAATTACCGGACTTTGTGCTGGTGCAGACTACACGTGAGTCGGAAGCTGTTCCCTACCGGAGGCGCGCGTGCGCTCTCACCACAGCACAGACGGCTTTGCAAAGTGGCAGCTCAGGGAACTATAGACATCAGTCTGAAGCGCAGCTCCACTGGAGGACACGCACTGTGCATCATCTCCCTCAGCCAGCCGTGCCTGTGTGGCTCGTGGAATAAACAAACATTCCCCGAAGAAGCTCAGGAGCGAATAACCAGCAGCAGAAAAGTGATGGATGAAAGAATACCGCATTTACAGGACAGGCAGTTCATGGAGCACGCAGATTTCTTGGGGTGAGTGTCGCTTTTGGCAAACTCTGTCAAACTCTGTCATATAAACTGTTCTGACAACCTGGTGGTTAATCGGACACTTTCCCTCGTACTTTCAGGGTGGACTACCCCTCTCTCTACATGTGCAAATCCAAAAGAGGAATCAAACGAGAAGATGGTGGGAAGGTGCGGGATAATAAAGAATTCCTAATACTTTGTTGTTATGATTAACCAGCCTTTGTGTATTCACAAAACTTAATTCATGTATAGACTACTGTAACTTTTTAAAAAAAACATATTTCTATTCTGATGCAATAAACGCCTCTATTTCTGTCAGCAGGACGCATACAAGTTACCACACCGGTTGATAGAGAAGAAGAGAAGAGACCGAATCAACGAATGTATTGGTCAGCTGAAGGATTTGTTACCCGAACATCTGAAGCTATCGGTAAGATCACGGCATACCAAAAGTTTTTTTTACGTGCTCAGCGAACATGGTTTAACAGGACAGAGATCTCGCAATTAGCCAACTGAACCTTTTGTTTTTTCTCTCCATAGACGCTCGGGCATTTGGAGAAAGCGGTTGTCCTGGAGTTAACATTGAAGCATTTAAACGCACTGACTGCTGTCACCGAGCAGCAGCACCAAAAGATTATTGCTTTGCAGAATGGTAAGATGAACAAACATTAACAAGTTTAATATTAGTAAGATCAGGTTGCAATTTTAAGCTGGTCAGATCACATAGCCTGAAAGGGGATTCAATATGAAATATAATAAATGATATTGTGGATAATACGCAGAATTATAACGAGAGTGCACTCTGAGAATACCACACAATCTAATACAATTCTTGTTGTGTTCTCACTGTGTTAGTATGCAGACATGCAAACGTGCTGTTGACACCTGCCCACCATATACTGTCCTTAGCTCATGATGTGCTGCACCTTACAGGGCAATGCTCTGTTAATCTTTGAACTGCAATGTTTCGCAGGAGACCGGTCGATGAAATCTTCCATTCATGCAGATCTGGACGCGTTCCACTCCGGGTTCCAGGCCTGTGCCAAAGAGGTCCTGCAGTACCTGAGCCAATTTGAGAACTGGACGACACGAGAGCAGAGGTGCGCGCAGCTCATCAACCACCTTCACAAGGTGCTGGCGCAGTTCCAGCCCGGCGCGCTGCCGCTCCAGCACCAGCTACCCACCGGGGACGCACAGGATGGGCTGAAAGCCGACAGCCAAGCCAACTGTGTCCCGGTCATCCAGAGGACCCAAGGCGGGGAGCTTAACGAGAATGACACAGACACGGACAGTGGATACGGGGGCGAGGCTGAAAAGAACGATGGCAAAGAGAAAGAATGTGAGCGCAATACGACGCAGGGACCCAAGGCGGTGAAGATCAAGCAGGAGTTTGGAGATGAACGCGCTGCCAAAAAACCAAAGATGAACTGGTCTGGGAACGGGTTAGGGGGCGCGGACCCCACCAGGCCCGATGTGGCGCTTATGAACTCTCTGATGGGAATAACCAGTGTGGGACAGCAGACACCCATTTGCATGCCTTTCTACTTCATCAACCCCTCAGCCGCAGCCTCGTATATGCCTTTTTTCGACAAGAGCAACATTGAAAAGTACATGTACCCAGCGGCGGCCGCTCTTGCATCCCCTTTCCCCTGGCTATACCCCGCACACGCGTCAGCAGCGGCGGCCGCGGCTGCAGCTGCCGCTTTCCCCGGTTTGTCTGCGCACTTTGGAGCCTCTTCTCAGCCCAAGGACTCCCTCTCTCCAGACAGCGACGGGTCACGCGAGGCTGAGACAGGCTCACCTGAGGAGCGCGAGGAAAGTCCCGCGAGTGACGACGGTAACGATGACGTAGCTGACATGTCCCAGGAGAGCAAGAATAGCCCACACCATCAGTTCTCTGCTTGTCAAACGAGCTAACGTGTCTGTGTTACCTTTCCGTGCATTCTGCTGAGGAGTTTATGTATTCTTTTTTTTTTTTTTTTTTAATTAGGCTAGTTTTAAAACGAGGTTTCACAGAACAGTTCCTCATGTATAATAACATCTTGGCGAAACGGGGCAGTTGTGACGACGTGTGCCTTTTGCACTTATGCTAGATTAATCAATCTGAATGATTATCGACAATGATTGACACTAATTCACGGCTGTGTTGTTGTGCTGGAGATAGTTTTTTATCCTCTTTGATAAAATATTTTCAAATGGCAGCATTGGTGCCAAAACTTTGAGTATTACAACAGTGCGCAATATCCCAATCAGCGAGTCTCTCTGGATGTATGAAGCTGCAACTGACCTCTGCCAAGGTTATTAACAGCTTGGCTGACTCTGACTGTAAATATTATTACCTGGAAGATCCATTAACATGTAGATGTGCACTAAATGGGCCTATAAAAGAAGTGCTCCTCAGAGTGTACGCCTACAGTACCTCATCCCCAACTTTGCCTGGGGTAAGCTTATTGGGAGGCGCATTAGCCTACTGTCCCTCCTGAGAGGAAATGAATGGTACCCCCAATCCCCTCCCAAACACTCATAACATCCACCAAATACAAGAATCTATCACTTCAACAATCACATATTTATAAAAATGAAATCATGGGAGAGGGGTTATGCCTGATTTCCCTCCACTCATGTTTTACAGATTTGAGTTTACTCTGGTTTCTTTACTTGTTTGTTCTTGTGAGGAAAGAAAAAAAAAAGCAGTTAAATGATTCAGAATAATGGAAAAAGAAGCCCTTCATTCACAAGGGGCTGCTTGACCAGCATATTGTACGTCCCCTGAATGAAGCATTTCACAGAGATGCCATGACCTCCTGTCCTGTACCTCCAGGAAACATTGTAGGATAGCACCTTATAGATCTTTGATATTGAATGTACCTGTATTTTCCCAGCTGTTAAAGTTTGTATGTAGGATGATCTTTACTCTTTGAGATGTAAAGTGCACTTTTTCTGCTTTTACCCCCCCCCCCAACAATCTCCTAATCAATTTGAAAGTCAATCACTGTAGTTCTCTTTGAACCTTTCTTATTGTGTTGTTTTCTCAAAATAAAAAATATGATTTCGACTCAAAAGAGAGAGCAGAGATACCAGATGCTTTGTGACGATTTCATGCAGTAAAAAGTGGTGATCAAGTAATTTGCCCGATTTAACAAATCACTGCTCATTTATAGCTCTTTCAAGGTAAAATGATTCAGATCATAATCAGCTTTCAAAGCCCTGTACCCCACTGCACACCAGACTATTCTCGATTCTGTTATATGCTATCATTATGTAAAACCTCGCTTTTCAAATATCTGACAAAGGTGGGAAAGAAGCTGTGGTCATGTGACCATCATTTGAGATTAATTCCTGCAAGTGTAGTGTTGTTTAGCTTTTTTTTTAAACAAAAAAAAAAGTGTCACACGTGACTGAATAAACAGATGATTTTCATTGTATTTTGCATACATGACATTGCTTTTGTAGTTCTTCTCTTCAGCTGGTTTTCTGCCTCAAATCTGTTATCAACTGTTATATAAAGTGGCATGTGTGTCTGTAAATAGTTTTTGTGAATATACCATAAAGTATACATGTCTATGTCAATGTTGTAGAAGTCTATGGATTTTTTTTTTTTAAAGATTTAACTAAGCAACTGTTGCACACTTCGTTAATGCTTTACACATATGCTGTTCTAAATTATTGCTGATGAGTTGTAAAATAAATATCAAAAACTAAACTCTGCAGCTTTCTTCTTATTTAACACAAACCCTGTACTGGTTCACAGTCTCTAGTGTATTCAAATGCAGTCAGTCAGGTTGAATAAATATGTTCCTACATGTGTAAAATTGAGGTAATAGGAAGCAACACATGCTGCACAAGACAAAGAAAATATTATTTCTAATAGCGTTCATAGATAAAGAATAATGGAAGTCCAGTAGATGAAATACTGTATATTGTTACTAATACTCTAATCAGCTGACAGGTCACAGCAGAGGAATGTACAGTAAGCCAAGGCTTTAAACAAATGTCATGTGATAAAAGGATGATGGAGTGAGATTACCCTCAGTCTCTGCAGGCTGATGAAAAACAAGGGGCCTCCTCCCAACTTGTCAAAAGCTTAGAGCAGGATCTAACCCAGTCTTTGTTGTTGCCATTTACTGGCTTAGTGCAATATCATTTGAATCTTTATGAATAATTACATCACTCTCGATGATCCAGTGCCTGATTTGATGTTTTCTAGTCATCTTGGCAACGCAGACGTCCAATTAGTGCTAATTTATACCTTTCAGGGTTTTAAATAAACACGTATGTCGCCTTAAAGTGCGGCTCCATTTTCAGTCTTTTATACTTCAGCTTTCCCAGCTTCAAATTACAGTAAGGTACAGCGAAATTTAAGCAAATGTATTTTTTTGCCTTATTTGACCGGATCTTGTTATAAGCCTCCTATGAAGCCAAGTAGCATCGGTCATTCTTTAAGATAAATATGCATTTATGCTGACAACATCTCTTCTTATTTCATTCTTCTGTGGGGGAAAAAAAAAAGTGCTTCTCTTCCAGCCATGTTGCGCCAATGCTTCTTCCATTACTAAGCACATGTCTCCATCTACTGGCCAAAAGCTTGACAGACATTTAGAATCACATAGCTGAACAACACATTACAAATTCCTTCTCATTTACATCCACAGACAACATTTAACAGTCACCACGAGCGCCAGTTGTGACACTTCTAATTTTGTCAGATGGTTTATTGAATCATGCAATCCATGTCATATCAGCAGCCAGTTACAGCCATACATCTGTCAACACTTTGCAGTATATTAAGGCAGGAAAAAAATAGAAACAGGTATGTACAGTCGACATCTTACAGTTCTCTAGAACATATACAGTTGTAAACAGTGACCATAGCTACGTCTTGTCCCAGGGTGGAAAATGCACACAAGTGGTTTCTTAAAGGGAAAATCCACCATAATTTGTAGACCATTATAGTTTCATGATCTAGTTTAAACCGTAGAATTTAAAAACTCTCCTTAAACTAAGAAGCAGAGAGAGAGACACACACTGCAGTGATGTGTTTGTGTGTTTTTGTACATAGTGACTGTTACAGGGTGGACCTCCCTTTTGTATAACACCAACCATCTATTTATTCCTGGGCAACAGTACTGCTCTAAGCTGGTAACTACAGTATACAGTATGTGTGCATGACAGGAGATAAATCAGATTAAATGAGAATGCATTTTACAGCACATAGTATTATGGTGACAACAATACAGTAGCAAAGTGGAAAGCACTATCAATAATGTTCTTTCTACAAAATACTGACGTAAAAATTAAGTTTCCTCTTTGTTGCCATGCTATTGTCATTTCTTTCTGTGCAGCAATGTGGCACTAACACAGCATCCAACGTGTAATCTAAACTGACTATAATCATTGCTTCAATGTCTCTACTAAAGCTTTACTGTACATTATTTAAATGCACCAACTGCTGAACGAATATAAAGGCACTTTACTGTAATTAGCAGCTGAACTACAATCTAAGAAGGGCTTCACACCTTGGCTTTTTTGACTCTGAACACACACACTCACACTCACACTCACACTCACACGTCCCTTTAATCACTGATTCATTCACTCATACTCACAGTAACTGTAGCGATCCATTTGTAATATTACATGCCACCGTTTTTAGATTCGACTAACAACTGATTTACTGTACTGTGGGTGCTCTACACGTCCAGATTATGGCTATATTCACAGCACAATCATGCAACAAGACCTGCTAATCTTTGGCCACCGATCCTAACAGCGAAACAAGCACAATCAATTTGGCAAAAGTGTACTATGCTGTCATCTTAACAAAAAAAAAAAAAAACCCAAACCAAAACAAAACAAACAAAAAAAATATCAGTTTAGGTGGAAAATTAACACTTTCATTTTGCAGATATTACTGCAGGAATGAGGGCACTGCATTTCTGTAACTGTGAATGCACCGCTTTGTAATAAAATATAATAATTCACTAAATAAAGCTAAAAAGTAAGAAAACATATTTACAGTATGCCACGATTTTGGTACGTACAGACAGTAACATTCTTCAGTAACAAAACTATCAACCGTTTGTGCATAGTTTTAACATGAACAGAAAGTCAGAGCTATGGGAATAGATTCTGATTTACAAAATGATAGACTCTATAGATATAGTTTTATTATAGACACAAGTGGATCCTTCATTACTTATATAAGAACCAGTCATTATGCTGGGTAAAGTGTATTCACGGCAGAATTACAAATGCTTTCAGGGATATAATTCATAGATTCACAAACCAAGAATCTCAAGGATACTGCTCAAAAGGCCATAGTTTTGAACCATGATGCAAGTGAGAAAACAATACAAATCATTCTGCAGGTACTAAAGTGAGAGTAAAAGTACATTAAGTGGATATGTTTATAAAGGAAGTTCACTACAGCCTGATGTTTAGAAAGTCCTAACATGTTTAGAGACAGCGCGCCATGAAATATGGTGGCACTGCCGTGCTTTTTTCTTTATGCCATAACGTCACAACATCTTCACACACCAAGTGCTCCATGACTTCCATTCAAAGATCAGCATTGTTCTTTCACTGCAGGTCTTCACACTCAAAGTTGCCTTCAGTTAACTGAGACAACAGTGCATAGTGGTGTGCTACTGAGGTATCCTGTACCAAGATATCCACTTACAAATGGGTTCTAGGGAGAAATGGGTACTTAAAAAGGGAGCTCTGATGTGTTCCCTCCGAGCAGAAGTGCGTAGCGGAGGCTCAAACATAGATCCCCTCTGGGTTCAGGCCAGAGCTGAGAGGACTGTGGAGGACCCGGAGGTGACCGGACATGGGGTGCAAGGACACCGGACGCTTCAAGGAGCCAGACAGGGGAACTAAATCTGAGAAGGAAAACACATGAAAAATGTAAAATGAGAAAAAAATACTCTAAATGTAAGTCAAAGTTTAACCAAAAAGTTTGTTCAGTTGTCTCATGTGACAACTGAGATTTTTTTTATTTTGGTCAATCTACTTTTTCAAAAGGTCAAGAATGAAATTTCTTATAACTCTTTCTTTTTAACTTTATTTCAAAAGGTTTGGTGCAAAAGATTTAGTCAGACTTTCACAGACATGTTTGCATTATTGATTTTTTTTCTTACCTTTTTTAAACATCTCATTCATTAACATTCCTAATATCAATAAACCCCCAGATTAAAAAACAAGAGTCCTGTGTATGCTACATGATAGCCCTAAAATGGTGCCACCAGGGGGCAGCACCGAGCTGTGCAGAGAATCAGCCGATGCAGTGAATTTTATGGCCAGGCACAAAAGGTCCTGCTGATATTGCGTGCACACACGCGCACGCGCACACACACACAAAATGGAAGGTTACTAGAAGGACATGAACACTCATTACTTTTCATAATTGAAAACCATTACCATGAAGTTTAATAAAGAGACTTACAGCTCTAAACGATGTAATGATGAAGTAGATGTCATGCAGTAAGAAAAATATCTGGGCTCTTAGGAAGGTGAGCTTTAAAAGTGAAGACTGTGTTGTATTAAAGATTCATCCAAAATCGGTGTGAGTAGGTATAAACCATTTAAACCACTGTCCTGTAGCTGCAGTACCACTTATTTCTCCATATGTGTCACACAGCCACACAGTTCCTTCAATAGTAAAGTGGAGAAGAGTGCAACAAGAATTCCAATATACAACATTTACACACTAAAAATGCAATTTCCTTTAATTTGGTAACTCTTTTCTCAAATTAGAGGAAACCTCTGTTTTATGGCCTGGCTTGAAACTAGGGGTTACATTTATTGAGTTATTATTTCTGTGTGTGCAGGCGTATTTTAAAACGTGTATATTTCGGTTTCTGCCTACAAAATTTCATTCAGTTCCATGCTTCAATCTTAACAAGCTGGTTATGTCCCTGGTTATGACACTATTATGCACTATTTCCACCGCAAGTTTGTTCCTGAAAGTCAATCTTTATTACTATAATACTACTAATATATATTTCTGCTGCTGGTTGATATAAACGGCCTCTATTGGATTGTGACTGCTCTCCTATTATTCAGTGCTCTTAGTTTATGTGTCAGCTCTCTGCCATTCTCCTGTAGGATGACAGAGCTATGGTCAAATGAGTCCATCACAGAAACTGCTGAGCATGTGATGGAGGGACAGTGTGATGGAAAGAGTGAAGGAAGGACAGAGAGAGTAGGGTGAATGAATGGCGCCAAGTCTGTATCCAGGCAGCTGTTGGCATGGAGACTATAATTGCCACTGGAGTGGGTAAAAACTAATACTGTACTCTCCGCTACGCTACCCCCCCCCTCCATTTTCTCTATCACAGTCGCTCTCACACACTCACACACGCTGTACACACAGCGACTGAGCTGAGTCATTTTCACTCAGCAGGCTGTCGAGATATGAGGTAGAAAAATAATAAGCACCTTGATGGAACAGGATGACTTTACTAATGCAAAGGCAGACTCATAGACAAACTGCACCTGATGCACTTTAATAAAAATAAGTAATATGTTGACTGTGTGAATGGCAACTTAAGAGCACCATTCATCATCAGACTGCTCGCACTCTGACATACAATTACAGTGTAATGCCTGTCTTGGGTCAGACCGATTCATATCCGTTAGACTTAACTGACCCTTATGTCACAGACTACATACCATATCGACAAGGTCAGTCCCCTACTTGACATTTATGTCAACAATATACCCGGGCATATATAACACATATACATGTGACTGTACACTTATGCTTATAGCATGTTCTGTGGCAAGAGTCTTACAATTTATACCTTATAAATATAGCAGGATATTACAGAATTGCAATAATGTGTAAGAACAAAATGACATTACCTATACCGTGACTGTTGTTGGTACTTTCATCCTCAGTGGGTTCAGCTGGCAGCACTGTGACTTTGGTGCCGGTTTGCTTAATAAACTGCTGCAGGTTAACTTGCCTCAGCTCCTTGGTCAGCTGCTCCAGCTCGTGCTGCATGTCCTTCAATGAAACAGCACCAAGAGAAATGATGATGACCAGTCGCTTGAAAGTGAATTGATTCTACACTTGCAGGTTAAATAAGACCAGGTTGCTGTCGTTGACCATTTTGATGTCTAGACGCTTGCAGTATTAGTTTAAATATTCAAAGCCCTCGTGCATCTCAGTTTTTATTGTTTTGGGTCGAAATACATCTGGCGTATGTAATAACTCATTAAAAGATCCCAATTATTAACCCATTTCTCAGATCAGCATGTTGAAAAATTCCACATTAACAGACTTAACAATTAACAGATTTGAATAATTGAAATACACACCAGAGAGCACCTCATTTTACTCGCAGAGACAAATCAGACACATTTTGTGAAAATTACAGAGCATTATTTGACCAAAATGAGTGAAAAATAAAATGTTTTTGCTTATTTTTTTGACTGGTAGGGATTCAGCATCACAGTCAGTCACAATTCAGATGGACAGAAGACATTCTTACTGGGTGGTCTCCCTCATCAGTACATCACCCTGTAGCATTATCTTGTTATGCCACTCTGTCTAACAAAAAATATCAAGTTAAATGACAAACAGGTACCTGAAGGCATGCGTATATCTCACCTGCAGTTTTTTGCTGCTTTGTACTAATGACCTGTCCACAGCTCTGCAGCTGCTCTCCAGCTGGACAGCCTGTCTCTCCTGTGCTTTCAGCTCAGATTTGACCCTGAGGACCTGAGCCTGGGCCTCTGCCTCACTGACCCACTGGGTCTCCTGTCGCTTCCTCTGCAGCCGCTCCTCTTCCAGACCTGCCTCTATACCCTGATGGGACAAAGAGAAACAGCTATGGAAAAAGAAGGAAGCCACATACTTAAATACATGCACTAGAAAGACTAGAGAGACTGCTATTAGCTTAACAAGATGAAAAAGATTTGATGATTTATCTTTTCCCAAAACTTGCTACTAAAAGACAGTTTTTTAAATAATTATCCCAAAAAATCTCCCACATATAGCACACCTGTACTATTTCCAGCTTCTCTTCAATCTCTAGCTCACAGTCCTGCAGACGACCACGTAGCTCCTGCAGCCGTTCTTCCAGCTGTCTCTCACTCTCTATCTCAATCTGCAGCTCAGTGGCCCAAAACTCCTCCTCCTCCATCTCCACCTCATTCTTCCTCAGGTGCTTCTCCAGCCTCAGGATCTCCTCGATCAGCCCTCCACCTCCAGCTGGGTCCCCGCCGCAGCCTGAACCTCGCCCTCCTCGCCCCTCGGCCCAGGCCTGGAGCTCAGCCTCATAAGCTCCCAGCTTCTTCTCCAGCACATTCAGAGTCTCTCTCTGTATACCGACCAGTCTAACCAGATCCTCCATGCGACAGGCCCACAGGCCAGGGGATGCAGTCCCAATGGCTGCTCCTGCATGGTGGTGATTTCCACTGTTTCCCAGAAGGAGTCTTCGTTTGGTTTCTGCCTCTCCAACCCGCCCTCCGCTCAGTATCTCCCTAAGGCCTCTGGGTGCACCGGTGAATGTGAGAGACTTGCGACGTGGCTCGCGGCGGCGGAGGGAGCGATCGTTGGGATGACGAAGCTTTGCAAGGGGAGGGAGGCTCTGCCGATGCAGCCCACGTTCAGGCCCCCTGAGAGGAGGTCCTTCTGAGGGGGGCCGTTCAGTCAGGGAAGGGCCTGTGCGATGCAGGATCAGCTGGACGTCACCAGCATACTGGCCCCAAGTGTTCAGAGAAGCCACAGGGCTCTCATGAGGGGCTAGGTGACGCTCAGTGTCCCGCCATTTTTCTACCAGAGTGTATCTCCCAGTGCGACCTGAGAACAAGGCAACAGAACAACACACTCAATAAAAATATGTGACTTGATTTTTATGCTAGTAGATGGTAATGTCCAATGTCAATCAGCTTAGTTTAGTTGCTGGAAAAAGGCAGCAGTGGTTTTATAAGAGAAATGAGAGCCTCAAGTCTCAACCATACAGTAAACATGCAGGCTGGAAAACCAGAACACTCAGCTAAAAGTGACTAAAAGCTGCATAGATTTGCAGTGTCGGGGTGTTTTTTCTCATTGGGTTTGGCACTGTAAGCGGCCCTTTCACATTACATTTGATCTAATGTTTAGAAAAAGCAAATTGCTTAATGCCGTTTTAAGAAAACCTAGACAAAACACTCGCAGTACTGTGTAGACAGAAACACTTGAACCACTTGTAAAATGCCAAAGTACTGAATCAATATTGGTGTCTGATCACTTAACACAGCGTATATCTTTTTAATAGAAAAGGAAAAGGCAGAGGAGGGGGCTCAGAAGTGCTGCCTTCTCAGCTTGGCAGAAGAGCCGGGGATGAGTCAGACTTTCCCTCCTCCCACCCTCCTTTTGTGGGAAGTGATGTCAATACAGTCTGCTCAAGTGCCCCCGTTCCTGACGGAACCATATGGGACAGGGAGGGGGCTGTAGATTCCAAGAAAGTACCAATAAAGCCTCTGACTATGACCCACTGTATCTCAGCGGGAGCTTAACATGTAGGCAGGGGAATCAAATACTTGTTGTTAACTGAAAAGAAACCTCTATGAAGTAAACAAATAGTCTGGCATTTTGCAGAGCCTTATATCCAGATTACAGTTGTGGGTTGATGAATGCTTAACAATACGCTTGATTAAAAGGCTTGTTCTGTTTTGTACTTTCAAGTTCTTAAAGTGTGAAGAAAATTTGGAAAATTTACTTTGTGTGAATACAATGAAAGTAAATACAATGTAATCAGCAGACACGGTAAAAGTCAGATTTGATAATATTAATCATGATAAAAAACTAACAAAAGAACTTAAAAAGCATTACACACGGGAGAGAGACATTCTTAGATTAGCAGTCTGTCCTGTTGTGTCTTTATCCTGTTGTGGCTGTGGGATGCAGGTGTGGCGAACATCAACATCAGGCTGTAACTATTATAAGGCAAAGCTTGTTGTTGTGGGGAGGGTAACACTCAGCTGAGCATGAAAAGCCACGCCACACTGGAGTTTCATAAAATGTAGTAAGAGCCTGGATCATCTGCATATTTTCTAAACAGTTGTTTTGTCTGACATTCACCAGCTCTCCATGGTTGTGACATGGCGGAGTAGCTAAGATTAGGTGACGGAAGTAGCTTTGGATCAAAAACACAGTAGGGAAGATGTAGAAATGTGTGTTTCATGTCACTCATGAAACAACCCCACTACCACGGGATATATTAACATAATAATTAACTCTAATTTCACTTCACAGGGAAACCAAAAATACATGAACTCAGCAGAAAAGTTCCAACAGGCCTGATGACAGCGTGTATCTCAGGTGTGGATTGTGGATTTAGCATGAATTACCTATAGCCTGAGCCAGAGCAATCACCACTTCCTGGCAGGTGGTTGCCTCGGTAACCCCACAGACGACCCTCTGGACTCCATCCACCCAGACCTTGAGCTCCATGTTGGGTCAGAAGTGAGGAGGCCTGTTGTGGTGTGTTGGCCCCGACATTCTTGAAGGCTCCGGTGGTGCAGGGCAGCTGAAGCCCCTCTGGCTACTTCTCTGCGGAGGAAACACAGGGGAAAACAGGAAACAGTTAGTCAGGATGTGCTCAAGGCCAGGGTTGTAATGCTCTGTTCCCTGCATGGATACAATCTGAACAGACATACAAAGATGCAAACAGTTCCGCCTGTGACGACACATTATTTAATACAAGGTATTTTAGCAGTGGCTTAAAGGTAAAAGGATAGCTCGCACAGCCAGACACCAGCTGGACATAATGCTGTTGTTTTGTGCTTCTCTATGAATAGGTACATGTCTGTTGGGGGTGCAGGAAGAGACTGCCAGCAGACATTCCCGAGCCCAGTTCCTGCTTTTGTATAGAGAATTCCACGGAAGCAGCGAAGATGGAGCAGGAAGATTGACTCAGTGACAGTGACTTAGTCACAAGACAGAAACAGAGATTGAAACAGAGAAGGAATGTTACATTTAAGGAAAAAAAAAAAGAAGCACGAGCCGGAAGGGATCATAACACAAAGGAGTGAAGTGGGCTTTTGTTTTTGATGCCACTGTTCTGTAACACATGTAACAGAGTTAAGAGGCCTGCTGTCTGTACTTACAGTATACATCATTCCCTAAAGACTCATTAGAGCAGTCAATACTATGATGCAAGTAAAAATACAACCAAAATCTAAAGCTTGAGTGTCTGCATGAAGCTTATTTTGACTGATCACACTATAGATGCAATTTAAATGCTTCACATATCAAACGTGAACTAACATGATCAGATTTACAAAGAACATATTCAAAATGTGAAGATTAACTACCAACATGACACAGTATGTGAAATACCTATCTAGGGATTCTTCAAAATGTTATTCAAGGACATTGTACCGGGAGAGAATGAATGGCATCTCTCCAGATCTGTATCACTCTTCATGGATCTAACCTTCACTGCACCTACACTACTGAGTCAAAAGGTCCTTTTGTTCGCCAACCCCCCGCCAATTACACCTCCCCCAGCCCTTCACAAAGTCATCTACTCCTGCCTGCCCTACCCACCAACCACTGCTTTTCTACATGTGGTGAAGACATTAAGCAGTGCTACAAAGTAACATTTGTGAAGTTAGATGCAACTAATGATTTGCTTTACAAGTGACTTAAAAGATTATCAAAAGCGTTGTTGATTAACTTTCAATTAGATGTCTAACTAATTAATTGACTAATGATCTCAGCACTACCAACCAGCAAAAACTAAATTTAGGCAGGTGTCACAGATTTCGGTATTCAGATTCAAGTGTGGTTTATGTGCATGAATGGACTATACATGTGTCTCATTTTGTATTTAAATGACATATAAACTGTGCATTTGTATGTACGCGAGTGTCATCGTTGCCTCGCCTGACTTTTGATCGCTCTGTTCTTGGCGTATTCACAGCTGGTTGGAAAGTGCTTTTGTCTTTTATTGAGAATGTCCTTATATGGCATTAAAGGGCTGAAGGATGGAAGGGAACAAGGAAAATAGTCACTCACAAGAACACTGCGAGACTGACCCAAAACACTGTCACCATTTTGTTTAACCCTTTTTTCCAGGGGGTTATGGAAACAGTAAAAGGGACTGAGGAGGTCTTGATACAAAGCAGGCATAGCGGATCAGCCAGGGAGAAGGTTTGGATACAGTGGAGGGGGAAGGGGAAAGAAAAAACTACACACACACACACACACACACACACACACACACACACACAAAAAAGCTACCTACAATAATAACCCTTGAAGCCATCTGAATGAGAGGGATTTACAAAAGCCACTGCACAGAATTCTGTACAAATGTACTGGCATTAAGAAAAGTAGTTACTGTGTTTTTAGTCAAAACAGAGACCAAAAACACATTTTCATGTGCAGTAAAGACAAAACAAAGCTGAGTCGATGCCTCGTCTTTGCACAAGCTTGAGAAGATTCCCGTGGGTGTCAGTTGCTCTGGTCCAGTCTTGTAACATTTATATTATTCATTAACATTAATCCAGAATACCCAACTGATGATACAGGCACAGCAGTGTGGGGCAGAGCGCCATCCTGAACTCTGCAAGCTCCATTCCACTGGCCTGTCAAAGCCGCAGCCTGGGGAGATGCCCGCTCCCTGATTTGTTCAGCTCGACTTCTGCCAGAGAGGCATTTCACCAGACAGAACACGGCTTAAATTCCTGTGAAATCTATTTGAACTCAGTTGAGAGATGATCAACTGCTGCAAAAACGTCAAACCCTCATGACTTCAGAGCACTGCATTTTTTCAGTCTCGTACCGGTTGACTAGTGTTGACTCGAGATGCGTTTTTCCCTGAGCAGTGAGGTGTGCGAGCGGCACTGAGCAACCTGCCCGCCCGGCTGCTGATGACAATTCTCCAGGCCTACAGGAGCACGCCGAGTTGGCAGGGAAAAGGCTTCGACTGGCTGCTGGTGTAAACAACCTACCATATGCTCCTGTGGGCGTTTCATCACGACCAAAACACTACTGTGACATACTTCATGAAGAAACACTGTAGGAGTTTTTACTGTAGGAGTTTCAATCTGGCACGGCCTCTTTTGGGGATTTACCGTCTGTCAAGCATCACGAACCGGCCTGAGTATTGTGCAGTTTAGCGGTTTGGTGAACAAGGGGGTATTTGAGCAAAACAAAATGGGCATTTATAACATTAAAACAAAACCAAGAGTGAGTTCTGCTCAGGAGAAAGCAGGTGGGGCAGAAACTCAACCTGTTTCACAAGTGCTAGTTCCACAAATAGACGATATTACACCTTTGACCAAATTTGCTAACCATTGTTCACTGTGGTGGAAAACAATGCAGCCTTTCACAAAGGACAGAAGTTCAAGCCATTGTAAGTTTGAATGCATTTATAGACAAGTAGCTAATTAAAACAAGTAGGTAATTTATTATACAGAGTTTCTGACGCGCAAAACTACCCCATACTGCTGTTAATTAAAGACAATGGGGTACTCCTTACAGACTGGAGCGACAGCAGTCCTATTTGAGTGCTTAAAACCTCTTGCCTATTGCGAACCAAACTTTAATTCAAATTTCGCTTCCTGTAGAGCAACGTGTAATTACTAGCAATTTATACTCTGCTGTAATTGGTAACAGATCTGTAGTGAAACGGAGCTCTGTGAGCACAAGGATAGACGCTGGTTTATTGTGGAGGCACTGAAGAAATCTCTTTACCCCCTTTTTCAATTCCTTTAGATTGTCATCAAGTGCTACAACCCAGAATAATCAGGGAGCCTAAAGCACATTGGGTGGCAACAGTAGACATGCAGACAGGATGGAACCGTTTTGGTTAAAAGTAAAGGGTCTTGCAGTGAGAACCTGATAAGGAAGTTCCTCATCCCAAATATGCCAGCCTGGCCTGTTTATAATACCCTCTGAGAAGTGTAAACATTACAGAGCATGGCAAAGACTGTTGCCAGAGACGGGCCTTGATCCTGTAGAGTGAATACTGATAACGTCCAGGGTATACATTCCTGGGCTGTGAGAATGCAATGGGCCGTGACTACAAGATAAGAAAGCTATGGGTCCCTTTGCTCTGTGATCTTGACGGCTTTGCAACAGGCATCAACTATGGAATGACACGTCCACCACACTGCAGCAAACGTGGAATATTTTTACAGCGGAGAATTATTACAAGATCAGCGAACTTGCTTCCAAGATTCTGCACAAATGAAATGGCCAATCCTTAAATCGATGTTTCCTATTTTTTTTTTCCCCCTGCAATCTCTAAAAGCCGCTGCTGTGCACAATGTCTATGTCCTCTCAGGTAGTTTAGTGTCTCAGTTGCATTAATCTCTACAAAATGACGGGACCAAATGCCTGCAGTATAGATAATAGTTCATGAATGAGAAATTAAATGTGACACAGTACCACCCCTCTATCAGGAAGATAATACACAGTTGCAACATTGCTTTAAGTCCTCCTCCACTCAAAAATGCGTTTTGCTTTTTGTCACTTCAGATGGATGTTTGAGCTTCACTGTGCAGAATGATATATGTGCAGTTTGACACTAGAAGGCTGTTTTAACTATGTTAGACACAAATTATTATTTAAAGTAGAGTTTTTTATAAACATCTTAAAAACACATTTGTAGGGGATCTTTAACATTAATTAATTTATTTCACAGTTTTGTGAGTGTGTAAAACAAAACGAGATGTTATACCATAAGAACCGAGGAGGCAACCTAAAAATATGACCAAAGCAGGAAGAAGCACTTCCCAGATGCATCTGAGCTCTTTTATTCTAAATTTATTCTAAATTTCAGCTCTTGCTCCAATCTGAAGATTGGGGTGTTTGGGATTAAACCCACGTCCAGTCACGCTACAGACACCCTCAGCTCCTGTAAGCTCTCCAGTGGCCCCTGCCCTGGAGCAAGAATCCCCCCCCCCCCCCCTCTCTCTGCCTGGCTGATATTAAAACTATTAGGCGCTGGAGCGGCCTCCCCCTTTTGGGAGGTCAGCGCTGGCAGCATCTCGAACATCTGGACGGCACGTTCGGCCAGCAATAATGCCGCCTTTGTTTCCTTGCCATATTCGCTGCTCACTAGCCAGCTTTGAAGAGCCAGCGGGGCAGGCAGCAGACTCCTGCACGGGGCAGAGGCAGAGAAGCAACACAGCAGGGCAGCAAGAGGCCTCTGGCCAAGGTTTAGATGTTAAAGTGGTTTGTAAAACATCATCTGGTGTTGAATCACACTTTTGCATGTAGCATTTATAGCAGTGGCTGAATGGCAGCCACACACAAAAAGCACCAAAACTTATTGATTTTTCCAGTCTGTAGGTAGCTCTTTCACAGCCTGGTCTGTGTAATACTGTGACACCATTAAATGCAGCAAAGCCCACTGAATTACATGATTCTATATTTAAACTAAAGCAGTTCCTTTAAGATCAGAGTGTATGGCTGTGAAACCCAGGCTGAGTGCAACAACTCTACAGGTTGGTTCTGCTACACCTGCTGTATGTTTATAAGTAGTGTGAAATGGACTTAAAGTGATTTCATATTTACATTCTGTTATGATGAGTAAAGACTTTTTGAGACCACAAGAGCTTATTATATTTACAGCAAATGCAGAACCTGGTGAGAGGCAGTAGTGTCATAAAGGGCAAAGCAACTTTTTAAAGTGAATGTTCTACATAATATCAAGGCCTGGTAAGATAATATAAGATAATACTGCAAGGCAATAAAGTCTGAATCAACTGAAAACACATAAAATGCTTCCAACTGGTCTTATTTCTCAAACTTAACAGACAAAGACCTGATGTAAAAGCAGTATTAGCTAGCTACACTGGACACAGAACTGCATTCTGCCTCATATTTTTTGATGTAGTGGGACGAGGCTGGAGAAATGGCGATAATGGGCTGTAGTGGGCTCACAGAGTAGCCGAACTACTCTACTACATAAAATGTTTCCGTTATCTCAGCCTCACAATTACAGCAGGCTCAACTGCGGCGCATTCTGCTATAATTAGGTCCGTGTAATGGTCTTACCTTTGAGGTGCAAAGAGGATTCAACTCACTGCTCCCTATCCGAAGTGAAGTTTAGAGGAGAAACACACGTAAAGGCGAGAATTCCGCAAAATGTGTCCTTCTTCACCATTGCCCTGTAAATCACTTCCAACGAATTGCGACAAAGTAACGTTTGGCTGCTGGGCGAAAACAGGATAAAAAAAAAAGAAAGAGGGAACAGACGCCTCCAAAAAAACAACAGATATTTAATGTTTGGGATCACTGTCCGAAAGTTTGTGTCTGTCCTCTCTGTCCGCTAGTCTTTTGCGGTCTCACCAGTAAGCTGCGGAAAATGCCCCTCTCCCCGTTTCATTACTCCTGCTGGTAAATACATCGCATTGGAACTGGGACACCGCAAGGCATTGTGGACTGTTTAAAGCTGCAATACACTCTGAGGGGGGAGGCTACCTACAGCCAAACTTTAAGCATCCAGGACATTTAAAACAGAAGAATGGGACCGTACAGACTCGTCTTTTGAGATAAGATAGACTTGCGAGGAGCTCCCCCATCTAAATAAGTCCCACCTGTTGTTAGACAGGAATCTGAGCAAGGTGGGGTCGTCTTGCATCAGCACACAATCCAAGGACAGATGTGTTTTAAAGAGCTTCCCCGCCTAAACTTCAAATCAATTCAATTCGTTGTTTGTTGACCTCTTGTGTCCAGCTGTGCCTCTCTCAGTTTGTGTTATTTGAGTTCTGCGCTGCTCATTTCTAAAAGAGACCTCTTCAAACCTCATTTGCTGAACTGAGAGAGCAGGTAACCCACTTTCCCTTGTAGATAAAGGTACTTTTAAAATAGATTCCTTTTCATCTAAAGTTGCTTTTATTTCCCCCTGGTAGGTGCTGTGCTGGTAGTCTTTTATGGCTGCCAGTGTCACATAAACAAACCCTCACAAGCTGCTCCTTCACCTTCCTGACAGACACAGACCAGAGGCTGAGAATGCCTTCAGAGAAAGACAGGTCGAATCAATGTGGAGATAGAGAGAAAGAGGTAGTGCCAAATCACAACAGAAGTTATCTCAGGGCACTTTTCACATAGTGCAGGTCTGGACCGTATTCTTTAATTTACAGAGACCCAAAATTCCCCCATGAGCTGACAGCGACAAGAAAAAACTCCCCTTTAACGGGAAGAAACCTCAAGCATAACCAGGCTCTAGGTGGGCGGCATCTGCCCTGACTGGTTGGGTTGTGAGAGAAAGAGGGAGGGGGAGAGGGGAAAGAGATACACAGAGAAGCACAGCAACAACAACAACAACCACAATAATAATAATAATAATAATAGAAATATGACTAATAATAATGCAGTGATAGACAGGTGGCCTGATAGACACAGAGAGACTGTGGATGCTGATTGTTGAAGGGCATTGATCAAAACTTTATTGGAACAGAACTGAGACTTCTACTTTTACTACTGAGTACTTTCATTGCTACATGGAAACTTTGTTATTGAACAAGAGATGTTAAGATTCCTTAATGAGTTAATAAGTGCTACTGCAGAATAAGACCCTTAAAACTAATCTGCTGCAAGCAAAAAAAACCCAAACTATACTAATATTATATGGAATACAGTATAATTACAGCACATAAAAGCAAATTAAGATGGCTAAAAAATACCATGCAGTTGACATATTCCACATTATATAGGCATCGTGCACGAATACATGCGAATACACACAAAGTGATGATCAAGATTAATTCACTGGTTAATGAAAAGATGATTGAGATCTATATAATAATATAAATAAAAACACTCAATTATGAAACACCATTAGCTAAATCTGGAAGACCATGATTTTTGTTACACATTCTGAATGAAAATAATTAAAAACAGTCACTATTTTTCTCATTATATACTCCCCAAAGTAGGCACTGTGGTATTAAACAGTGGATTTGTACAGGAGATAATGCAAAATTAATAATATTTCCACTTCACCTTACACACAACTTGTACAACATATATTCAGTTGGAGCAGCTGATAAGCTTTGGCAATGGGACCATATAAAAATAGAGGCTTACTGCCCTCTTGTGACAGGCTCAGAGCAGGACAAAATGCCAGCTGGACTATCATGTCTTTAACTATTCATGTTACAGAAGTGCTTTTTATACAAGTGAAATCATCACTTTCATAAATACCATTTGAATCTTTGGCAAAACATTAAAAAAAAACTATGCCAATATAGACCAGTTTCACAGCACACATAACTTGTCATAGCAGGAAAAGCACAGGTGTGACTAATTAAGTTAATGATGGCTCTTTTCCATTAAGTGTCCCAGTAACTCACCTCAACCGACTGCAACCATTATAATTGTTATTTAAAACATCTGTGATTAAAAAGAAGTTTGTTAAAATGTCTGCTGTGAAAAAAGATGTCAGTTATATATTTTTATCCATATTACAGCACCTGACTGTGAAAAATGTGGCAATTTTATACTTTGAAGTTTTTTTTTGTAATTGAACAGGAATTCTTTTGCTTTTAGGTAGAAATTCACTTTTATATGCATTATCTACAGTTAAACCCCAGGAGGAACACTAAATTCACATTTGCAAAGCCTAACTGACAGTATAACTACATTATGTTATGGATATTTATATCCACCAGTGAGATAAGTGACATAGATTTATAAAATGCAATTATATCCAGCTGATTAACAGTAAAAACATTTTACAGCAGATTCTGTTTCACAAATGTTGACTTGTTGGCCGGATGAGAATAATGCATCATATATTATGATTTTATTTGTATGCAACTACAACTAAGTGGGGAAACTATTATTATATAATGTGTGTGTAGAAGTTGCCTGTGCCTTCTTACAAAATGGAAACACTCATGTAAAATACCAGTTAACCTTGAAAATGGTAATTCTTAATATCAGATAAGATTCAACTTTATTGTCATTGAACAAGTACAAGTACTTAATGAGATGCAGTTGGCATCTAACCAGAGTGCAATTTAAGCATAAAGTGCTGACGTGCATGATATAAATGACTATGAGCAGCTTACAAGATAGATGTCGGTATACATCCTCCTATCAACACAATTCTCATTAAATGCCTTTGATAAATTAATTATAAATACTTGATTTCTCATATTTTTTATTAATATCATGTTATCAAGGAGTAAAACATACTTTTTTGAGTTAAAATAACTTTCACTTCTATTTTTTTTAATCATACAATCAGCTGTGATCTCAATAGACAAGCATCGACTGCAAGGAGTCAATAGTGACCTCTAGCGTATCTGCTATCTGAAGAGATAAAGACTGTGTCGCCTTTTTCTATATGAAACTATTTTATGCTTCTTGTATGTCCTGTAGCTATTTTGGCTAGTCGTTATATATTAGTTGGGTCGTGCCCCGCCCTTAACATTAATCATAGTGTTACTGTGTCTTTTACCAGAAACTGTCCCTGAAGTTTAATAACTATGTATTTATGTGCGTAAAATGTGAATTAATTTATTCCTTTCTTTCATTTGACTTCTTTAGCATACTTTTTTAAAAAAAAGTTTTTAATCCGTGTTTTCTGTAATAAACCTTGCCTTGTGTTTATGCGCATACAGTGCGCAGGAGGCAGAGTCGTGAACACGTAGGAAAACTGACAAGGGATTGCCAAATCATTTCCTTGCCTGGGAATGACGTCCCTGCAGCACATTCCAGTTATATTTAGAGCCTATATATAGTGGAGTCGCCCCCTAGGCTTTGTTGACTCTGCAGCAGGCGGCAGCAGGGGATCATCATACTGAAAGGAGACGTACTGAAACTGACACCATGTGACCTATATAGTTGTAATATTGTTTGTGATCAATAAAGCATGAATGTGAATCTCTGTCAGGCTTCAAATGAGATTCAGTAAAAAAAAATATGGTGATAAGTGCACATACATAATTTGTGGATTAGGGCAATAAGGGGTTATTGTCGTAGTGATGCGGGGTTATATGGGTTGTATTCATCCACTGTTATAAATTCAACCAGTTTAAAATACAAGTAGTAAGCCTGCAGAAGACAAAAGAAAACGTAGCCTATTATAGTGCTGTTCATATTGCGACACAGAGTCAAGTGATATGCCCCAAACCGGTTGAAATCCCCAGCTATGCTTTCTGGGTAAAGTGCGCCCCGGTATCCGCCCATATTCGCGTGAAGGAGGCCAACCTGAGCAGCGAGGCCCGGACGCTGGATCAAATGGAAAGTTCAATCGATTAATTTGTCCACTTTCTTTTTTTTTTTGCATGTTCCCCGCTTGCTTCTGAAACGAGGTAGACCGAGTTAAATGCGGGCGTTTCGTTGTGATATAGGAAATGCAGAGATCGTGTGAAACGAGAGGATTATCAGCTTGACTTATTTGGTCGCTACTTCGGACGCGGAACTCCACTCACTAAAAGGTAAAACAAATGGATAACATTCACACATGCCGTGTCCCCTTTTTTAAGGGTTCATTGCAACATTGTACTCCCACACTTCGTGGCTAGGTAAATGCGTCCACTTTGTAACCACTGAGCGATATTAGTTATTGAAGTATTATCCATTTTCGTTGTAAGTGCAAACTACGCCCAATTGTTAACCTAACGTCTGGCCCTGCAATGCAGACCTTCTGGCTAACTAGCCTGTCAATGGCGGCTTTAAAATCGGCACCCTTCCCCCTTTGAATGAATGATACCGAGTTCGTCCAGGGCACACGGTGCAGACAGTGCTGCATTAATGAATTACTTTAGGAAATCGTGTGAGGTTCGCTCATGAGAGGCTGGTTAGCTTCGTGGACGAGCTCTAATGCTAGGCTAGCTAACAGCTAACACAGCAGCCTGCTTGTTAACAGTGCTCAGAGGTTTTCACACAACCAAATCTGGCAACCCTGCGGGCACAGAGCAGTGGATTTAAATCAAATTCCTTTCGACTTTTAAGCCTGCTTTAGGTGTTACTGCCTGCTTGAACGCAGCACAGAGGCTTTAATTGAAAAGTGGTGTTAGCAAACTGTTGCAAAGTAGCCTAATATTCAAATGGTTGCTAATTAGTTGCTTATTTCTCCAATATGGCTTCACCGCGTTTGTAATTTCCCTCTGATCTGTTATTCTCTGATAAATGTATTGTTTTCCATTTGATATCGCCTCGTTGTCAGTAGTAAATAAAAAGCTGGGTACACTATGCCATCCAGATGGCGTCAGCAAAAGAAAAAAAAAACAACCATGTCAGGCACAGATATACATTTAGGAAGAGATTTTTCCATTTCAATTTCCATTTTCCATCGCATCTAAACCAGTTTTCAACCTTTAAAGAGTATTTTAAATCTAATATTACTCATATGAGGAGGAGTTGATCCATTATTGAACCATAAATTAGCTGTAACCCTCCATTACATCCCTGCTTGTTGCTGAATAGAGTTGACAGCTGACTGTACTTGACCTATGTTCAGTCATTCAAAGGCATTTTTACTGCATAATAAGGTTAGAGGTGATAGTATTTGTACAGGCATGGCAAGCATGTGGCGGACAGCTTTCAAGTGCTCCTGAAATGATCTGTAACATTGTCAGTGGTTATCTGCTCAAGATAAGACTGTTTCTGACGCATCTTTTACTGCAGGCTTGCTTAATGGACAGAACAAGCGTCTCTGTTCTATGATGAAAATCACAGACTTTGCGTTGGGCGTAAAATATTACAAGCGGCCGATCATTTCAGAGAGCATTTTAAAGTCTTGAGAATGCTAACCAGGGTGGTAAAAGTATATCTTTTGTTGGCTAAATACCTATCAAACCACATTCTGGATTTTGTTTGTCTAGACAAGGCAATAATATTCAGTTGAACTCCTCCCTGACTGCAGGCTGTGAGCAGTATGTACTGTAACATCTGAAAAAGCCTGTTGCCACTATTGATGGGTGCTGCTCCACAAAGCAGCCAGACAGCAGAGAGCCTCCCACTTGCTTGTCAATTTTGGAACCTTAATGTAATGTCATAGATTTCTGCCTGGGGTTAGTTTCTGTTGTGTGGCTGCTTCTCAGAAAACACCACTGAATGTGTTGCTAGAATTAGACATTTGGTTGCAAAAAGAACATGCAACTGCTGCCGTCTACGTGGTATTCATTCATCTTATTCCTTTCACTTTGGTGCTTGACTAATTGTGATACAAAGCCAGTCATTTTTCTGTCATAGAAACTGTTTTTATTAGAAACTGTTTCAGTTCATTACCATTTGATTGCTTTTTAGGGCTGATAATGACACTTTCAGCATTTTGCACACAGTATCTTGATATCATCATATTCTGTTTGTAGTTTCCTTTGCAAGCTTCTTGTTGAATAATAAAAATGGGCATTTTGTAAATGAAAAGCAAAATAAACATGGCGGTATGAAATCAAAATTTCCAGTGGATCAGCACTGTTATTAAAAGGATAGTTGAGGTTATTTTTGACATTAGGCGGTGTGATTTACTTACTGATGAGACATTTTCTCATTCAGCCAATCCCAAGTACAGAGATCTCCCAGTAAGCTGACTACTTGTCAGACAGAAATGAAGAGCTGCAAATGGAGCCAGTTAACAAAATTGTTTTAAGCCACAGTGCTGGAAAGAGTGCTAACCATTCACAACAGGATCAACATCTAGTGCAGAGAGGCTTAAGCATCTGCACTTCTAAATTACTCCTTTAGGCGTTGATGATTTCTTTAAATGTAATGAATTGATTCTGTGCCAGATGAGCGTCTGTGTCTGAGTGTAACATGCTTTCCTTTGGTCCCGCAGGTGAATCATGACAGAATATAAGCTGGTAGTGGTGGGAGCTGGTGGTGTTGGCAAGAGCGCACTTACTATTCAGCTCATCCAGAATCACTTTGTGGATGAATATGACCCCACCATTGAGGTAAATAAGCTATGTGTGTGCGTGCATGCATGTGTGTCTGTCAGTATGTGTGTTTATGTGCACTCAAGTCTCCACAGTATTGTGTGTATTTTGGTATGGGGGCAGAACAAGGAGAAACTCCTCTTAAAAAAAAAAAAAAAAAAAAAAGTAGTTACAGCAGGTTCTACAGGTTCAAGTCTTAAGAAGACACCAAACAGGTTTTTAATACCTTTCCATGCATGTCTGCCTGCCTACTTTTCCCAGAGGGGGAACCTATGCAGAGTAAACAGTCTTATTATGATTTCAATCAATTATTGATGTGCTGTTGCAGGTTAGAGCTCCACAATAGATTATTTGAATACAAGATAACATCTGAAACAATAGGCGCTCACTGCATCAGACAGTAATTATTTCTGTTGGAGTAGAGTGAGTGGGGCCGTGTGTGTGTGTGTGTGTGTGTGTGTGTGAGAGTGTGTGAGAGAGAGGGAGTGCTTTGACACAGTGGGAATTAGGACCTCATTATAATTTGAGGCCTGCTGATAAATGGAGTGGCCTGCTACAGTTGGAGTAGGGCAATCATTTAATACAGTACTGTGGTATCTTGCAAGTAAAATCATAAATACATTCATGTTATGATGAACCAATATTATTATGATAAATAGATCTGTTTTAAATATAAGAAAATATGTCTCAGGCAATATATTTGTATACATTTAATGATAATAGTAATATGTCATTCATCAATATCAAAAGTTATTTTGATATTAGTTTGTCTTAATATCACCCAGAGAATGTTGAATCGTGCCAGGTATTAAAAATGTCTGCACTCTATTATAACACAGATGTCTAAAACACACTAAAAATAATAGTGAAAATGAATAAGGCATAAATTATGTGATTGACAACCATCTTTTTTATTTTTCTAAAGCTGCTATTTGGACATTCATCCCTGTAATCCCTGTCCTGATCACTTTTCTGACCTCTTTCTCCTCCAGGACTCTTACAGAAAGCAGGTAGTGATCGACGGGGAGACGTGTCTGCTGGACATCCTGGACACTGCAGGTCAGGAGGAGTACAGCGCCATGAGGGATCAATACATGAGGACAGGAGAGGGCTTCCTCTGTGTCTTTGCCATCAACAACACCAAGTCCTTCGAGGACATTCACCACTATAGGTGAGCTAGGAGGCTTAAAGTCTGCAGAGTGTTTTAATCACAGATAAAAGTAATAAGATTTTCCGTCTCGTTTTAAATGGATTTGCACTTCATTTAATTGCCTCATGTGGTTCATGGCGGATTACCTTTTTTGATAGGTGAAGATGAACTATTGACCTGCACAATTTTAGGAAAAGAAAGAAAAAAGTAAATCTAATGTAGATGTAGGGCTGGGTGTTAATTCATTATGTACTCCATATAATCATATTAGGACAAAATTTAAATATTAACACATTGTGGTTCACATTTGTGGAAAAATTGTAGAATTTGAAGCATTTTAACAGAAAAACTGACCTATGTATAGATCTGTTGAAACATTAAGTAGAAGTCACTGTCAGACAGGCTTTTACTGTGATTATGACGCTATTTTTAAATATTTTGTTAAAAGGTCAAAGCTTTTTTTGGCAACACATTTCAATAGCCATCTGGGTGCTGCCTTCATTGAATAAAAATAACATAAAACTCTTGTCTGTCAATGTCCAGAGAACAGATTAAGCGGGTGAAGGACTCTGAGGACGTCCCCATGGTGTTGGTGGGGAACAAGTGTGACCTCCCGTCCCGGACAGTGGACACCAAGCAGGCTCAGGACTTAGCACGCAGCTACGGCATTCCCTTTATTGAGACCTCAGCCAAAACCAGACAGGTGAGAGCCCAGCCAGAGTCGGCCACACCCTCAAGACTTAAACAGTGTAACTTGTCAATCTGTCACTAAACTGCTGTAGTATTCCACTGCAGCTAGAGCATGTTGAGAAGTTGCATGTGGTCTCAGGGGTACAGGCTTAAAGGACACAGCCCGTCACTATCAATTTCACTTCAATTTTCATTAATCGAGAGGCACAAACTCAAAGTAATTTTGACAAGTGTCCTTGCAAAGGCTTGATAATCTTAGTTCCATGGTTCACAAGAAATGTTAAAGTCTTGAGTCATGTGGTGCGATTTGTGTCACATTCAGTGGCTCTAATGTTCTTTTTTTTTATAATAATGTTGCTTGGAAATGTGCTGCGCATCATTAAATCCTCTCTGGTTAATTGAATTTTTAATTTATGGGTGATAATGTAATCATTGCATGCTACTTTGTCATGGATATGTGAAATTACTTCATCATTAGGGCCATCTGCAAAGGATCCTGCATTATAAATAATCAGCAAATCTGTAAATGTGTGTCAAGGAAACTGCATGAAAGGACATGTTGTCGGTAATTTCTCGGAGGGGGGGGGGGGTTAATGATTCTGCTTACTGGTTATTGTGAGTGGGTGTTGGAAGATTTGCCGTGGCGTAGTCGCGTCAAATGGTGTGTGTTGTGAGTTTTGCCTTAGGTGATTGGCATGCTGACGCGGTGATCTGTAAACACATCCTTTCCTGCTCTCTCTGACCCAGGGTGAATCACAGCTCCTTCTGGTGCGGGGAAATTAATGATACAATGATTCATTTCTTACAGCTCAGTTCACCTGTTTGTACCTGAGCGTACCAATAATTCACTGCTGCTGCTGCTGCTGCTGGACCAGTAACTGTCTCTCACATTCAAAGCCACTCAGTGTTTCCCAGATCTCCGTGATTTTTTTTTTTTTTTGCAAGACTTCTCAGAGAAATCTCCCACATATAATGCACAATCAAAAACACGCTCCTAATGCATGCACTTCTCTTTTACATGAGGCTATACAGTTTAAGTGATGCTCCACCCAAATCTTGTTAGTGTCAGCTCACCCACTGTAGGCTTGAAAGGTGGCTGTTCAAAGTTTATAGTGTCGTCGTGTAGCTGGTTCAGTTAAAATGGATTTCAACGGTGACAAGTTCATGTTTATGAAAATTAATTATGTTAAATTAATATGTTCCTGCAATGTGAATGCACCGCTTCACTGTCCATCTGTATGTTGCAAATACAAGTAAATGCACCACATCTGTCAGAGATTCAAAGAGGGCAAAAGCACAGAAGAATTGTACTTTTTGGCAAAATAATTGTTTGGAACATACCAAGAGGTGAAATTTTAAAACTTGTCACCGTTGGAGTTCAATTCCTTGCGAGGATGGAAACTTGAACCTTTTCAAGCCTACAGGAGGTAAGTGTTCGATGTTCAAAACATAGACTTTGGATGGTGAGTTTATGTAGATAAGGCACCTGTAGATTCAGCAGGCCAGATGTTTGCAGGTAGACCCACCTCAGACCATCAGTCTGCTTCGCTTCTTTGTATCTGTAGGCTGTATCACATACAATATGTCCCCCTGTGTTCCTCAACATTGAGGGAAGTTGTGTCTCATACTGCAGAGAGTGGAAGATGCCTTTTACACTCTGGTACGGGAGATCAGGCTGTACCGGCTCAATAGGCTCAGCAAGGAAGAAAAGACTCCGCGCTGTGTCAAGCTTAAAAAATGTGTTGTGATGTGAAAGGGGTAAGTGTATGCAGCCGTGCCCCCACCAGCTCTGTGCGTGCGTGCGTGTGTGTGTGTGTTTGTGTGTTTTTAAGGGATTGTGGAGAAGGCAATGGGAGAGGATTCGCAGTGAGAGCTGGTGCTTCATGGGTTCTCAAAGCTAACCTGCTGGTTTCTACTGGGGCTGTGGTGAGGCTCTAACAGGAGGCTGAAACAGCTGATGATTTCTTTCCCCTTTAGTGTCTCTGTGTATCATGGCTGATTTATTATCTAAGGCTGTTTTCACACTGGGTTGATATACTTGAATCTGAACTTGATTTCAGTTGTCCCCTAACTCCATTTCCATACGTGTGTAATTTGGTTCTGTTCTGGGATACGTTGGCACCAGGCTTTCCTCGCCAAGGTGCAGGTGTTAAACATCACTTCCATAAGGAAATGATGACTGTTCCCATTTTGATGTATGTAAGGAAAATGGCGGACGCCGTACAAGCAGACATAGCCACACGATTGACGGAGCGACCATCAGAACAAGCTGCAGCAAAGTAAAAAAAAAAAAAAAGACTAGCAGCTTTTACAACCCTATTAGGGGAAAAATGTGCATGACTTCAAGTATAGGTTGATAGTAATTCTATGCCTACAGAGAGGTATTTTATGTCCCGTTTAATTGCTAAAAATGCAACTGATGTTATGAAACGCGCACTTTTTCCTGGGGGAGTACGGATTGATTTTGACTGCACACAAACTGTTTTCACAATTGGATGTATAATCAATGTCGCACTATCTCCTTCGGTACGGTTCCTTGGTGTTCACTCAGGTTCAGAAAAAGCAGTCATATTACCAAATTTCAAGGCAAACCGTCCCCAGATTCTGGCTAAACTACCAGTGTGAAAGTGTCTCAATCTGCTGAAATCAACCTGAAGAAATGGGTATGGGCTCGTGAGCCAACTTGTGTGATTAATTAATGGAGATTACGGTGAATCTGGGACCAAATCATGTGCTGAAATGTTTCCATGGAGGATGTGTGTTAAGATGATGATGTGAACAAAAGTTGATTGTGTGTTTGTGGGTGAGAGAGTTTTTTCTTGGAGACATAAAATCCCTTCTTTTTATTCTTTCCTTTACCTGCTGTCTTTATCACAACCTGACGTGAGCTCAGCTCTTTCCTCTGCAGCTCCGTGCAGACTCAACGTCACATTTACTGGAAGTATTCAAACTGTTCTAGTATTTAACATGTACTCGCCTCGACAGAAAGTAGCTGCATTTACGTGGAGCCTTTTATTCACTAACAATCAGAACAAAAGCTCAGCTAGACTATAAAAGCCTCATTTTAAACACCTCAGTCAGAATAAATTGGCTCATTCCAAAAGAGAAATTATTTGGTTCTAAAGTGGTTTTAAACCTTTTTATGAACTGTCTCGCAGATTATTTGGGATTTTCAGAATGTATCTACACTCCTTTTTGCATTAATTTAACTGAAATCAAAGACGTTCACCTGAGGGAGATGTTCCACTTTCTCTCCTTTTATTTGTTGCTTATGAGAGTTTTTTTTTTTTTTTTCCTTACCACCTTTTTCCAGTTGTTGCATCTCTCCCGGGGGAACAGCCTTTGAATAGTTTATGTTTATTAGTTTTGGAGAGATAAACAGAATATAAACAGAAGGCTCGCCTTATGTTTCTGTATTTTCTCTCCTTCAATAACTCTGATGGCAGAATATTTTCATAAAACTGTTACTTCGGTACAAAACCACAGCAGTAAACAGGTACTGGTGCCAAGCGCTTGATGCAGGTCCATCTTTTTTTTTTTTTTTGGAAACACTTTGTACAGTCCGCCAACACAAGCAAACTCGACTGAAATATGAACAGGACATCTTGTCCTGTCATTTTATTTAGCGGCCATTTAAACACTGAGTCGATTGGACTGATTAAATTCAGAAGGAAAACAGTCGGCTCACGTAACTGCAGCTATTTGTCAGCGAGTGAACTGCTGACTTTTGAGGTACATGCCGTTACAGATATGTTTGTTCTGTTCTTTTTCAGCTGTGTCTCGCGTATCCTCAACTGGATTGATGAATTTACCTGCACTCTGATGTGTGTCAAGCTGATTTGCACTTCACTGACAGAAAATGAGTAAAAAGAATGTAAAATTACATTTACATTATTCAAAATTTGTGTAATTTATGGTTTTGAATTGGGGGGGAAAAACAGTGAAACTAGCATAGATATAAAAATGAGTGCAAAAGTTGTGAATGAAGCCATTTCTTGGCAGTGAAATAGCTTCATGTTCATCAGTTTGACATTGCAGAATGGAGTGCTGGTTATCTAATTTCTAGTTTTGGACACGGATGTTAAGAGAAATGTTTAATCTGTCCTAAATATTCTTCAGTGATAATAACCTTTTTAAATCGAGCAGCATTTAAGAATCAAAGAACACTCTCAATGCTTAAAATGCTGTCAGGTTGTAAGTTTTTTTTGTTGTTGTTTTTTTTGATTATTTGATCATTTTTAGTATGAATATAACAACCTGTGACTGTAACCTGCATCCTTTTTTCCTGTTTTTTTTCCAGGGCGTTGATGATGCCTTTTACACATTAGTGCGAGAAATCCGGAAGCATAAGGAGAAGATGAGCAAGGAGGGCAAAAAGAAGAAAAAGAAGTCCAAGACAAAGTGTACACTTATGTGAATAATCACCCCTTTTCAAGACAGACTAAAAAAGAAACTATGTTGAACAGTTAAAGTAATACATTTTGTACATTACACTAAATTATTAGCCTCTTTCTCAATACCCACCATACTGAATACTAAACCTGACCCGATTTTTCTGCCTTTCTGTTATTTGCTACTTGGACACCAATAAGCTTTATTTTTCAGTTTAGTGCCAGTTGCCCACATGTGTTGGTCCAACAGCTTGTTTGATCTTTATATAGGATGATGTTGATTTGGATAATTTTCTAGAACTGCTGAGCTTGTGAGTAAATTGCGTCACAACTCAGGTTTGACAAATTATTCAGTAACAACTCGGAGGTTTTTTTTTTTTTTTTTTTTTTTTCTTTCCTTTGCTTGAAAGGTCGTGACCTGCAAAAGTTCTCTAATGCCCTTTTTTTTAAGTATGGGATGCCAAAGAATTAATTTTCATCCCGATCACGTCGACAAAACAGACATGAAGAAAGGACCAACATTCAGCCAGATGAGATCCAAATGTCCCAGCCACTGTGTAATGTCCCCATCTCTAATGACCTCTAGGTATGACTTAGTTATGTCACTGATATAAGTATGCATGCAAACTCCTACTCTTCTCCGAATGTTTTAACACCCTAATTAGCTATTAATTAATTTTGCAATTTGTCAATGCTTTGTATTGTGTGGGGAGTGATTTCTTGCCTACATGAGACGTTTGTTTTTTTTGTTTTTTCTTTTTGCATGCGTTGTGTCCTAGACGGCATGGGTATTGCAAACTGCCTCTGGTTGATACATTTTGACAGAGCTAGTCACGAGGAACTCTGACCCAAGTGGACATCAAATAATCTAGTTTTTTCAGGTTTATATACAGTAATCAATATGTGCTTTTGTGAGAATGAAATTGGCCATTTTTGCTTCATACATGACACATTTAAAGATCCATGTTTAGCCAGATTTTACCGGTTCTGTGATATAAAAATGTGACTAGCAACCAGGTTTTGCGTCTGTCATTTTACGTTGCAAGGATTCATGCCTCATCACAAGCTAATGTCGAACAGCTTGTTACATATTTCCGGCTATTCTTTATGCTAAGGCTCGACTGCAGGATTGTTTTAATTCATCCTGACAAGAATCATTTCATTGCTCTTTGTTACAAGCAATCGAAGGCAGAATCCACCTGTGAACGTCGACTTCATCGAACGACTTCATAATTAAACAGGATGCGGACATTTTCACCCCGCTTATTATTCAATGTTTGTTAAATTTGAGGATGTTTGATGCTCCAGTAGCTGGCCCCTAGAGGTGTCACGCCTTCCACTTTCTCCTAAGCTGGCTCGTTTGCTTGTGACTGGCTAGAAAGCAGAATGCATCTTTTAAACAGCTTTCAGGAATATTTCTCTTGGTGTGGTGTTGGAGATTGTTCAAAATGTTGTCCGAATGGATTTTCAGATTCTTCCCCCTATTTTTTTTTTTTTTCTTTTTCTTTTTTGAAAGAGTTTTTGGATTAATTCCCTAAAGTGTTGAATTGTTTGGTGGGCTGCCTTTCAACAGAAATGATTGTCCAGCAAAATAATTTGTCATTTTCTCTCACAAAGCTTGTGTATCGTGGTGACGTAACTGGAACTGATGTTTGTAAATTAGGCAATAATTGCCATAAAATTGTTTTTTTTTTTTAGACAAGATTGTCTGAATTTATTAAAAAAAAAAGTCCTAGTTTCTTTGGTGGGTCAACCTGTATTTCACCTTTTCCATCATATTTACAAGCTGTTCCCCTGGGAAGTTTTATTTGCCTTTTTATGTTTGAATTAGGTGCTACATTTAGATGGTAGAAAGAGCCGAGACAACATTTACTTTGTCTGTGTGCGCTCATGAAATACACAAAATGCTGTTTTTAGGGGAGTAATGTTATTGACAGAGAAAATCCAGACATGATACATTTTTCTTTCAGGATTAATGAATTTTGACCCAGTTTATTATTACCTCGTTTTTTTTTTTTTTTTTTCATGAAGTAGATAATAACTGTTAATGCAATTTTAATTATGGAGCCCTCTTGTTAACAATACTGTTTCAAAAGTAGTTTTATGTTCCTCTTCCTTTATTGCGTGCCAACAGCTGATTTCTGAAATGTATCATTTATACCTTGATCGTATTTTAACAACCTTTGTATAGTTGTGATACTGAAAGGTGCATATTTTGTAAATTGTGCTTCATTTCGTTGGTGTGTCTAAATGAATGTTGCTTTAATGGAGTTTCACTCCGCTCTGTGTATGTGACTAGAGAGTGTGACTGTGTCCAGGTCTAGGGAAGTGAATGAATGACCACTTTACAACACGCCTGTTGTGGGGAGTGTAGAGTGGTGATCTGATCTCAAATGAGTCTATTTTTTGCCATGAATCTCACCACTCCTATTTAATGTGTAATAAAGAACAAAGTAAAGAGGAATCCAACTGTGTCATTCTTTCTTAAAGGTCCCCTCCAGGCAAGTTTAAAGGTATACTATATACTGCAGGATTTTCCTAAAAAACAAAAAACAATGTATATACTCATACAGAAATAATCCCTCTCAATCATCACTTATGACCCACTAGAAGTGTGTGGCGGTGTATGTATCTACAGAGACCCTGCCCTCTGCCTGTATTTTCTTATTATTTTGCTGTGTTCGGGACGCTTCTGGGCATCAACCAGCCAATAACGGTGTACGGGGTGTGCGGTAGGAGGGGCCAACTTTGAATGTTGTGTTTACAAACACCAACCCACAAATCCTGCCTAGTATACCTTTAAAGACATATAATTACTCTTTTTTTCACTACTTTTTCCTCCACAAAATGTTCAGTTACCTCATTTTTAAATAGTCTTAAAAATGACATCTACTTCTCCATCATTGCAAATCCAGAATCTATGAATTTGCAAATATTGGTTTCTCAGTGTATGTGGACTGGAAGCTTCAAGTTTCCACATCACACTTGTTGCACACTGGACCATGACTGACTTCAGTCTAGTTGTGATGTCACAAATCATGCTCATACATACACGTCTTAAACGCAGATTTAAGGTAAGCTCGGAGAAACTTTCTCCCTTTGGAAGATGAATGCATCATTCTGCACCGTGAAGCTCAAACATCCAAGTGATTATATTCATTTGCACATGTACGGTCCATCGCAGCACACCTAACAGGCAGCTGGAGATTATAGTTACACAATCATCGAGTATCAAATGTGTGACTTTTTTGCAAATAGAGCATGTGTTTTACTGTTTCCACCTTTGTAATATCTGCACATTATAAACATTTCCCAGCAGGTGGCACTGTTCACTCACTTTGGCTTCTTTGCTTCTTAAAGGCCACAAAATCCACACAGAGTGAGCCTAGATTTAGCTTTAATAAGATGTCTACATGTTCCAAAACAAACAAGGACTCCATATATTAATTTAATCAAAACAAAACACATTCCAACTGTTGACATGCATTGACAGTTACTTTAGTTGGGATGAAATCATTTCATGCACTGTCAAGATGATTTTCTTTGAATTTGAAATCAAATAAATCATTTAGACCTTGAAATGAATAAATAACAGTTTAATTTCACCACAAGACAAAAGGCCTGAGGAGTCATTCTCAGTGACATACTGTTACATACTGCAAATACATCACTCTTCCTCAGTCAAATCCCACTATAAAAGGTGCTAAATTACCAAATGTCATCAATGTTTCATCATTAGATTAAAGATTCAAGTCAAGGTGACATTAGTAAAGCAAATCCCAAACAAATTATTAGGGCCAACAGATACATTTAATACCTCAAAAGATTAATGAACGTGAAAAGTAGGTTTAAACAGTATAAAACAAATGTGTTAGAAGCAGCCATTTGTGGAAGTGTAATTTTATGCAAAAGCTCTTTCTTGAAAACATTTGTGTCTGTTGCTGGATGGATAAAGACAGAAAAACTGCTTTTAGAAGAAGACAATTCAGAGCTGCCTTTCAATGCAGCAGTTAAGATGATCATAATTCAGTGTACAGACTTTGAAAATAAAAACCCATTAGCTGCTAGTTTTGATGCCTTAGTGTAAAGAGGATGTTTGTGTGATGAAGCTCCTCGTCAGACATTGTGCAATTTTAATTATACGCGTCGTTGCTTTACATCATCATGTCTAAACAGCATGCGGCCTTTTCTACGGAATAACTTGCACTGTGAGTAACTGTTCACAGTGCAAGTTCAACAACATGTAACCATACTATATCTTATTAGCTTAGTCAGTCAATTACATATTTAGCCAACAGCAATTGGCCATAAATAAAAATGTCTCTTTGTAATAAAAGTTACGCCAATTACATCCAGTGTCAAGAATTACATCTGAAAGACATCAGATTTTTGTTTTTAAACCTAAAATCAACACTCGCACTACTTATTATCGGTATTGAAGGACAATTTAATTTTTGTTTTTTTATTTTTCACATTTCCATTTCTTCAGTATTGATTCAGATTTTTTTTTAATTGGACTAAACTGGTTTAAATCTATTTTGCAAAACATCTCAGGCTGAGATTCAGTATTAAACAACACAGAAAACAACCCAAAAGATGTTTGATCTACTCAGCAAAGCTAATCCATTACTCTGAATGAGAAGTCAAGAGCGTTTTGTACAAAGCAGCATCAGAATACTATATCAGACTATAATCATAAATCTTTAATGTCAGTGAAATTCATCTTTACTGGGAATAACTTGTAGTATTCAGCCAGCGTTTGTTTACAAAACATTTAGTTTCTCTGTGCTGAACTACCGCCTGTCCTGGGACCTCTCTCTCTTGGCCGGCCATACCTAAATCCAGATGTTTTGGATCTGGATCTTCATCCTCCAGGAGATTCAACCTCACCTCTACTCTCTCTCTCCCCTGTGTGAATGGTTTTCCTGTCTCTGCTCCCTTGTCTCTTGTAATCTGTCCTCTCTAAAGGTCTTCATGGTGAGAGGAGCGGGGGTTCCTTATCTACTAAAGGGTCTAAGGATAGGAAAGTGTCGTATTTTGCGCAGATTGTAAAGGTACTTGAAGCATTTTTATTTGTGATATTAGGCTATATAAATATAATTTAACTTGGCTAGTTTGGAATCCAACTACAAAAAGGAAATATACAGTATCTGTATCAATATTACATAGATCATATGTTGAAAAAGTGCCCCAAATGGTGTAACACAGTAAAAAGAAAGTTAGTAAAACATTCTGTAATACTGGAACTATAACTATAACAGAACTGTAAAAATATTTCTTACTGCTCCTTTAACTTCAGCCTGAGAGCTGCTCTTTAGCTGCTTTTGAGTTTAGTTGTGTATTTTTCATAACATAATTTAATTGATTCTATTGAACAATTTTGAAGAATTTTATACTATTATATTACTTATTTATTTATATATTATATATATTTATTTCATATTACTTTTTGAATATTGCAATTGTAGCCTCAGACTGAAGCTGTCTGCACTTAAACTTTCCTTCCTCTGTACTGTTTGATAAGCAAAATAAGCAACCAATTCAAGACAAATATATATATATATATATATATATATATATATATATATGTATTTCTGGAGTTTCTGACTCATTATACACGTGCTGTGTGCTTTAGAGGTCAACATAACTGTATTGACACAGTGTCATATGAAGCCCCAGCCCACCAGCCCTTATTTACTGCCACAGTGTTGTCCTCTGGCTTCAGCGTGGAGGACTGTGTGTTTGTTTAGTCACATTCTGTGAGGGGGGATGTCATGTAGCATCAAAGGTGAGATATTTTTCTTTGCAGATTTCCAAGAAATAAATGCCAACTAGATCATGACCAGAGACAGTATACAAGCTTCAAAAGGACATGGCTGTGTATGTGTCATATGCAGGCAATGCTGGGGTAATTGGCTGAAAAACAGTGTTTGGTGCAGAAGCAACCTGTATAGTGGGATGCTATTTTGGATTACTGTCTTAAAGCCAAAGCTAATTATTGACACTGCGACTAAGATGATCCTTACTGAATCATTTTGTTAATTATAAATTTAAAGTGTTATTAAATGTTTTATCTTAATAGCCCGTTTGAATTTACTTTTATCTTCATAATCATTCTACATCGGATGTGCTGGATCGCCTGTTTCAAAGGAAGTTAAGTTGTTTCTAGACTGTTGCTGTGAACAATAAACTATGTTAACATATTGTGACAAGCTCCATTACTCTTTCTTCTTAAACAATGGGGCTACGGTGCCTGCCACATAGCAGCCAGGAGTGAAAAAGAGAGGAGATCTAATGAATTATGCAGAGAGAGCTTTCTCTCAGCCTGACAGTCTGAAACCAGCCTGGAGAAAATTGTAAGAGAAGTACGAGTCAGTGCAGCCATCACAAATCCCCCTCCCTTCCCCCCCCAGGGACCGCAGAGGCCAAGGCCTGTCAGTCAAGCGCCCCCTCCCTAAACTGTAATCTGGGGACAGCGCTGAGAAGCCTGCAGGTCTGATAAAACGCTGAAAAGATGCCCCAGAAAGCAATCCGTGGCACTCTGGGCTCCTGTCAGGGAGATGGGTGGGGGAGGAAAAGACACAGCAAATGTTCCTAAATTGCTAACAACAAGCCTCAGACTGGTTCCACACATAAACTATCCAGCCCAGGACGGCAAATCCATCTGCCGGCTTGCCCCGTGCACACTATATGGAGTGAGCTCAATCGCAATCACCAGTTCTGACCCCTGTGAATATGTGCAGAGGGGTGAATTCACAATCATCTGACTGTCTGACCTCTGCCTTGTTAGTGCACGGAGCAAGAGAATTTCCTTTTTATTTTAATGAAGCGTGGCTTCCCTCTCTGGCAGGCAGCTGAGTGCGGGGCAGCAAGAGCGCAGTCTGGTAATGAGAGGCCAGAAGGTTCAGGTGTCTTCAAACCGCAACACATAGGAGAGACTTAATACCGACGTGTTTTCACCAGCCCTGGAGGAAACAGAGAGCTGGATGAATATTCATGGAGCCGTGATGAATTGTGTTGCCCACAGCGTCGTGCCACTTTGAAAGCCCTCATGCTGCTTCTTTTATCACAGGAGGTCCTTGCCATTGAACCTCATGGGCCACAACACAGCACCCCAGCATCCAACTACCAATTATCATCTGAGATCATTAACTTGTTATGTTGACACAAACACTGCAATTTCAGATGCCCTGCTTTATTCAAATGACCCTATTCATGAGGAGTGGCTGACTGACTTGATTGGATTTTTTTCTTGCACGCTTCGCAATCACTCAACAAGTGATGTTTGGACACAAAATTAATGAACAGCGTGCAATGCTTTGAACTGTGTGCGCACTGTGTTTCGAGACGGATAAACAAGCTTTATAATATCTTTCAAAGTATGCATCAGCACAGATTGATACAGTAATGGCATACTGTTGAATGTTTATACTTTGTTCCATTCAGGCAGCAATCTCCACATAATGATGGTAAGGCACAAGACAGTGAGATAAAGGGATGGAGGGACGGAGGCGGAGCGGGGTGGCAGGGTGGAAGGCCTGGGGATTGAGCAGCGTCATGTTCAGCAGCCCCAGACGGGTGATTCATACCAGCCTCATCACTGGCAACAGACAGGACATCCAGGCCTTTATTACCTCCATCCATCACCATCACTTCATCAATCTGAGCTCCTGTGAGCCAGCTCTCCAACCAGTCCCCAAACACCCATCCCAACGTGCTGCCGGACAGAGATTTACACCCACCCACTAACACCCTCTCCCTCTCTCGCTTTAGCGCACACACACACACACACACACAAAACAAGAGAGATGAGCTTCTATGCCGACTAGACACACACACACACACACACACAGAAAGAGAGGGAGTGTGTAAAGGCCATTCTGCAACCAGACATGGTGTGAAGCTGTTCCCCAAAGGGCCTCTGGCTGACAGGCTATCCTGCATTCTGAAAGCCACTTACACTTCAGCCACATCATACCACCTGCTGCTGCTGACCAATGTGTCAGGGAGGCATATTATGATGGATACACTGAGCTGCGGGAGAAATCATTAAATCATTTGCATTGCTCTCCCCATTATAAAACCCCACAAACTCTACCTACCGTACATACATAATACACAACTTGATTTTCTCGCCTGTTACATAGGAAATGGACACAAGATCATGAATGCATTTACAATCTAATGCAACAATACAACAGTCAATAAATAAATGCCACCTCGTTGTGGTGATGTTGTTGCCAGAGGAGTTGAGTTTTTGAGGTGTTGCATGGATATTGCAGTATATTTTGAAAGATAAGGCCGGCCAAAGACCAAAGGGGAGTGTTTAAGTCAGCAGGATGGAGAATGTTGGATTGACTCAATAAGCTGTTACCAAGCTTTAGCTACGCAGACAATATTAGTAGGATCAATTCATTGTTGGTTTGATGGTATTTCATCCTGCCAGTAGGAAGGCAAAAAAAATAAAGAAGGGGGGCAAATTTTTAGATGAATCCCTTATAATGCCATCTACAGGAACAGCACAACAAACCGCAACCACAGAAACTTCCCAAAGACCCCTCTTGACAGTCTTGACATAAATGTAACTTTATAAGCTTCAGTATTTATTGCAGGCGCCCATGTTAATGTGTCCAACTCCTGTATACAGAGAGAGCACAGCATCACGGCTTTTACTATAAATGGGCATTCTGTAGAAAGATAAAGCTCAGAATTATTCTTAAAAAATAATCTGCTCCCTCTTTATATGATTAAATTGGTGCGTGATTAATGTTTTGTTCTTATTTATTCACAAATATCTTCCCAGTGTGCAGTTTTTTATGCTCACAGGCGGCAGAACTTTCTCACTTAAATAAATCATTGTTTTGAATTAGTGTTGTATTAAACGCACATAGGCAGAGAGATTCATACTCCACAATGCCATGTTCACGTTGTGAAGGGGGTTTAAAGGACAAAAAGAAAAACCGATCACTTTTGGATATTGTGTCATATTGATTTATGGCTGCTACTCCTCTACCTATTCCGCACATCTATGTACACAGACCTTTGTCATAGTATATGATGTGACACAGAGGGTGTCATTAGAGAGTATGAATATAGCCAACTTGGGTGAGATAAATCAATCTTCTGTTCAGAGAAACATTTCACTCTGGGCCTTGTAACGTTATTGATTTAGGCACCACGTAGTGTTCCACCAGTGGCTTTAATTTATTTGAAAGAATATTGAATACACTGAGTTTTTTTTAAAGGGGGCTTCTAAGGGCTTATAACAAAAAACACTGACTGTGAGAGTTGCACAGAGATGTTTACTTACTCGACCACATGATGGTAAGTGATGACAGGAGAGAGAGATGGAAGGAAGGGGCTTAATAGAGGGAGAGAGGGGAAGACACTTTTAATGTAAGTGTCCATCAGCGTGGGGATGTTTGGGTAATGGTGGTTTCCGTGGTGACAAAGCGAACAGCAAATACATTAAGAGAGAGACATCTTGTGCTTTTGGGGACACAAGTTGGGAATCTGGTTTCACAAATACCTCCTCGAGTGCTATATTAAGATGTATTCACAGTGTTTTGCTCACAATCTGTTAGCGTGTGTGTGTGTGTGTGTGTGTGTGTGTGTGATCCTCATGTGCTTACATGTGGGTTTATATGCATCAGGATGTAGGATTTTACATTCACACCCTCATGCGCAGATATAAATAGGCGAGCCAGAATACAGGGGAAACTGAATAATAATTGGCTTCACTGGCAGCTATTCAAACTTACAGTCTGTCACACTAACGTTATGCAGAGCAAGCAGAATGCAGAATTTGATAGCAAATATTTGGTCTGCTGTGCAATAAATTCAGTCTGCAACTTATCTCTGACTATACAGATGAGATTTATTGCACAGGGCATATTTGAGATCATCACAAATACAAATTATATCCTTTCTTCTGCGTGTATGTTTGACAAATGAGTAAGTGAATGTATGCCTTTTTCCATATCTAAGTCTTATGCACCTACAGTATATATATATATGTGTGTGTGTGTGTGTGTGTGCCTATGTGGCAGCGTGTGGCAGCGTGTGGCAGCGTTATCTCTTCCTCATTCAAGTCATGTCACAGGCCAGACACTCCATTGTCAGGAGAGGCTTTCATCCACTGACTTCAGATGTGCCTGTCATCCAGTCCAATTATACAGAGAGAAATAGGTATTGTTACACTCTGGGGATTGATTCAAGACAAAATAGAAAAGTGAAGAGAAGGCTACACAGTCATCTACGGCCATGCGCCACTTGCTTGAAGTCACACACACACACACACACACGCTCGCACACGCAGCTTTGAAATCACATGGACGAGCAACTTCAATATCTCGGTGATAACAAATCCTTACAAGGTAACACGGCCTCACTTCTGTCTACAGTGGAAAGTGTCTGGCAGGTAGGTTACAGTAATTTGAAATGTAAGGATTGAGTGCTGCACCTCCGCCTCAGCCTCACTGTCAGGGTGATAGACCGGCTTTTTATGGAGATAACTCCGAGCTGATGGAGGAGCTGAGCAATACCAGGCTTAAGACGACTCCAACCTGCTGCTGAGGGAGGTTCGGAGCCGCTCAAGCATCAGTCAACACGGCTGACACGAACAGTCTCGTCTCAACACTTTCTGCATTTTCCTTGCTGCTTTTTTGGCTCTTCTCTGTCTCCATTTCTTGTTTAAAGCCAGAAAGGATGTCAAGAACCACCACTTACCTCCAAGCACTCATGGGGAACAGCTCCAATTTATTTAATACCAGCCTGCCATTGCACTCAGATCATGTTTTGCTGTCATGTTACTCATTGTTAAGCATCAGAAGCTGCAGAGAGCAGCCACAGTAGGAAAAATTATAGAGCTATAAATGCGTTCTACTCTGTGGTTCTTGAATAGTTTGCAGGTACTATCGCAGTTCTTGTTGTGAATGTGCTGCATTATCAGGATGGTGAATGATTAAGGAGGGAAACAAAAGTTCAGACTTGCTTAGAGGCTCCATTTACCTCATCTGTCATTTCATTAAGTTTGTCAGGTGTAACCTTGTTTATATACAAGAGTTGTGACAGCTCAAGATGGCAGACGTCTCAGTTTAGACAATCCCCTTATGTGTAGTCAACCCTGCGTCTCAGCCAAGCCTCCAGTGTCCTTGCTCCTGATACTGACTCACTGATGTGGAACGCAGTTGGCTGAGATGCTGGAGGGCATGGGGAGAAGGGATTTGCTCCTTGGCTAAGTCTTTTCTCTGTGCCGATTCCTACTGGGCCACGAGAGAAGGTTTAAACTCTTACATATACACTCTCAAATGGGCGCGCACACACACACACACACACACACACACACACACACACACATCTGTTTCCCCGCCATCAATCTCCCAAATCCACCCAGGTTGTTTTGAAAGTGATAAATTCAGCCATTTAATATCCATAATTAATAATTTATTACACACAGCACGCCACAGATTTAGATTAGGTTGTATTTTATCCAGGTAATAGTTGTACCCTTGAAGGTCATTCTAAATGTTTTTCATTATTCAATACAGCTGTGCAATAACTTACTAATAACATGAATGAATGACACAACTGGATAGAAAAAAAAAGCTCTGGAAGAGCAAAATATTACATGAGGATCCTAATCGGACTCATGTTGCTGCGAGTTGATTGTTTACTATGTTTTTTTCCCTAATTAAGTCATTTGTTAAGACTGGACATTGCCATATGGTTTTCCCACAACAGCCCCAAACAGGTTGCCACATTTGATGAAAATCCATATTTGTGTAGTATATACTGTGTATCTGAAAATAAATACCTACACACAGCAGAGAAAGACTATTTTACAAGGTAGATGGAAAGAAATGGTTTTACATTCAAAATGTGTCTATTAAGGGTTGTGTGTTTTTTTGCTCCAGCACTTTATTTTTAAACTGTAACAGTTTTTCTAAATGTGTGAAGTATATTTTCAGGTGCACCTGCAGCTCCCACAATATTCACTTAGCACAGTGTGTAATCAATTAAAACCCTCATAAAAAAAACAATATTCTGAGGAATGAACGTTTAAGGGACAATAGTTTTTATTTTTGGAGAGCTGTTGCAGAGCCATTAGTCAAAAGTTAAACAACTTACTGCTGACGGCCAATGAAAAGTTAAAAGAGGAGGCTTTCCCTGATGTAGAGAACCGGCTGTGTGGATTTTTTTTTTTTTTGTAAGTGAACCAAGTTATCTCGCTGTCACACCCCCCCCCCCCCCCCCCGTCTCCCCCCTCCCGCGCTCCCTCCCTACGCCTGTCTTTCTCCTCTCTGTGTGTCTCTGAAATACACACATACTCTCTCGCACAAAGGAGGGAAAGTGTCACTATGGAAACAAGGAGGCGAGATTCTAAAAGCTACCTCTTGAGACGAGAGTTAAGACAACAAAAAGGAGTCCACAGTGTGAGTGGTGGCAGAAAAGCAGCAATATACACAGCATCTATACCGCTCCCTCCTGTTCTGCTGCCGTGAACGTCATCTTCAAGCCGCCTCGTCAGCTCTTTACCTTTATCCCACTGTTTTGTGCCTTTATCATACTGTGTACATCTGTGTGCTCACATGTATGTGCATTTTTATATACTCTGCTGTGTTTAAGGGCTGAGTCCAGTGCCGTGCCTGCAGTTTGGTGCATATAGCTCTGTGGACAACTGTGTATGTGTGTGGGTCCGGGTGTAATATGCACCACACATTTCTTTAATAGGGCTAATCCATTTTAATCCCACCTGCCACTGTTACCTTACAATGATGAATGTAAGCCTAAATGAGTTGAGACGCAGAGAAATGCCCGCGGGAGACAGAGGAGGAGGCTGGGAGGTAGATGTAAGTCTCTATATGTGTGTGTTTGTGTTCACTCGTACGTACGCACGGGCACATGCATGTGTGTGTGTGTGTGTGTGTGTGTGTGTGCGTGTGTATTTATTAAGGTTTTCTGCAGCAGCTGAAACAGGTTTTTCCTCCCTGCTCTGTTCAAGGCTATTTTCTGCAGGTCTGCAGGGTCACCGCTGTCCTTAGTGATGTCTCCTTCAGCTGTAATCAGCACCATGGACAGCAACACCGATCTCCACCACCGCAGGCACCACAGCAGGCATCCATCTCAATAGACTCAAAAGAGGCTCCCTCAGCTTAGCTCCTTTCCTCTTTCATTCCTGCTGATCTAAAAGAATTGGATAGGTGCAAGCAGGCTGCCCATTAGGCTTCAGTCTTGATGTACTCCTGCAATCCTTGATCTTTAACAGTGATGGAAAGGAGATGCAGAGAGAGAGAGAGTGAGAAAGGAAGCTAATTGTGAAAGACCTGCAGGCAGTCACATCTATTAATAAAACCTCTAATGGAAAACTCCTGGTGGATAAGTTTCTTCTGTGATGACAGTTTCACATGCTTGATTATGAGGGGTAAAATACAGGCGCAAGGTGCCATGAATAGTAAAGTCCTAATTTAGCACTTGTTACTGTGTACAGAGCCACAGTTTTTTTTTTATCTCTCACATGTGGCTTTGAAAAATAGTTGCAATATATGGAACCAAAGGAAAGAGAAAATAGGAGAAAAATAAGAGGAGCAGAGGAGGGAGACAAGAGATAGGAGGAGTATACTACTGTACAGAGTGAGTGAGTGGCTGAGTTAGGGTGAGAGAGAGATAGGAAGAGCGAGACAGACAGAGAGAGAGAGAGAGAGAGAGAGAGAGAGAGAGAGGGTGCAGATAGCGGGAGGGGAAAACCTCCTCTCTGAAAGGGATGATGTCAGTCTCTGCAGCTGAGCCCCGGTCCCCGACTCGATAGGGTGAAGACTCCCTCCTCCAGAAACAGGCTGGCAGGCACAGCCACATCCACAAAGAGAGAGGCAGGGTGAGAGACAAACAGAGGGGAGAGAAGCAGGGAGAGTCTTGGTGAATGAAATCCTGCAGGTACGTATGCCATGTTATCATCTATCTCTGAGTTCATTCATTAGTGCCTTTTGTTGCGTGCTGCCTGCCATTACGCTTGAAATTGCTGCCAGCGTTTCATTTGTTCAAAGTAATTATCTTGTTTTTAAGAATGTGTCACAGCAAACCTCTGGAGTGTGAGTGTGTGTGTGTGTGTGTGTGTGTTTAGTGTACACTTCTATATCCCAGCCTGTCTGTGTGAATTTGTGTGGGTGTGTGTGTTTTAGCGGGGGTGTGGAAGGAGAGGGCTCACTGTAAATGAGTGGGCAACACACACACACACACACACACACATTAGTGGAAAGTTTTTAATGAAGAGGAAACTGCTGTATCCAGTCCTCTGGGGAGCAAAACAGCTTCAATTATTCAAATCCAAATCAGATGCGGGGTCCCCAGAGCAGAGGGCATGACAGAGATTTGAGATTAGAGTGTTGGGGATTTTGTGCGAAGAAAACCCATCGACATGGAAATTTATTTATTTATTTATTTTTTGTCTTTGGCGTCATTGTTATAGAGCTCTTCCTCTGTCTGCAAGAGAGATTTGCCGGGTTAAAGCAATGCCTTCTGGGATACTGGTGGTCAGACAAGTGACATAGCTATGGTGAGTCATCCTGTAACATCTGTCACTGACACCTCTGTTTCCCCACTTTAGATTACAGGTTTGCTTATGCACAAAAGGCTAATGTCATTGTCAAATCCGGTAATTTATGCTCCCCGTCACACAAGTTCAGCCAGCCTATAGAATACATTCTGTTTTATACGAGGGAAATTGATTTTCCGTTGCCGAGATTAGTTATGAATGTCACAGGCGGCCAGACAACAGCAACAACCAGAGATGACATTGACAAAGGATAAAATGTGTCTTTGTATTGGAGAATCCTGCACAGCCAGGACTTGTGTGTGTGTGTGTGTGTGTGTGTGTGTGTGTGTGTGTGTCCTTTCCCCTCTCTCTGTCTAATGAACTCACAGGCCATCAGACGTAAAAAAAAAAAAAAAAAGAAAAAAAGAAAAAAAAAGAGCAGGTCACAGACACATTTCACCAGCAGCCATCCATTTACACACTCAGGCTGTTGGCATGCCACTCAATTAGTCACAGCGTGGATTACACTCCACGAGGGGCTCAGGGATAGAATCACACTGGAAATCCAATTTTGTGCCACATCAAATGTCAGGGTTGATCCTTCAGATTCTCTGTGATAACCACAGAGACAGCGGGAGGAGAAGCTGAGGGAGCGCACTGTGGAGGTGGAGGAGGGGAGAGGATGAAGGTTAGAGGAGAAGAAATAAGGGGTGGAGGGGGTGGGGTGTTGGGGGGGTGGAGAGAGTCTCAGGGGTAGGAGAGGCAAGCCTGCTGGCCAACAGGTCCACTTTTACTGTATGGTGGTCAATGCGCAATATGGGAAATGAAGTCTGTCATACGCATGATTACAGTTTGATCGGTTTCAAAGTGATAAGGCTTTTTTTTTCTTTCTTGTTGCCGACCTCTTACCTACCAATTATTGCCTGATGATTTTCTGTGTAGTCTATCGTTGAACTGAAGGACAAAAGTATTTTTGGTATCCTACATATATTAATCAGGATGTGTGTCATCTGTGAGGCCAGCCGCTCTGAAGACACCTGCTGTTGGGTGAAATGTTCCAGTCAGACACACACCAACAGGCTTTCATTTGTTTGCATAGCCCCTGCAGAGCAACCCCATTTATTTCTGTAAACCTGGAACATCAAACAGGTACTTTTAGCTATTGTGTACAGCCTGTTCCCTCTCTCCTGCTGACTGGAATGACAAATGGTTGAGTAGATAAAGGCTCCATTGGCTGTAAGGGACCATGGCTTCCTGTTGAGGGGCCATTAATTAGGAAATCCAAAGTGTGCTTGACTTTAATGTTTAGTCTGCCACATTACCTTCTCCTCACCATGATTTAGTTTTATCTGCTCATTTGTTTAGTGATTCATTTTGATGTTACTACTGCCCTACTTCCTTTGACTCCTATTTCAGGTGCCAGTCTTGTGGGAGTGTAGTTTCCCTGTGTAGTTTTCTGGCTGCCAGAACTCCCATTCAAGGATGTTACGTTGTAGGCAGTGTTTTGATGGTTGTCAGGGAAAATTGGTTCGATGTCTTGATTTCAAAGATTTCTTTGTCCCCTTTGTTCACACCAGGGGAGTCTGTTTATATTGAATTATTCATACACATTCTCACACAAATGATTTCAGATATCATCCCAGTGGAAATTCATCACGATCTCCCTGTGTGTGTGCAGAGAAGGATGCTCAGTCATTCCCTCCCTTCGTGCGACAAATCCCTCCCCATCCATCTATCTATTTATCTTCCTCTGTGATGGCTCAAACCTCACATTCCCAACAGAGGCGACCCGGGTGCCCCTCAGCCTGTGTGTCATTACCGCTGACCAGTAGCCCATCTCTATCTGCCCCTGATCTCCCGACCTCCCTGAGAGGCAGCCAGCAGCACGCTCCACAGCGAGGGAGGAGGGCGCGCAAGGGTGAGGGTGAGGCGAGAGAGGAGATGGAAAGGGAGGGGAAAACAGGGAGATGGGTGGGTGGAAAGGTGAGGGGCCAACAGGGAGGGATGGAAGAAGAAAAATGGAGAGTGGGGAGAAATGGGGTGAGGTGAACAACTGGGGAAAGGAAGAGAAAAGACGAAAAAAGCAGGTGGACGACTGAGATAAAGGGTGAAAAAGAAAATGGGGAGAGGCAGAAGCAAAAACGGAAAGAGGGGGTGAGTTGCTGAGTAGGAAATTGAGGGAGAGGGAAGAAAAGCAGGAGCAAAGGAAGAGTAGGGGAATGAGGGTGGCGGCAGAGGAAAATAGAGGGAAGAAAGTCGCAGATCAGATGAGACAAGGAGGGAGACTCAGAAATGGAGTGAGAGGGGAGAGAGAAGAGATGCTATTTCAAGACCATACTTACTGATAATGTCACTCTACTTCAAAGTGCAAAGCGTTCCTGTCATGCTCCTGCATGACTGTGCCTCTGGAGAATTTCCTCATAGATCAGATGATAAAAGGATGCCTGACAGTTAGGGTGCGTGGGGCTGCTACTCACTCTGTGAGACACATTCTGGGCTAAACTGTGACATACTCTGGTTTAATTTTGTATTAATCAACACACAGCTGCTGACCGGAGGACGTGAAGGAGATACACGGGTGCAGCATGACGCCAAGCGCAATCCGAGGATCAGGTAAAATCCAGGAACATTCAGGGATAAAATATCAGTCATGATTGTTGCAATAAATTACCAGAACAACATGAAGCCATAACTCAAATGAACACACTAAGCAGGAGGACAGACCTGACTAGGAAAACGTAATGTAAGGGAAAAATTAAAATGCGTGTTATTGTTATTTGGTTTCTATTTAAATTTCTCAGTTTGACATGTTAATCACAGGCTTTTCATTTACATGTCTTGATGGCTCAGACGTCATTGAAGTCAATCATGCAGCCTTCAGGCACTGATTACTGAATCCCTGACTGGCCAAGATGGAGTGTGATGAATTTAATCTTAGCTTGGAGAATGAACCATGCATCCTCTCTCTAATTAAATACTAAACTAAATTTAATTTTGCAATATTAACTTAGAAATTCTGATAACATTGTATATGCTGGATTCAAACTCTTGACTAACTACATGCTGTACATATAGTACTGTGAGCTTTTTCACACAGTAATTCTCAGTATGTCTTCTTTGGTTTTCTAATTAATGTTGATACTACTGCCATTGGATCAATGGCATCCATTTACAGCAGGAAGACACACAAACACAAGCACGCACACACACCAGCGACAACAGATGGTCATCCATCCTCCCACTCTGACCCTTTTCATTTGGGTTATGCTGTGTGAATCTACAAATGTGAGGGGATTCAATACTCTGCTGTGATTTGAATGAAAAAAGGCATTCCACCCAAATCACACATTTTATGATTTAGCGAACTGCTTTGATTTCACTGTTGCCTCTCGACAATGCATCAGTAGATATTAGACAGCATGTCAGGTGACAACAGCGAAAAAAAAATTTCAGCAGGCTTTCAGCCAGGTATTTTCAAGCGATTGACAAATGTTCAAGTGATGCATTTCTTTTTTGTACTTTATAAAGCGTAGTCCTGTGAGGATTTGAAAGCCTTTGTCCTTTTAAGTGGTCTTAGATTTATGTCTTTGGTGTAACTTATGATGGAGAAAAAAACTAGCTCTATTCTGATAAATGACAGATTGTCATACTAAGAAACTGCCAGAAACAGCATGTCAGCAGTGTGGCTTATGATAGGAAAAAGACTGTTGAAACTGAAGAGACAGATAATACTAGAAGCAGACCTGAATGTTAAAACCATGTAGACTAGCAAGTGAAAATACACATACACATAATATGCTTTGATTTCTTTAGGCAGGTCATGAGAAAATTTGGTGTATGATCATTTAACAGATATCTGAAAAAGCTTTATGAGTGTCACAGTTAAGTATCTGAAATGCTTCTAAGTGCTTCAACCAATTTGCATGAAAGATTATGAAAATTTCTGAACATCAAGGTGCTTCTGCAAACATACTGTAGTGAACAGAGAGAATTATCAGCTTGGCATAACGCCCTCGTGACTGCTCCTTGTCTGCTCCAAGGAAAGTGAGGGTGAATATATATGTTTAATATGCTGTTCACGCTTCAATTTATTGTACTATACCAAAGGTCAAGATGTAACACATCAGCCATTGCACCTCCCTGAATTTGAATTGTCTTCTGCTGTATAATTTTTATACAGTGAGTGGAGTGGAGAAGCAGACAGAGAACCAGGGCCACGATTCACTGACAGTCATGGTTGTTGTACTTTGTGTTGTCATTAATGCGTCCAAAAATATGGTCTCTGTGGGTGCTGCCAACCCAGTGTTCCCACTAAATTAATTAGGGAAGTTATTTCAACAACAACAGTTTGGTTCTGTTTGCTCCATGCTTTCTTTAATTGTCTCCCACGCTTTTTCTCAAAATCGTAAAAAATGAATTCTGGTGTCAGAATCAACAAAGGGATGGATTTAAAGTGGAAATAGACAACTTTTTTGCTTTAACTTATCATTATGAAGTAAATGTTGATTGCACAGTGTAATGGCTATAGAATAATGACACCATCTGCGTTTAGACTGGTTCCCTATAAGCCTCGCTTTCACTATGCAGCTCTGTCTGCCACCGGGTACGATCTCCGGGAAAATGAAGGCTCGGTTGACGGCACAAAGGAAGTGCGTCAACCATTGCGCAACCAAAACAGGAAGAGGATAGCGCTTTTGTTTTTCACGGTAACTATCAGTACCTATATCTCATAATAATTTGTTAGGTGGCCAACCTATTTCTATTTTCTTAGTGCTATATGATAAATGTGGAATATTGCTCAGGCAAATCTGATGACACACTACCTGAATAAACTTTTGATTTCTAGAGGGCTTTCTTCCCGTTAGCTACGGTAGCTAACGGGAAGAAAGCCCTCTAGAAATCAGTTAGCTAAGCTACCAGGCTTACAGCCATAGAATACTGGATCAATATCCAGTCAGGCTGGCTGTCAGGCTCAGCTACTCCTTCATATGAAAATCAATGGACAGAAAATATGTTATCACCGTCTCTGTTGCGCAGTTTCTTTCATTTTGTAAAAACATAAACATACTACCAACCTAGTTTGCTTTTCTCAACACATACTAAAGAATTTGTATCTGCTTTCATGTCTCACACTTGTCTCAACAAACTAACACTTTTTCTGCTGATGTTTTTCTCTAACGTTACTCCCCCCTCCACCTCGACGCCAACCCCTGCTGTAGTTACTTGCTTGTGGGAAAGCAATAATGTTACTCAAACTATGTTATTATTATGCATTGCGCATCATTACAATAGCTTTTGCCTGTTCCCAAATTCAATATAAAATTGTGACAATTTCAATTTACCTCTTCAGTGCACATGCTTCTTTCTTCTCTCTTATTTCCAAAGAGGTGTTGATAATTTTTTCATGGAGCTACGCTCTGAGGAAAACGGAAAGTGATCCGGTTGTCTTTGCGACAGTGGCGCAAACAATAATAACACTTGCAAACACTGGAGGGTGGGAGGAGTTGAAAAGTTGTCTGTTTCCACTTTAATACTGTTTACAGAGAGCACCAATATGTTCGTAACACCTTATAAACCTTGAGGAGTGATTACGAGCAGCTGACTTTGTGACGTATTATGGACATACTTATCAGACCTTAAAACTACAAGACCTCCTTATGCATTGTGAAGGCTTATTGCAACTCATTATACATGTTATAATGTCTTATATGGGTATATATAATGCATTATTTGGAAAACACATGTAGGAATATGATAATCTGCAGATCTGATCAGTTGGAGTCTGAATCTGCTAGTAGTTGGTTGTACTGTATCAACAAATGACTACTGAGTGTTACCCTAATTTATTCTACAATACCTTAATGCTTGAGCTTCAGTCCTTAAAAAAGAAAATAATCTCCTTTTTGTCTCCCCTCTCTTTGTCTTTTACTCCCCTCCCCACACTACCATCCTCCCCTTTTTTCTTACTGCCCTTTTCTCAGGTTTTTAATCGTTTAGTGGATGATGAGAGAACACAGCTCCTCTTCATATTCACCCCTGTGTGTTTCTACATGTATGCCACTGTGTACTATGGCTTTTTATTCCTATGTGATGATGAAAAATGTTCATGTAGGAACAGAAGCCATTTTACACGTGGTGAGAGAGCAACATGACAGAAGCATGACAGAAGTGAGAGCTCCTTGCTGCCTGCTCGACAGTGCTGCTTGAGACTAACATAAAGTCGGATAAATGTAACTGTCTTCTGTTGAATGTTTCCCTGTAGAAAAGATACATTTATGCTCATCTTTCAGACAAAGAGTTAGCTCATTGAAGTGCTGATCTGGAGACAAAAAAAAAAAAAAAAAAAAAAAAATGAAATCAGACTTTATTGTGTGTGCACCTGTTTTTGCCTCCAGGCACAAGCAGATTCCACTGCTTCCAGTGTTTGATGCATGTGGTGACAGCTGCAGTCTGCAGAGATGGAAGTTGGAACATTTGCAAAACATGTCATGAACAAAGGAAGAAAAGAGCAAGGAGAGACCAATACAGATCTTTAATTACCAACTATAAAAGAGGCACTTAGTGAACCACTTTACAGCTTGCAAGAGGCACTGCATTTCCCTTTCTTCTCATTCTGATTCTTTTGCACATTATTAAAATAAAACTTTGACATTAAGCATTACACCAGACAATGACCTACCTACAATATTATACAATATAAGATACATACAGTATAAACAAGATAAAGCACCTTTGTTGTCCTAGTAAATACTACTCATAATTAAACAGTTGGAGTTACAGACACAGATGATTGAGTTTGTGATTTGTGTGTGGTATTATCAGTGCATGGGAAGAACTCCGAATACAGGTCTTGGGACTGTGATGTCCTTGTATGCACCTGAGTTTATACAATGGAAACTTTCCTAATTTTGTGCTCTATCAGCCTACATATGAAGAACTTGGATGGTTTACACAGTATCTTTAATAAACTACAGAGACCCAGTAAAAACACTTGGATGAATGTACTGTAACTGCTACAGATCTCATGTTCCCTTCCGAGGACATTGGCATTCACATTACAATAAAACACAATGTAGCACCAGGTAATGTTTATACAAAAGGCTAATATGATGAATGTCAATGCAGTACAGTAAAGTTAAAAAATAATACAAAATGAATATGTTGGAAGCATGTACGAAAGGTGCACAGACAATAGTCCAGGTCAGTTATGACGTCATTTGGTCCTTTTGAAGAAAAACTGATAAGATCATGTTATGAATGCAAAATGAACATGCATTTCTTAAAAGATATATTTTACTGTATTTTCAAGTATTCTTTTTTTCTTTCCTTTAGCTAAATGAAATATAATCTCTTAAACGGATAATATCCAACAAAGGAAAAGCAGAAAAAAGATTTTCTTTTCCAACTAGCATATTCATTTTTGACCCAAAATTCATATCTGCCATTAGTCCTCACATTTGTGTAATAAAAACACATGTACAAAGAAGACATAAAGTGACTACGTAAGTATTTAAAGATAGCATTTCACAGAAAAGAGCTGTGCAATCTCATTCACCATAATGAATTGTCTTAAACATTTATAACTGTGAAATTTACAGTCTCTTATTCACAGATCCCGAAAAACCCCCCACTCAGTTAATAGATTCTGATGTGTCCTTCCTTAAAGGAATCTTAAAGCTAGTGAGTTTTTGGCCAAACAGCTGGCTTAGGAGGTGGTTCTGGGACTCTGCTGTCCTATAGGAATGGCTCTCCATTGACCGAACCCCCATCTTTGGCCTGGATTTATTCAAGGAATTGTTCATTGGAACCGATGACACTTTAGAGATTGGGGCATGCAAAGGCCGCCCCAGAGGTCCCTTTTTGGCTTTGTAATCCCCGTTGAGAGGGGTCACAATCTCAGCTTTCTTTGGTGTACAGCTATCAAGCAAACTTCTTTTTGACTGCAAACCCAAGTTTGAAGTCTTGCACTTGGAAACTATTTTGTTGCTCACAACGTCGTCCCGTACTGAGGACAGCACAGGGTAGTCATTGGGTCCATCTGACTTTCTTTGCAAAGAGGGATTCGCACACTTGCTGGGGCGAAATTTCTTTTTGGCCCTGGAGTCAACACCAAAGTTCTCTTGTGTGGCTGGAGAGGAAACTCTTTGCAGGCTGTGAGGGGATTTCATGTCTTTCCTCTTCTTCTGTGGTCTTAGTGATTCTTTGTCTTCATTTGAGGGTGAAGCATTGAGGGAAGCCTTGGAGTGGAGGACTAGCGTTGATTCTGTAACCCTTGTGCTGCTAGTCGTAGTGCTGTTTTTAGTGTTGTCAGTTGTTTTGGCGGGGACAACTTTGTCTTTCATCTGACTGCTGCCTTCCTGCTCGGCACTGTGCGATAAAGTTTGCTGTTTGCTGTCATTACTGGAAGCTTTTGATATATGATGCCACTGTTCGTCATCCCTCTGCTGGTCCATCACATCAGCTGCTAATTCATGCTTTGCTGACTCAGATGTCTTTGAAATGATCTGATTTTCTCTTAAGATGACAAAAGAGTCCTCACTAGGTGGTAGTAAATCTGTTTTTTCTTCTGTCTCAGCTGTGTCACCTTCAGCAGAGACTTCCTTAGGTTTAACAATCTCCTCCCCCGCACTACTATTCTCTTTAGACGCTGACCATGAGGTTGTCTCTGCTCTAATGCAGACTGACTCATTCTCCTCTTTCACATCACATGGTCCAGTAATTGATTTTCCATTACCCTCTTTATCAAGATTAGGTGAGGGAGTTGGGTCAGTTTCCTCTTTTTTGGGTGTAGCAGACTCTGACGAGCCCATGTGAATACATTTCTCCAGCTCTACAAGAAGCTCAGAGTAGTCCTCAGCAATGTCCTCAGTCTTCACATTTGTATTGTTTGTGTCACTGTGGTATTCATTTGTGATGGTCTGTGTGGAGTCATCTGCTGTGGACACAGAGGGTTTTGAAGACTGTATCTCAGAGTTTTGATTTAGGTGCAGTGAGCTTACGCTGGCGATGCCGCTGTCTGAGCTATTTTCTTGCAGGCTGTCAGACAGAATTCTTCTCTTTTTACCTGCAGGTGAATCACATTCATCATCTTTGGACGCAGATGCTCTGACAGGTCTGAGAACACCTCTGAATTTGAAAATTTTGTTCCCCCCTGACAGGTGTTTTTCCATGTGGCGATCAAACTGTTCCTTCTTAGAGAAGGTGTAGTTACAGGTGCTGCAGATGAAGGATTTTTTAATCACATGCATGACATCGGCACAGAGCTCACAGGTGTAGAGGGTGGTGTGTTTTGAATCCAGCTCGTCCACCTCCTCGTGTGCTCTCTTCAGATGGTCTTTAAGCTCCTGAGCCTCCTGATAAGACACAGGGCATTTGTGACACAGGAAAATCTTTTCCAAATTGTGAACCACTAAATGTCTTTGAAGTTTGAATGGTTTAGGGAATTGTTTCCCACAGTGGTGGCAGTCTCTTGAGGGGTCCTTGCAGTTGGGATGCATCTCTATACTTTTAGGTGTTTCTGTTTTGTGGAGGACCTCAAGTGGGGTTAAGGTGTTCTGCTTCCCACCTGCTCCACTGCTGCTTTTAGTTTTGTGAAGTTTTGGCTCAGGCCCCTCGGAGGTTTTCCCTTCTCCCACAGTGTTGTCAGTGGCAGCAGCTTTTTCTTGCTCTTTAGTGGCTTTGCTGGACTCTCTGTTGGCTTTGCTGGGGCGATGTTGCATGATTGAGGTGATAAAGTTCTTCACAGCTGTCTCCTGCATGAAGCAGCCTGGAATGCCTAACATGGAGCCTTGAGTCTGGCCCCTCCGGGCAAACTGAGTGGCATGCTCTCGTAAATGTTCATTGTACATCCACACATCTGATATTTCCTTCAAGCACATTCCACAGGTCCAGATCCCTGTCTTGTTCTTGGCATGTTTCTCCCTCAGATGGTCTCTCAGTTGCTCCCTGGAGCTGAACTTGCGCTGGACACACATGTAGCAGGTTGGAGGTGGAGAGGGGTTGTGGGATAATTTGTGAAAGTTCAGCTCACCTAGAGTGAGGAACCAAGTGAAGCACACTTTGCACTTGTACTGCTTATCTTTGACCTTTATTCCGCCATCTTGTCGTTTCCTGCCTCGTCGCTCTGTTATTTTCTTAGACTTTTCATCATCTTTTTTCTCCATGTCTAAAGTTGCAATAGGAGGAGCCAGTGAGATATCTTTATTAGAGTCAAAGAACTGAATTTCAGGAAGTTGAAATGTTGTGTTAATGTTTTGAATGTCAATGCTGTGGAAGTTCTGTACGCTGTCTATAACACATGGCTCCACAGTGTCCCCTACACTGTGGAGCAGTGCAGCAGGCGGAGGCAGGGGGCAAGGTGCAGTTGGCACTTCTGCTTTACAGTTGGTGGGGTCAGAGGTCACTATCGAGCCTGCATTAAAGCCACTGAAGTCACTGGGGCCAGTCCATTCAATCGAGGCTTTATCAATGGTGCTCTCAAGTGGATTTAAGAGGCTTTTGCTGAGCTCTTTAATATTCTCAAGGACATCCTCCTGATCACTTTGTTTAACATCTGACGGTGGCTTGGCATCAGTCTTCAAAGTGCTGTTATGGCACATATTCAACATAATGGTATCATCAATAGATATCGTCTCATATTCACAGCGGTTAGTTTGATTGTCAGTGAACATCTGCTCTGCTTGGTTCTCCATGAACTGATCTTTATTTTGCAAGAAGGTTTCTGAAGGAGGAGGGTATTCCTGAGTGACATTTGAATCTGGGGATAGCTTCTGTCTTTTGTTTCTTTTGCTGTAAACCCTCGGGCACTTTTTCCTTTTTGCCTCCTCATCTCTGGGGAACAACTGTGAGAATGTGGTGTCATCGTCAAGTAAGGCCTTCAGATCAGGACTTATGCCGGGAGGACTGATAGGGGAAGGATTCAAACAAGAGATAGGATGTACCTCATCTGAAGGGCCACTGTTTTTCTCACATTTTATCTCGACTGCCACTTTTCTAAGAATCTCTTCGGCAAGGCTCTCTTCTGATCCTCTCTGTTCACACATCTCTTCCACAGCGCACAGAGTCTTTCTCGACCCATCACATTCTATGATAATATCCTTGTCTACAGATATAGCACTTTCCACATTATTATTTGTACATACTTCCCCATTCGCTAGCTCCGTCATGCTTGTATATTTAATCTCTTCTGTGTCAGTGATTTGATTTAATTTCACACTTTCATTAAGTACATTTGCCTCTTTTGTTGGAGATCGGCGTGTATTGTCAAAGCCAGAGTTTGAAGTAACAGGGTGGGGGAATTCCTCTGTTCCAGTAACATTTCTGTCAGGATGCACATTGATTTTCATCTGATCTTCAGGAGATTTGCAGTGTTCTTGCAGTCCACTGTTTTTGAATTCAGGAGTTATAGCCTGAAGTATGTCTGTTTTTAATATATTCAGAAGCTCATCAGACAAAGGGTCAAGCTTTATGTTTACCTCACTGCTTTTGTTCTTCCGAGCTTTGTTGTTCTTTTTTGCTTTTGTTGGTAGCAGAGGGTTTTGATGGCCTATTTCATCCACTGCCACTGCACTTGTCTCACTTGCTATTTCCTCCAGGACTGACTCAGTATCAGCTGCTTTAGATATGAGAGTGCTACTTGTCTCAGTCATCCCATCTATTTTTCTTGGGTAACAGGTCTGTGAATCATCTTTATGTTCTTTCTCTGTAGTTTGTGATGCTTCATAAATAACCATAGTCCCCTGATGGCTTGATGTTGTGCTCTGTGGGCCAATGTGTTTTTCAGCTCTGACCAAATGTTTCATGGCCTTATGTCTCTTTAACCCAGGCACAGTCCTGAAACACATGAAGCAGATTTCACAGAGCACTTTTCCCTGTTGAGTGTTGTTCTGTGTCTTTTTTTGTGTTATTTCTTTGTGTGTTTGGTGTGTTGTTGAACACTGGCCAGTCTCTGTTGTTGGTTGCTTCTCTGATGGATCTGGTGGAAGAGACATTTGTTCATTTTCACAGACGATGAGTGGCTTAGGAGTGGGCGGACCATCTGAAATGTCTTTTCTGAGAAGTGTACTGTCCTCCGCAGAAGCCTCATGAGAATCAATATTTTCTGAGTCAACCTTTCTCAGCAGGTCAGCATGAATATGCAAATGTTCAATAGGTTCAACTGGATCATGGCAAACCTCCAAATCCTTCTGGATGTTACCAGCTGAGGAATCTGTAATTTTGATTTCAGTTGGGAGACCCAATGAGAAACATGTGAATTTCATACTGTCCTGAATGGCTAGTGGTTCATCAGATAAACTTAGTTTAGCTGCAGGGTCTGAGTTCAGTGAAACTGTTGTGTCAATTTCAGTTTTGTTGAAAATCCGTGCAGGGTTAACACTAAGGTCACATGGTTCACAGTCATCTCTCGGACTCTGCTTGATGTCTGGATTGTCTTCGGGTTTACCCGCTGGCGAAATTGGTATGTAGTCATACTGATTTAGTTGTGGAGGTTCATCTGAGATGCTGTTGTAGTTAAGAGGGCTGAGCTTGAAATCATATGTTGGATCTCTCTTTTCAAGGCTCTCTGATACCGCTGGTGGATCTGCTGTGCTGGTCACAGGAAGCGGAGAGGGAATGACAGTTTCAGAGCTGGGTATTTTACACTCTATGATTCCCAGATCCAGTTGAGGTGGGCTTATCAGAGAGTACTCCATCTCAGCTGTTGTGTTCAATTTTTCATCACTGTTTAAAACCTCTTTTTGGTTATCATCTTTGTTTACGGGGGAATTCATAGATTGCATTGAACCTTGGTCAACAGACATATTACATTTGCTTTGTGACTGACATGTATCCTCTTCTATGTCCAATTTCTGCTTGGGTGTTTGATGGGAGGTTGACAAAAGAGGACTGGTTGGTGGGGCAGTTTGTAAAAAGAGGCAGTGTCTTTCCTCCATCTCCTCTCTGCATGGCGAGTTCTGGTGGCTTGCCATAAAATCAATAGGAAGATGGTCTTTGATGTCCTGAACATTTAAAATCTCTTCTGTTTTCTGAATGGTGTCAAAGGTGCTGTCAGTTTTCAAAGAGTCATTAAATGGAGTGACTTTGCAGGAGTCACTGTCAATGATGCCATCAGACTGGGAAAGGATCAGCAGATTGCTTTGACCCTCTATGGAGTGGTTGTCTTCGAAGAGTGAGCAATTACTCGTACTTTCTGTATTGGTTTCCACCAGAATTGGACTGCAGGGCTTTTCTGTGGTGACTATCTCCACTGACATGTCAGTTGTTGGACTAGAACTGTAAACATCAGTGGGGATGCAGTTTTTAGAGGCAGAAAGTCCAATCAAGTGATCATGTTTTGCTGTTTCAACTGTTATTTCCTCCGTCACCCTGTCTAAGGCCTCCACTTTCAATTCACCAGCATGTGATGAATTAATATCTTCAGGATTATTATGGATATCAGTTGGTTGTTCTCTCAGTGCTGTTTGCATCACATCCCCCATTCTCTCGCCAACGTCTAGACTGGCATCAGGTGGAGCTGGTGATGACGGATGGCTGCCAGATTGACCAGTGATTCCCTTCACTGCCTCTTCTTCCTCAAAGCCATCTGTTGAATGTCCTGGTCCGTCACTACCGCTTTCAAACAACTGATTCACATTTTCTTCTGCTTTACTGTTTCCGCAGGACTCCTCAGCCACATGTGGGTCAGGTATCACCACACTTGAGCAGTGAGCAGACTCAATCAAATTACTATTGTCAGTGATATCCCCCTCTGATATGACTTTAGTCTCAGCCTTGCTATCATTGTTTTCTGTGGACTCACTTGGCTGTGATGAAATTGGCTGGTTTCCATCAACTGTGGGGTCAGTGCTGTTAGAGAGAGATGACTGTGACTCATTCAGAATGAATTCAATATCATCCTTCCGCTCATTGATATTTGACGGCGATAATATATTCACCTTCCCTGTAATTGCTTCCCTTTCGCTGGGATCTTCTCTCTCAACTACATAAGTTGCCTGACATTCAATTTCTTGATGTTGTTGACTCGTGAGGGAGGTGACATTCAGCTCCTTGTGTTCTGATATAATGGGTTCTTTTTTGAATATAGAATCAGAAATCACCTCCAGGCTTTTCATCAGGTTTTCTGTGTATCGTTTCTGCTCTAAAATATCTTCCTTTGTTTCTGCAGGAGTCTCTTGTTCAGAATTTCCTTCCTCTGATTTTTGCTCACAGTGGAGCTGTGAGTGTTCAATATGTGAGGCTGTGGTTATCATATTTGGAGCATCATCCTCTTTTTCAGTGAAATGTTCAAGGGCCCCTGGCTCATTGTGAATTGGAGTGTGGGGACTGTGGTGCTCACTCATCAGCTCAAACTGGAACGGACTGGACCATGGGAGTCCTGGTTCAGTGAAAGGCTCTGAAGGCAAACTGGTCACTGGTACGTCTATGGTTTGCACAGGGCACCTCATATCCAGACCACTGCCTTCATTCTCTGACTCTTCACCCAGACGTAAAGGTGAAAATTTGCTCATTTGCAGCTGCTTGGGGACATCCTGAGTTAGTGGTGGGCTTTCCAACTTAGTTGTCTGCAGCTGGTTTTCAAGCTCATTCACTATTCTCTTTATCTCTAGCTCATCCTCAGATGCACAGCTGTTGAGATTTGCACTGTAGTTCATTATTTTCTCTGGCAGAGACAAAGGAACGTGATTGTAATCTGGTTTCTTTTCATTTGATTTCTCCGAGCTGCCTTTGTACTGAGATATCTCATCTGGTAGCACTGGGCTTACTATTAGATTCCAGTCTCTTTGTTCCAGAAAGGGAGAGAATGACGACACAAACTCTTCTTTTTTATCAACTGTGTTCTCGATTGAATGGAAACCCTCTTTCTGAATTGGCATATCTGAGTAAAGGCCACTGTCGAATCCTGTGAGGTCCCCAAACATTGATGAGGTGTCAAATGAAAGTGGGGATTTCATGAGCCCCTGTTCCTGATCCAGGGGGTAGGGCATGAGGTGGAGCGTATCTTTTTGTATCAACGGGCCTTGGCTTTCAGTTGGAGATAGGCACACCTCATCCATCAAAGAGGTGCAAAGAGGCGCAGGCTTGTGTGTGTCTAGGTCATTGACTAAAGTAATAGCCTCTTTCACCATGCAGACACTGTCACTCTGTTTTTCAAATGTGGTACTGTCTGATAGCTCTGGCTGTGTGGCTTGGGGCTTCTCTCTTCTTTTGCCCTTTGTGTTTCTGTCAATACTGAAATCAGTTTCTTTGTTGATTGTAGGAGAGTGTGAATCAAACTGTAGTGGCTTGTTATCTGTACTGCTACACTGGGTTGGTTCTTCTTTTGGGCACAGATTGTCGGTTCTCTGTGGGGTGTTTCTGTTTGAACTGGCTGTTGAGCCGGGTTCTTTGCTGTTTGACACCAGCTTCTCTCTTGATTTTGTATGTGAGCTTCTGTTTTTTTCAAAGGTTTTGATTGTGTCCTTTGCTTTTTGTGAGGATGACACTGGATCAGCAACTTCTGTATTTGATTGATAGTTTTTTGGATTCTCTGTACTGTCTTTGTTTTCAGAGAGAATAGGTTTGTCAGTATTATACTTTTTGACAGATTTAGTGAATGTCAGTGCTAGTGTGCTGGACTCTTTACGTAACTTATGTGGGGAGGACCTTTCATAGGTTTTCTGCTCTGGAGACTCTTTCTTTTTGATGTCTGTCTTCTTCTCACAGTCTGAGTCAGTGCGGTCAGTGCTTTTGGGGCTGTTGATACTATCACTAGAAACACTCACAGATGTGCTGAGTTCACTGCTTGTGGATGACCTACTACCCCTCCTCCTGAGTCTCTGGTGAGAACCATGTTTCTCAGGCAAGAGAGAAACCTCCTCACTTTTTTTCACCTCAAAACACTCCTTCGACTCATGTCTCCACGCTGCTTGGTCCCTCTCACTCCTTGCTCGCCATTTGCACTCTTTAGTGTATGTGTATTTACACCGACTGCTTTGATTCAGCCGGCCTTGGCTTGCTATCTTTACAGGCTCACATTCATCATCTGAATCTGAGACATAGTCATATTCTCCAAATGCAGGGTTCTGCACGGTGGGAGTCAGTCTTTCCATCACCAAGGAAAACTGGAGGTTTTTGGTACCTTTTACATGGAGCTTATGGAGCTTATTTTTCTGATGAACTATTTTGTGAATAAGTTCTTTGCTCCAGGTACCCCCTCCAGTGCTTTTCCTCTTGCTCTCTTTCACTGCAGTTCTTGAGGTTGGAGATGTGGAAGCCTGTGAGGGCGTTGACCCTCGGAGTGCAGTGCTGTCCTGAAAGCTTTTAACACCACAACGCTCAGAAAACTTGCTGGATAAGAGAAATCTTGGGGTACTTGTGTTATCGTCCTCACTCTTGCACAGTTTTCTTGCCTCTTTCACTTTGCTGTCTTGTTCCCTCGTCTTCTCCCTTGAGGCAGTTCTTGAATTTTTATGAGAGACTTCTTTTTTTATGTTAATTTTCTCATCTTGTTCCAAATTCAGGGATATTTTCTCTAGTTTGCTTTCTGTGTACTGTTTATCTGTCTCAGGGCTCTCCACATCAGAGTCATAAAAATATTTTCCCTGTGTGAAAGACCTGTCATCATCTGCTGCTTGTTTATTTTTGCTCTCAAATACTAGGGATTCTTTGGTTTTCAGACATTGTTTATTTGATGTTGCTTTGACGGTGGTGAGCTCATCATCAGCAAATGCATCAATAAAGCTGCTGTCTATCTCTACATTGTCTGACTGATATCCCAGTCCATTCAAGGCTTCTGTGATTAGGCTGTCTAACTTGGCATCCTCCATTTCCAGCTCAGGGAGAGGGACGGGGAGGGTACCAGGACCAGAGAACAAGCTGAGTTTCATTGGATCATCCTTATTATCTCCTTTTGTTTCACTGTCAGATATCAGTTCTCCATTTTTATTAAGGCCCAAAAGAGATAGGTGAAGGTCAGATGGGCATCTTGACATAGAAACATTTGACACAGAAGACACAGCTTTTGCTGGTTCTGCATGGAACTTTCTGCTGTCCTCCATCTTTGATATGTCTTTGAGGTCATTTTGTGCAAAGGTGTGCTGAGCACAGTATTGCTTATGTCCTAGAAATGAAGCCAGATTGTTGAAATTCTGATCACACTGCTTGCATGTCAGAAGCACATCTAACTGGTCAAGATTTGCGGTGGCTAATGAGGTGGCTAACAGCTGATGTGCAGAGTAAGGTGGTGGAGGCTGGTGATGTTCCATCCCAAAACTGTCCATGTAACCTTTGTTTCCATCCATCGCTGTCTTTGGATGTGTGCTGTTTTGCAGGTAGCTCATCATGTCGTCTTTGGCTCTATCTGGTGCATAAGGAAGGTTTCGCGGAGCTTCAGAATGAAACTGGTGAGGGTGAGTGTTTACGTGATCTGAAGGTAATTGTGTTTTGGCTTGGGGCTGGTGATAAAATGGGTGAGGGGGCGCTGACTTTGACATTTGACTGTCCTCTGAACTGATGTTAACGGGGCTGGTGGATGCTGGGGAGAGGGAAGAGCAAGTACTACTAGATGCGGGGTTATGAACTGGGGAGGGCAAAGGGGATTCATAAGGCGACACCATCATAAGTCCCATGGGTGGAACTTGTAATGGTGGATAGTTGTAGTTTCTTGATGGTGCTGCTGGAAGAGACTGGTTGAGTCCAAAATATACAGCCTTATTTTTGGACTCACATACTTGTGCATGGCTCATCTCTACTTTAAAAGTTGAGACTGTATTACTACTATGTTTGACAGTCTCCTGTCTTTGGTTACAAAACCCTTCACTAGTTCGGCTGTTTTGAAATGAACCAGTGTTTTTCAAGGAGCTGTGTTTATGTGATTTACTATCATCCTGCCAGTCAGAGGGAGACACCATGTAAGCCATTTTTTGATTGTTTATTTGCCTGGATAGCTCAATTCGGTTTTGATTCTGCATTGCAGAGGTTGGCCGTATCTGCTGCCAGGGCATTCTGCTATTTTTAGCTGAACTTGGCCTTTGGTCAAGTGCTGGCTGGTTCTGAAACTGAAACTTATCATTCATATCACTGTATTGAATTGTGTTTTGATCAGCTGGTGAATATGTCTTATTAGGCCCCTCCCAGGAGTGTGGTAACCTATTTAAAACCTTATTATTGATGTTTTTATCAAATGGTACTGAGCCAGTGTGAATGTTACTGACTGGAGGGCTGTTAAATGTTTTGCTAGGAAAGTGCATTTGGGAGCCTGGACCTTGTGAAATATTTCTCGCATGGTGCACACTTCCTTGAATGAGTGTTCTTTGGTTGGCAGCTGTGTCTTTGGGGTGACAGTTCCTCTTACTCCCCGAGGTGATGGCTGCATCCCTACTGTCTGCCTGTCCAATAGTGTCTGTGCTCTCTGGCAGGGCAGTCTTCCCCTGCTCTGACTGCTGCGAACTGGAGCCAGAGCTGTCACTGCTCGCTGAGTCCTCACTCAGATTCCTAGGACACTGGATGGAGGATGTCACTCCTTGAATAAACTGTGACTGTTGAGTGTGAGGATAAGAGCTTCTGTGCTCTGGCTGCTGTTCATTACTGAACTGAGTGCTGTTCTGAGCAATGTTTTGCCCTTCTCCAGGCGTAAAGGAAAAGGAATTGTGGGTCACATGAACAGAACCAATGGAGGAGTCTGTAAAGTCTTGGGATTGTGGGTTCTGTTCACAGGGAAAAGAGTCAGAGGTTGATTCTTCGAGAAAATTATATCCATATTGAAACGGACCAGGCACAAAGGCATTTGCCTTATTAGCTTCTGAAAGGGCAGTGGATTTTTGTGATGAAACTCCATAGTTAGCACCATTAAAAGTCCTTTCAGGAGACTGCCATGCATTAGAGCCACCCAGCTGAAAGTCAGCCAGGATCAGCTGGCTGCCAGGCTGTGCACTGTTGTTCTCCATTGAGGCAGGCTGCTGCTGCTGTGACAGGGGTGGGTGTTGGTGGGATGACGTTCCACTTGAGGAACCCAGTGCCTGTGAGGTATAGCTTGGGGAGGTAAGGTTAGAGGAGGCCTCCTGGAAGCAGCGGCTGTAGTTGAGCTCTTCCTGCTGTAGCTCGGTCTCTCTCTCTGGTATAATCGGAGCGTGGAATCTGTAGCTGCCCGACACGGGGCCACGACTGGTCTCCAGCTTCTTGGGTGGCGAAACCTTCTGCTGTGGGTAGGCAATACCAATGGTGGGGTTGGAGCGTGGATTTGTAATGCTAAGTCTGTACAGCTGCTGTGGGTTGCCACGCTCTGACTTTCCTGACCGCTTGCTCTTCTCTCGGCTGCGGCCCTTTCCACTCGGGGACTGAGGACTGCCTTTGCCACTTGACCAAGTCCTGTCAGTGGCAAATTTTGATCTGTTCTGTAGTGATCTGAAGTCAATCTTCCCTGCCTGCTGTGGCCGTATAACAGCCTCACGCTGCTGAGTGCCGTCCCTTTCCTTCTCTAGTTTTTCAACCTTGGGCCCTCTGCTGCTGGCTCTGGCCTCAGTGCCTGTGCTTGAAAAGTGCTCTGAAGACTCCTTTGTGGTTTTGTCACTCTGCTGTTCCAGTGCTGTCCCCTCATCCTGCAGTTTGGACTCAGCGTCCAGCTCTTTGACAGCGTGCATTCGCTGAGTCTCTCCTGCCATGGTGCACAATGCGTGCTGTGAAGGCCTGGTCCTCAGAAGTGCTATCTGGGAGGCAGGGGCATCGTCTTCTGGGTAGTACAAATCAGTAAACTTCCAGTGGCAGGAACTGCAGGGACAGGGCTGCTCGCTGCAGGCTCATCTCTTCACCCTCATTGTGACCTGTTGATCTGGCACCAGAGCAATGCAGACCTAGAGAGACAGAACAGAGAGGATCAGATGAAAAGCCTCTGCTGACTTATTAAAAGAAATAATGCAATTGGTTATATTATGTGCCTTTTCGAATAAAATCCGGAAACACTATTCAAACATGCAAGCAAAGTATCACTCATCAAGGAATATGTATCTTCAAAATATGGAAAACACATTCATTCTTTAGTCCAGTTATTAGTATGGAAAATAAGAAAAGAGAGGAATTTTTGAAGTGAAACAAATAAGAGGTTAATAAGAGGTATGTTCTTACACAACTACTTAAGAAGATATTTTTTTAAATAACCAATTCAAACATCCACTTTCATGTATAAGATTAAGCACAATTACAAATTTCCTAGTTTCTGCCAGCAGAGAGCACTATTGCAGCATTTCACAGTGGTGCTGTCATAGCACAAAGCACCACTGCAATAAATACGGAATTTCAGTATACTGCCAAACTCATACCAAGTCTTGGAGATACTACTAACACTTAAATTCCTTATGCCCAACAATAAAATACATTTCAAATAAATAAATAGTTATATCTGAGTGTTGGATTCATAACAACATGACTGGATGGCTTTACAAGTATCACAAATGAAATCCTTTATATAAACAATCACACAAAGAAACCAGTTTGGTCTTGAAATGATGAAGCACACTACAGTGCAGACGATGAGAAAAATACAGTTCAAGGATCCAAAAAGCACTGCCAGTAAATGAATCACAGACTCCTTTAGCACAGGGACACAATGCCACAGTGTTCTATTGCTAGAGAGGGCTGCAGGTTTAGATCATGGAGGAATATCAGGAATTAGTCAGTCAGCCATTAGACAGTGAGAACTGAGGGCATACTGACGTTTGTTGCCTTTCCTCAGGCATCCCAGACACCGCTTCTCAGGTCCCAGTTTACTTTGGCCCTCCACTGCTGTTGCTTCTTTTGAGGTCAGACCAGATGAAACTCAGAGTTAGCACCAAAATGTAATTTCTAGGCCTGGTAACCAAACTTCCATCCCACCTTCTTGTCTGTTTCCCCTGGCTACTGCATACCAAAGCCAATGTTTGGGGGTGGCCTAGTGGTTGGAGAGACCACCATTTAGCCAGAGGATTTGGGTTCAAGCCTCTGTTTTGGCTATCATCCACCCTGCTGAAGTGTCCTTGGGCAACATACAGACTTCCTGTCAGTTTTAACCTGGGAGGAGTGAGTAAAAACTGTATAATGAAATTCCAATATTACTGTATGAAAAAGTGATCATTGCACTGCACGGCTCTCTCCCTCAGATGATGACTGTGACTGCCCAGCAGCCTGTAAAACGCAACCACAGTAGGATGCATTGCTTCTCTGCACCATACATCTTTAGACCAGATAGGAACAAGCAAGAAGACAAAATATTAAACAATACTCACATTTGCCCCCTCAAAAATTAACCCTAACCCTGTACATAATAAATGATACATATTTCAGTGTTCTGTTGTCAAGTTGAAGAAGCAAATTGAGTTTGAATATACAGTAGGTCCCCTCTACAAAAATGCAAAGATGTTGTAAAAATGTCCACCAAAACCCATCAGTCTTACAAGAGATTTTACTGGAAGACCCTCTCTGGGTCATTTTAAGATCAGCACTTGTTTTTATTGCCATCCTGATAAACTACTATGCCTCTCCAGGGGCTTATCCTTTATCAGCTAGCCTAATGCTAAGCATTGATTTAATCAGAGGACTCTGTGTTTTACAGCCAGATGTAGCTAACAGATTTTCCTTGTTTCTGTTGTTGGTGAGCAAAGGAGCTGAAGAAATATTCTCTTTATTTGGGACTTTTAAAAGACACATATCACATTGTCACCTCACCCATGGTGTGATGTGAGAGGCCACAGAACCAAATAATGCATGCAATGTTTTTATAAAACATCCACTTGTAGGTAGGTATGGAGAATATAAGTTGTAGCCTCAGTGGTAAGTGACAAAGTTTTCTTCAAAACATGCATCAATGTTTCATAAGAGCAAGGCTACATGGAGGAAAAAAAGGTGCACATTTTTTCTGCAACACACCTACATTCATTTCGTAGAGACCTTGTCTGGTCATCTCAGGATTGAGGTTTATGATAAGATTGTTTGACGTCACATTAGTGCTGATTATCAGGAAGATGATGATAGACTTCACACAAATGAATTCTTTGTGAACTCTGGGAAAAATAACCAAAACCACCGACAATGATGATGCAACATGGTCCTGTTTACAATTGGAGACAAACGATTTCTTGACTTGTTGCCTTATTAATGGTGCAAGTCTAAAAACTGCATGGTGTGTTAACTGCTTTACAGTGTAAATGAGAGCTCACAGCCCCAAAGGAGTGGACAGAAGAGACTCTAGGGACCCATGGCATGACATGTGGTCCCAAAGGGTAAATTTATTCAGTGTATAAAGTCAAGGCCTCTCATAGGCACAGAGATCAGATAAGATGACTTGGCCTATAGCATTGCATCTTGAGGGCTATGTTTACATCACCAGACCAGTAGCCCATGTGTCCAGATACCACTTGACAAATAGTGAAATACTGAGATATGACCCTTTATTTCTACCCAGGGGGGTCACTCTATGGCATGTGTTTCCTTGCCTCATCCTCTGCTAAACCTCCCAGAGGTATTTAGCAGGTTGTGGGGGAGGCTCGAGGCTCAGACCTGGCTGGGTTTAGGCCTGGTTGTGAAAAATCACATCCTCTCTACAGCTCCACAGAATCTGAAAGCCGGAGTGTCTACAGCTATCTCTGCCAACGGTTAGGGGAAACTGGTGTGAAGGGTCCTGCCAGCATCTCCACCAGGCAGTGCTGGATTCATCTCCACAGAGTCAACAGTCACAATCATACATCATAGCCCCAATTATATTTACCCAGACCAGCCGTTGAGGTTTGGGGCTGAGCAACAAAAAGACCAGTATGAGGATCATGGGGGCCTTACAGAAGTATCACCAAAGTCTGAGCTGTCAGTTTACAAAGAGTAAGGGGTCATTAATTGCCTAACAAATGCCTCGTCCACTTCCCCTACAGAACTGTTCAGCTCAATAACTCTTCCCTTACACCAACTCCTCCGCACAAGCCAGAATTAGTTCACACACAGACTTTTACGCATATCAATCTGCCAATTTAGTGGCGTCTTTGGTATGGCTTGTACAGTTTTATCTTGAAAAGTATAAATTGCTCTTGGACTGTGTATAAAGACAGTGTGGTGGTGACAGAATTGCAAGCTAGGCACAAGTTGATATCAAATCCTGTGTGACTGGTCTAAAATTTGTTCCATAAAAGTGTGTCTTAGTGGGGTTTTACAAGTCAATTAAGGCTGTGCGTGTGTTTGTGTGTGTGTATGTGCGTTCTCTAGGCCTCCTGTCAAATCACTGAGCTTCTCAAGCAGTGGCGCCCCATATGGCTTCACCACAACACCACCCTGATGCTTGAGACTGCTGAGTGTTGAGGAACTGGTGTGTTTGCGGTATAGGTGCATGTGTGCTTTTTTGTGTGTGCGAGGACATAACTAGAACAGGGGCATGTATTGGTTTCTCTCAGAGATGAGGGAGTGGGTAAAAGGTGCTTGAATGAAAACTCAATTTCCTGAAAGTCTTTTCCCTGTCATTTTGGTGCAGGATGTATGTGGTGTTGGCTTGAGTGAAAATATGCTGGTAGCACAGTGAAAATCTCTGTCGACTCGTCACATCAGTGCATAAGCCAGTAATTGCTTTTGCAATTTCTATTTTCCAAGAGGCCAAAGCCCCCAATAAGCTCCATATCTCTCAAAGTCAGTTAACTTAAAGACTACAGGCTCAGCGTCTCTTTCTTCAGAGCTATTCAACATTTCTGTTGATGTGTGCTCTGTAACATGAGAGCACCCAAAGGTAGCTAAAAGAAATGGTAAAAGCAGACCATTGCTACCAAGGTAGGTGACCTTAACCATACAGCAATTTAACATTTGCGTAAGATACAACACAAATCAGTTAGATCCCGAAGACAATGACTCTCCAGAGACACAAAGCATTATTAGAGCCAAGAGAAGGGCAGCAGCAGGCCGAGCAATCCATTTCTACAAACAATGGCTCCCTTTATAATAATGTAAATCAATAACTTGCATTAGCAGCAATTTCCCAACTTGTTCAGCTTTTCCAGATGCTTGTGCACTGAAATATCACCACGCAGTCGTTCCAAAGACCACTCAAGCAGAGAAGACGGATGAGAGATGAGAAGATGAGAGGCGATGAGATCAGAGGTGGTGGAGAGGAAACATGACAGCACAGTAGAGAAGGCCTTTCAAAAGTGGGAAAATCATACAAAGAAAGGAGTGTCAGGAAGTGGAGGTGGGATGTTCAGTATGCTGCGTAGCCCAGTAGGCTGGGTAATCGGAGGGATGCAGGGGGGAGGATCAGGTGGCAGAATAAAAGCTGTCTGACTGCTCTCCTCCCACCTCTCCCAGCATGACTGGTCCAGTGGAGGGAATGTGCAGTGAGAACGGCTGGCCCAGGGCCCATACAGGGGCGCACTGCCAAAACCTCGGTCAGTGTGCCTGCCTACTCTTCTGTATTTTTGGAAACATCCATTATGCAAGCAATTTGCCTTTAAGATCTCTGCTCCTATGTCCATACAAAGACAAACTAGGAGGAGAGAAAAGTCAGTGATGTGAGGAGAACCCAGCATGCTTTCACAACTATACCACCGCAGTTATTGATACAGAAGCTCTGAATGTGGAAGTGTGAACAGCAGTGGTCTGTCAGTGGCTTACAAACTTAATCTCTCCATTTATGATTTACGGAGAGTAATTACTAAGCAATGTGTCTTCCTCCATGCTGGTGACGTTTTGTCAGAAGCCTTAAGAATATTTGAAAGATGCCGGAGAAACCAACGTCTGAGCACTTCAAATGAAACAGTGAGCACAGGACTGTAGGAGGCTTGTTATACTCGTGCCTCCCTACCTCCACCGCCCCTAACCCCACCCTTAACCCAATGTGGTTAGCTGCGCAGTGGGGAAGATGGAAGGAGTGTGTGTATTTTGTGTGTTTGTCTGAGTGTCTCAGTGTGTGTGTGCGTATGTGTGTGTGTGTGTGTGTCTAAGGGGGTTTTGGTGTGTAATTCCAGAGGCTCCCCTAACCCCCTCCCAAGTTTTTCCTCTTTCTCAGACGAGTTTTTTCTTTATTTTTTTTCTAACCACTGGATTCTGGACGCCGTCTGTTTCCATATTGCTAACCACAGCATTCCACAAACATGATGGAATCTTTGTTTTAGAGTGTTTAAAGGTTATTTTTTCCTCTTTTTGACACAATTTCCCTTACTTCTGCATGTCTTTGGAATATTACTTGTGTGGCTGTGCAAAAAATAGGTAAAATATGTGATAGACTGTAAAACATGACTGAGTGGAACAGGATATTAGTGAAAGGGCAAGCTAGACAAAATTTCCTGACTCTCACTTATAACCACAATAACACTCTCCTTAATTGACAAAATCCTTCTTTCGGGTTTTATTCCTCCTGCATTCTTTTTTTTCAGCGTATCAATATTTGCTTGTCCCTTCCTCAGCCTGGGCCAGAGTATTTGGTTGCTTCTCAAAATTAGCAAAGTTTTATTAAATGTAAAAGAAACTTTGAGATAGAGGGGGTTAGGATTTGCTTAATTATCACAGTTATGTCTGAGGCTACACTCTTGCACACTTGCATTTTAATAATTGAATTAACTAAGATTCAGCTTATACTATAGCACACTAAGAAGGTTGCTATAAATATTTAGATATTTAGAAGACTCGACAACCGGCGTACACCTTAACAGACGCCCTGAACTCTAAATAATTAAATAGTGGTTAAAAGGTAACCAGCGAGAGTCCCACTTCAAGGTGGTCACTGAGTGAAAAATACTGAATCTGGATGTGGTGGATGGACCCCCCACAAACATAAACAAGATGTGAAGGTTGAAATGTGGCAGTTTCGGCTTCAATGGTTTCTGCCACATTCTACAACGAAATCATTACTCATTAGTTTTAATTATGCAAAGAGAACCGAACCAGCAAACAACAAACAAAAAAGTAAAAAAAAAAACAACCCAAAACTGTTTTACAATCTCACCTCAAATACCCCCATTTAGCTGTACCAGATAGAAGGAAACTTCTGTGAATCTTTTCCCAAACCACAGTCTGGACAAAGTTAAGTTTTATCTGTGGGCGTGACATATATCTCTATTCTTTCAGCTCTGTACGGACATAAACACACACAAACACGTACAAATACACAGGTGGATTCAAGCACCACATACATGCTCACACATAAAGAGCTACAGTAGCTTTATATAGTATAAACTTATTATTTATCTACATATTTCTACAAGCATTACTTGACAGGAGGCCAGAGGCAGTAAGAGGAGTTTGGGCCCACTACCACATAGGTGAAAGTCCAGAGATGAGACTGGGCCTGCAGAGGCAAAGTTACAACCTGAGAGTGAGTGGCCTCAGGGGACTCAGCCTTTTCTTACTGACCCATCACCCTCCCTCCCATGAATCAATGAACAAAATCATCTAAGGCAAGCGTGCACAGACAGGCAGGGCTACAGATAAGTGCGTCTTCATGTCACTAACACCACATGTTTTGACAGAAGCTTTTCTATCCTCATACGTAATGTATGAATGACAAAATACTTATTCAGCGACACGCACGCTGCTGTTTCTACAGCACAACTGAGGGTGCAGTGTCACAAAATCTCAATAATGATTTTTACAGGTGGCATAAGGCTGGTGCTTCAATTCTCTGTCCTTCTGCAAAGGAACCAAATGCAAAACTACCAGCATCTGGAATTTGAAGCATTTCATGTGTTCAAGTTAAATAAATAAGTTACAAGTACAACACAGACCACATAAAGATTAATCTTGTTCAAATAAACGCGACATTCTGGCTTAATTTATTTCTCATGCACACAGCTATGACTCTGAGCACTTAAGGCTTCTGAGCCTCCACACCATCACCTTGTGCTTAATGTTTTTATGACAAATATGGAAGAAGAGTGATCGAGAGTGAAGAGTGAGTGGCTTTGGATCGACATTTGGGAAGAATTATTTTGAAGTGTGACTCCGGCAGGTTGGGAGAGGCAGAAATCCCTCAGAGAATATTAGGCGAAAGTTTGTTTGGTCTAAACCTCAACATACCTGCAGGCCACACTCATAACCTTTCACCTTTAGGTAAGACCTTTGCTTGTAAGACTTAAAAGGAGGTTTCTTTGTGTATATCTTTAGACTAGAGGACAGTCGAGTTCCAACACGTGACTGTGAAAGGGGTTTTCCTAAAACCTTGGGAAAGTAGACTACATAAGTGTACTAGCACATATCAATGCCAAAGGAAACAAACTTATTCTCATGAAATACAGTTTTCCTGTGAGACTACAGAGCCAGACGATATACAAAAGCACTATTTGTGAATGAACCTTTGGTCTAAGTTCATGTTTGCAATTAGGAGTTGAAGGAGAGTGTTTCAGGTTTTACACGAATGCACTGAGAGCATGTGAGTATATTTGCACACTCAATTGGATATAATTGTATATGTGTACATCTCTGTGAGTGTGGTTGTGCAGAATATACGCGTGCAAGTGCTTTCATGTATAATTTTAGTATGCTTGTGTGACTGATATGCAGTTTGTTAGTGGATTCTTGTAGAGTTGTAGATATAATGTTACTTTTCTAAACCCCAGTAGATGGATCAAAGTGTTTCAGTCAAATTTAATACTGTCTTGCTAGGGTCACAGGCTGGCACATAAATCTTTTAATCAAAGGGAGAGCAGATATGTGACAGGAAGTGATTCATTTCCTATAAAGTTGGCACCAGCGTCAGAGAAAAAGGAGGGTGAGAAGGCAAAAAGAATAAGCTAGAAAACCATCATCTGTAAACTTCCACCTTCTTATGTTCCTCTGCTTCAAACCACACTGCCAGATGCATCATCCTGCCTCTTTCCTTCTTTCTTTCAATCTTTCTTTGTGCTGTCTCTCTTTTTTCTTACTTTCTTTCTTTCTCCAACCCACACACACACACACACATGAAAGCAAATCTCTTCAGTTTGGCATTAGGTCACAGGAACTGAGGGGCAGGTGAGGGTTGGTGCTGGGAGGAAACAAAAACATTTGTAGAAGATTTAGCATGAACGTTAGTGGAGCAAGCACATGATTGACAGTCATGGCTTAATGCTAGAGGCAACACGGCTAACTCAAAGAATAAGATTATGAAGTGAGGTTATTTCGAGTTAAGTGTTTTGGGGCAAACTCGAGTAATTTCTTTCTCCGGCACGGTTTGAGAAGAGTGGAAAGGGTAGCAAAGAAAAAACACTTTGAGTAATATTTTTCTCTCCCTTTTTTATTCTTCAGTCCAATTTGCACCAATGCCAAAATCAGTAGTCCCCTGGCCAATGGCAAAGAGGGAATTCCAGGCACAGTGTGCGTGAGTCAGTACCAGCATTTTGCAAATTCACCCTGCCTGCCTCCCTTTAAATAGTCCAAGGAAATGTCCAAATGACCTAATTACGACTCAGGCTTTCCTAAGTAGTCTGTGTCAACGCATGACATGGTATTCAAAAATATACATAATCACAAAACAGCAGTGCTGTGGTGGCAGTGAAGCATGCTTTTCATCTGTTTGGTTTTATTAACGTTATGGTGGGACAGTGAGCTGGTTTCTGTCTGTGTCTATGTTTCTCTTTGTTGTGTCTCAGTTCTCAAAGCTTTCCCTGGCCTGGGCAGACCTTCAAAGGCTTGCTGGAGCTAAATGATTTGCCAGAGACATAGATTTGACCAGATTACTTCATCACACTTTAATGTATGTCACAATAATACAGACCGCAAACTCTGCTACAGCAATACAAGTTACTGAATAATACTCAAGTTCCCACTGTGGCATTGATGGGCGCTTGCACACAAAAGCTGCCCTGCCCGAACAAACACCATTAAATAATTGTTTCTATTTTGGGACCCCAACACTTTGGTCCACCTCATCAGCTTAGGTGCCACTAAAGTAGTGCTTAGAAACAATAACACTGAATCCTGTTCAAACAAAAGCCTCTTTCATACCAAGTGAAGCTCAGTTGAGCTGTCAGTTAGGATTCTAACTTTATCCTTTTATTGTATTTGTTTATTTAGTACAGCGGGAGACGAGGTGGTATGCTTCCTGCTCAAAACCACTTTATGGTAATGGTTTGAAAATAGCCAAGACAATTAAAGCAAAATGAAGGGGAAAGTGATGGACTAGTTGGAGTGCCTTACATTCCTGCTCAGTGCTTAAACTAAGTGTTTTGTCAATGGGCCACCTTTGTGAGTTATTTGCAGCTGCAAAACTATCTATAAATACTGAGCAGGGGGATGACGACCTTGGGCAGTTACAGGATCTGAAATCAGATATAACAGAGTTGAGCAATTCACCTACAACAATTACGTCGCTTGGGAAATCTAAAAGTCATGATGGGGAGAAGGAGGGAGGGGAGATATGAGGAAGAGGAAAGGAAGTCAAGCAGAGAGGAGACAGATTCCAGCTCCTGGGGCTCTGAGTGCTGACTGCCAATCTACTTCAGATCCGGGATGGGATAATCCAGCAGTTTTTCTGCAACAGACATATACAGTTCAACAGGTTCCTCTATAATGCGCCATGGAAAAATGAACCTGCTGTACACCTGTAGCTTGATCTTCCATCTCCTATTTCAGTAACGTAATCGCATTATCATTTTCATCATTCCTTACCTTGCAATAACAGAAGATTTCATGGATAACAATTTGGACTCTTGTCCAGCCATGTCAACTTTTGGCAGAGACCTCACCGGTGCTCTGGTGAACATCTCTTCCTATCTGATCAGTGACTAAAGTAGCAGCGGCCCACATTGTCATTTTTCTTTGCACTCCATCCCCTTTCTGCATCCTTCCCAATTTTTGTTCCCTCTCTTTCTGTCCCCCTTTTTCTATCTTTTCCTCTCATCTCTCCCCCTCTCTCTGTCTATGGGTCCCATGTGGGTGTGGCCTGTGTCTTGCTGTGGCTGCAGCAGGAGGACTACCTGATGTGTCGCTGTGCAGAATGGGACCAAGGGGTCTGCAGTTGAAAAGGGGCTCTGTGCTGCATCTGCAGATCGCCTTACACGACCACTTCCTGCTTCCGACCCACTCCTCACAGGCAGCCCTGTGTGCCAAGGCCGAAAAAAGCGCAAACAGAGGGGTTCAGTCCACCCAGGGGCTGAGCACAGGACCCTATTCATCCTCTCCCCAATGCTCCTCCCTGCTTCTCCCCTACCAGCCTCAGGATGGCTTTATTTTAAAATTCACAAATATTCCCCTCTCTGAGGCATTGAAATCAAATGGACACTCATTCCCTCTTTTCAGTGGTGCTTGACAGACATTCTGTGTCAGTGCTACCCCTTAGCCTGGGGAGGTGAAACGTGCTGGTGTCAAGTATTTGAACGGTGTCTGTCTGTCTGGCACAGCCACACCTCTGGCATCTGTCTTGTTACATAAGAAGGGAAAGAGAGGAGCAAGGGCCATAGATAAAATGACAACTTTGAGCTGAGTGAAAAAAGTTATAGAGATGCTTCATGGGTAAATGAGTCTTGTAGTTTCCTGTGATAAAAACTGTCTCTGCGTGGGAGCCCCCACTGTCATAGTTAGAGGTGCAGAGGAGAATGGGTGCAGGGTAAATAAAAACCCTGTCTGGGGAGGAGGGGAGCAGGTGGGTCGGGGTGTTGGAGTCGTGTTGCTATTCCTGGAATGCTCACTTTGTCCCATCTAGACCTGGCAACAGAGGGAAGGACAAGAGCTTGGGGATAGTGGACTCCCACTGAGTTTGACTATTTATGCAGAGACCAAGGGGCAGGGGTATTTAAGATTCTTGGGGAAATGGCAAAGTGGGCAAATAACTCTTAAGACAAACAAACCCAGAGCATTAATGATGAGTCTGTCACTGGACTGGATGTTTTCGCTTTTCCCCCTGCATATTGCAAGGGGAGGGCCAACAGCCTGAGCCACAGTCTGTTTTCACTACTGTCCTTGTCGTTTCTACCTTCGGTCATTGGACACTGCCTTGTTTTTCTACTTTAAACGCATTAAAACAGCACCCGATACGTCCATTCCTACCAGGGGGATAGAAAAACATTTAGTCTGCCTGCTCCCTGGGCTTCTCCCTCGGATGTCAGCCTCAGATGAGGGTGAGAAGAATGACGCTCTGTACGGCCACTGCAAGAAGCCATTCATCCAGCCACGGCTCAGCCACAGAGAGTGTGTAGCACTGACCCATGGTGGCTAGAACAGAACCAGTACTGATCCAGTCCCTGCTGTCCCAACACTGCACAACACCAGTATTGATCTAACCCATGCTGGACAGGACAGCACCGCTGAGACAACATGTCCACTGATTCAGCAGGATCACCGCTAGGTCCAACCAAAGTAGACAACACCGCCACTGATTCAACCATGACAAACTTCTGCAGGATCCTGCTCAACTGGCTCAGTCAACACCTGCACAGGTACATCAATACACTCAACTCTCTCCAACACTGAATCACTACAGTCTGTCAGAAACAACACTGCTATTACTGATTGAGCTCTATTAAGGCATTGCAGTGTATCTAACGGAACCAAACCTGTGTTTACAGGACTAATCTCTGGTTGATCAACAAACTCAGTCAACCCGCACCACTGCAAATGCTTTTCCACTCTCCCCATTGCCTTTGCCATGCTGAACAGGGGGCCTTATTATAGGTCAGTGGCTGACTGGAGGCTGACGAACAAACCAAAGCCCCTGGCAGAGCTCACGTTGTTCCCCTCAGACCTGCTCAGGCTCACTGGAGACCAGCGCTGGAGGCCGATATAGAGAAAGTGGCTTCTGTGCATCAACCGTGCCCAACCTCTCTGGCTTCACATGCCTGCGTGTGAGGCGGGAAGCTGGGCCAAGCCAAAGAGTGACCCCAAGAGAATGCTGTGTACTTTGGAATATTTTGTCTTATGGAAAATATACCCACTCAAGAGCACTTGATAGAGTATGTAAAATCGACAAAGATAACACAACTTTTTCCTCCTGTGATAAGTTCACTTTTCAGAGAGAATATAGGATGAATGAGTATGATTTATTTCAAGTCTGTCAGACGATGTTACACCTGAGGCCCAAAACTTACTAAAAGTGCAGCAGTGCTTCTGTCACAAGTGGCTTGGTGCAACAGTCTCAAGGCAGAAGATTAAGAAATCCTCTGGATGCCAGGGAGAGTTCATGTACTTTTCTGCTGACCTTAAAAATACTACACAAATACTATCAGGGTATTTGGGGACTGTAATTGTAGTTTTATCAGCATGTCTTAAGTGACAGCTGACTCCTTATCAAACTGGTCTCTGCTACACTCCATCTCTCTGAGTCACTGTAGGAGCTGGCAGATAAGGAAGGCCTGACTTGGGCACATCATTTGGATCCTCTTCCAGTGCAGAAAAACAGTATATAATAGCTTGAGTAATCCTGTCCTCCATCACATGAATCATACTTTCCCTCTCCTTCCTATTTTTACAGCTGCTCGACAAATAGATCTGCTCAAACGCTTTACTCCTCGGTGACTGAGAAAGACAAGAAAGTGTTCGAGACTCGGTTTCTCACAGTCATTTTGCTTCCTCACACTCACTGCATAAACAACCACCAATGATCCCCTCTTGACCTTCAAATGCACACAAGCATTCATGCCCATAAATGTGTGTGTGTAAGTGTGCATAATGCCACATGCACATGCATTTCAGAAAAAAATCTTATCTGAGAATGAATAATGATTTACAGGCTCTTTCTACTTTGATTTAGCCAATTGACTTTAAACCACAGGATGTGAAACTACAAGAATGTGATGCCTTATTATAGTGTCACAAAAACAACACTTGGAAAGCATTAAGCAAACACTTGTGTTGACAATGGCAAGTGCTTGAATCAGGGGCAAGATACAATATACGAGCCACTAAAGACTAAAAACTGTCAGGGTTTTCCAGAAATGATGGCCATTGACATCATAAATTAGGATAAATCAGGAAGTAAGATACACAAAAGTGAAAGATGGACTGAGTCATGTTTTGAATTGGGAAAGGCTGTTTATCTTTTTTTATTGTTTATAGATTTTACTGTACACTGTTATAATTATGTGTCACATTTCTGACAGCTTGTACTCATAATCAATAACACAAATGAAATAACTATAGCAATTTTTACTATACAGTTTGCCAACTTTCTTTGTTTTCACAACTATGCACATCAGTCAGACGAAAACATTTTCATTAGCACAAGCTGAGGTAAGGATAGCACACTGTAATTTATGTGTCAACCTTTGTACGCACGAAATGTGCTAGTGTTGCGCCCATGAGCAGCTCTGATGAATAAACCATTTGGCCAGGCTCTTGGAATCGGAAGCCCTGTCACAGTCCATTAAAAGGCTGAGACAGAGGGGACAAGCTAGGGTCTGTAACCCTGCGCCTTTGACCTCTCAGCTCAGCATTGTGGTTATAATGCTGCTTTCATGCAGCTCCACTAGAGACACTACCAGTCTGGGCTGTGGTCTGCTTTTGCCCTTTTGCCCTCACTTCAATTTGTCATGCCAGCATCGCGTGCCCAACCATTTGTGTTGGCACAGCCTGAATCTCTGGGCCTGCAGGAAAGCCATTAATCTAGGACTAGTGGGTCTTTAGGGGCCATGTGAGGACCATTGGTCACTAAAACACACCCTGATCTTAGTCAAAGATGCAGTCAGAAATAGAAGCCATAATTTAAGAAATATGTATAAATATTTGAATCTGTAGAAATGCTAAATAAATAAGAACTGTTCACGTGTAAAACATAATTACTTTATGTCTTTGATTTTTATTTCCTGTTCTGGTTCCACTCACTGAGGACCTACTGACAAGGTCTGATGTTTTTAAATGTGCATTGGATAAACCTGCTTTTGCATCGAAGGACTGCACATCACAGACATAACATAAACACAGGGTTGTCATATCATGTCCTCTTCAACTGCTACAAAATGAATTTAAAGACTAAGAATTACATCAACTTCTTTTTGTTTTCACAAAAAGACACATTTAAAGTTCATGTACGGAAAACTATGTGGAGGAGTATGTACGCAACAGTTCCAGGAAAAGAATAACAAATGAACATATTCCCATCTGATTGGCAGCTTTACTCCAGAGAGTATATTCTCTGCATCCCTTATCCACCTTGCTATCATGCATGCAGGCAGAGGAGCGGAGGGCAATTAAAATGAAATATAAGGTCGTAAAGTTCCAAGAGGATTTGAATGTTAAAAGCTTTTACCAACCTCAGAGAGCAAAAAACTAAATCTCTGTTCTGGTGTTTTGAAGGGTCAGTGAAAGCTAACTGGAGCTATGTAAATGGAAAATCTATCCAAGGACATGCTCTTATCTTACATTAGAATACCTTCCTTTCTATGGTGAGGTAGGCGACCACCATTCCTTTAAACCAGCAGTGAATGCCAGCGGAGAATGTGTGAGGACAGCCAGGTGTGCGTAATCATGACTACAGAGTCCTCACTTCACCAGGTCTCGCGCACTTGGCTACAATCTAGGAGGAATTTATAAATGATGTTTGGTTGGTCAGGGGCTCAGCGTGTCTCTCCGACTTCTGCACAGACGCCCAGCCGATGTTCCATTGTTAAAAACAGAAAAAAGTAATGGTAGTCGGGGGTTAGTATCCCAGCTTCAAGTGGGAAAAATGACATCACAGTCGTAAAAAAGGACCCCTGATGGTATGTGACTTCAGTATATTTGTGTGACCTTGCTCTGAACTTGAAAGGTCCATATGCTGTTTATCAGCTATGCTGTGTAATTGCACCACTGTGATTGTGTTCTTGGCAACCAACGCTCTGCTTTTTATGTCGTCATATCTGAACAATATGTAATTGCTGGCAAACGCAGTGTGAGCGTGTGTATAAAAAGAAAGGGCCCAGAGGCTGCGGTGAGGATGACAGGATGTCTTTACTAGCCCCTGTTTAAGCTGGAATGTTAAAATCAAACAAGCTGAGAGTCAGGTCTCTACCGCAGGTTATAGGGAGGGGTGCTACAGAAGATTCACCATGTGATGAGCACAGCGAATCCAACTGGTAGACATTGTGCCAGAATGGCTCCAAATTGTTCAGAAAGACAAAACCATGAGTGTGTGCAGTCTAGAAAAGTCTCCTACCCTTGGGCAGATGGATGTTAGTGAATAAGGCCAAAGATTGTTTAAGTTTCCAAGGGAGGATCTTAACATCCCAGAGACAGTGTCTAGTATTTTTAGAACCTGTTACCTTTGTGAAATGCTTCTCATAAGTCTTTGGCGTAAATCACCAAATCCCAGTCCCCACTGAAAACAAACCAACACTGTCCTGTTCCATTCATTTTCCTGGAAGTCAGGGGAAAAAGAACAACGTAGCAGTAACAGAACTAAGGATGACACATCAGGCTGGGTGGCTGGCTGAACTGGTACAGTAGCAAGTCGTGACTCAGACTTTGCGACTGGAAATCAGGGAAGCATTTGAAGAATGGTCTCTATGTGGTGTGTTATTCACTGCTTGTGTGGTGAACCTCTGAGAGAAGGGCCATGCTACCGGGCCCTGTAAAAGCTCGTCTGTTATTCCACATTTCCAAGCACTAGGTGCTTTTATTGCTGCACCAAGACTCACAAAAGCCTTGGGGCCAAATAGGTATGTAATGGCATTGCATTGAGCCCGGCTGGCTGACTGGCGTGGTGAGCAAGGAACAGCTGACAGCATAAGAGTCTGATCCACTCGGCACTCTCTAAAGTTTCACAAACTCATTCTCACTCTCTCAAAGATCCATCTGTCCCACATCTTTCCCAGCACTCTTCCTTCTTTGCCTTTTTTGCCTTTACTCTGTCTCTGCCCTCCCACTTGTGCTCCATTTTCCATCTTAATCCCTCCCTCTTCTCTTGTCCCTCTTCTCTCTTCTTTTTGTTTGGTCCTCTTCAGCACTTTGACTCTCTCTTCGGAGACAGACTTTTTAACAAGCCTGCCCCAGTGGGCAGTAGACAGAGAGGGGAGGTTATTTTTAGATTGCACACAGATTAAAAGTGGAACGTTTTCTTCATCCTTGTAAAGAGTCCTCTTCCCTCTCTCACAGTCTGTAATGGAGTTTAGCATCTCTGTGGGGGATCTCGTGTTACCTCCCCCACACACACTCTTCTCATCTCCTCCGCAAGACTCATCTATCCCACCCCCCACCCCCCCCATCACCAACACACTCATCCTCTCCAAAAACTGACATCATTCGACAGACCGAACTCCTTCCTCTGCCTGTGGGGGCTGTTCTGTTCTGTCTGTACAGCACAAAATGGGTGAGTCTCGGCTCCTGACACAAATCAAGCAATGGGAGAAAAAAACGAGCTGTCAGAAAACACACATCTGCTGCAGGAAAACAAGTCCAATACATCATTACATCCTGTGCAGTTCTCCCCACATGACCTTTTCCTCAGCAACGCTACCACGTTAGATTGGTGGTTATACAAACACACACACACACACACACACACACACACACACACACAGAGTTAAATGGGTGTTAAAAGAATAAATCACACAACTACATTAGGTATAATTAGGCCAGTGCTTTATCCAGGAGTTTGGGAGGTGACGGGTGAGCTTACTTCAGCGTTTTCCTGTCTTGGACCAAAACCAGAGTCTGAATTTTTCCCCTTGTCTCTGCACACACACACACACACACACACTTCCCCCACCATGTGGATCACCTCATCTCTGGCCTGAACTGGTGAAGTGAGAGGGGGAGACATGGGCACAGGTTTTACTAGTCCTACTTCCATTGACCCATGCTGGGGTCTAAAGTCGGATACAGCTCCTGTTACTTTCCTTGAATATGGGCCTGTTCCTTTGAAAATATTCTGCTTTTCCCTCACCCTTAATTTAAAGGAGTTAGCTCTTAAGGAGCGGGTGATATTGCGTGGTAGACGGCCTGGCAGGGACCAAACAGGAAATCTTTCATTAAAATTCACTCAAGGTCCATCATGACTTCAGGCTCTCCATTAGATATTAAATAAAAAGTGACACAAGAGCAGTTCTGTTGAAGGGTTTATACTGTAATGCCCTCCATTACAGCCTGGCCAATCAGCCCTCAGAACTTCGCTGAAAAGCAGCAGTGTAGATATATCACAGAATACGGACCAAAGTTTCAAGCTTCTGATTGACAGCTGTGTTTGAAGTTCTCTGTGTGTGCTTGATCAAAGACTTTTTGTCCCTGAACTTTCATGATATTCTCACGATGGAACCAGAACAAAGAGCAAAGAGTGTGAGCTAGCTGTTGTAAAAGTGAGAGTGAAAAACGAGGAGGAAAAGTGATAAAGACAAAGCAAAGGAGAAAATGAAGTGTAATCACAGAACCCTCTGGTGAGTTACAGCACATCAAACCACTTCAAATTGCTTCTTCTCAAGCTTATTTTATTGATGCTTTGGGAGCTGCAGTCAGAAAACAAGGAACACATTTGGGCTAATTGTTGATCACACGTAAAAATATCTATGTGGGATTACCAAAACAGCTGCTTTACTGCTTTACCCAAACACTGCCACCCCCGCTTTTTCTTATTCTTCTATTCATCTCACTCTCTAGGAAAATCGTGGAAAACAAAACTTCAGCAATAATGGTGAATTTCTTCTGTGAAATAGAATATCTGAGGCCAAGTGTGTTATTTCATAAGCAGAATACACGAGTGCCTCTGGGAATATGAAGAGCCCTATGGCAGCTCTGGCTCTGACCCAGTCTTTGCTGTAGTTAGAGGGAAACCTGATAGTAATACCTCTGCTCTGACCACCCTCTGTCTCCCTTGCTGCTCTCCTCTCAGTCTGTCATTCGAGCCAATTGAGATGCCTGGATGTGCCAGTCTAGCATCTCACAGAGCCATGAGGGTTTAAAAGGCCTGGACTGAGGTGGCTTTCCCTGCAGCATCTGTCGCTTACCCTGGATCATCAGAGACTGTGGATCTGTGTTTATGTCTGGAGACAAGAGAGGAAGAGTGACGCAGGTGGAAAGAAGACAGAAAAGGAGCTGTTCAGAAGTACCGAGAGTTAAGAAGATGATATCAATGCTCTGTGAGACAGTCCGGGGGATTCCCATGCCCTTCTCCCAGGTGTACATATGCCTGTGTCTACAAGACAACTAAGCTCCTTAGATGTTTTTAAGCTTCTCTAAAAGTAGCTGAGAGAAAGAGGCATTTGTGGTCCAGACGATTATTTGCCTATTAGGCTTTCTATTGTTAGCAGAAATCTGAAAGCCCGAGGTTTCCTTTTTCAGAACTGCAGCAGGAAAAGCGTTTCTGCTCCAGGGCTGCAGAGCATTTATGTTGTTAGCATACCTGGAGCGATTCCTCCCGCAGAAAACATTCTCATTTAGCCCAGGGTCTCTGGGAATGATAGGCAGAAGTATTCCTTCAGTGCCACATACAACAGCTAGTGAAGTTGAGAAGCGAAAGACTTCCTGCTTGATACGCCAAAGGTGATGGTCTCAGATGTAATGTCCTCTTAAAGATATTATATTTTTTTCTTTATCACATATTTTAAAACAGTCTAGCTAAACAAACATAGTTCTGAAATTCTGCAACTTTAACCTTAACTGCTACCCCAAATATGGATCATAAGTAACACTGTAATATACTAAACATTTGCAAGGTTCCTCTCTGTTTTATACCTGTCGATAAGGGCTGCAGGAAGCAAATGTCTGCAAAGAACACATGTATTCTGTATATTTGACATGCACAGCTATGGCACGATGACACTTTTGGAAGAATTTGAGCCATAGGATTCCAAAGTCAACACCCTTATGATAATGCTGTCAGCATGACATGATTTAATACTGTGTTAACATGTAGCAGGACAGCCTTCCCAGGGCTACATAAACACCACACAGCCCGACACAGCACCAGCCCACTGCACCTCACACTGATGAGGCCATTGTTAGCCCTCTGCGACTGGAGCACTCCCATAATCTGTGTATACATCCGCCTCACCAGCACACTATGTGTATCTGTTGTATTTACTTGTGATACCACTGTGTCTCACAGGGAGATGCTCTGTTAGTTTAGCCCAGCTGCACAAGCCCACTTTCTTGATCTGGCCAAAGATGGAGGCTTTTGAAAATCAGTCCTGTAAAACAAAGATTTCCTGCAACCTATTGAGCAATGTGAGACTATGTAGTATGAAATGATGTACATCACATGGTTTTTATATTTTATAGAGAACCTAGGGGGCTAATATATATTGTAGACACACTTATCTCTGGTATCAGTGATCATTTTAGGCCTCAGTGGCTGTGTAGGAGCTGATAGCATCACACAGACTGTCAATCTCATGTCTGACATCAGATGGAGAGTGAAACAGATTGGCAGATTTAGCCACACTCTTTCAGCTCCCTGCTGCTTTAACCTCTCCCATCTGCATCAGCAGACACACATGGTCCACATAACAAATCTCTTTCTTCTCCGTGGCAGTTTAGGGCTACATGCAAACACGGAAATGAGATATACACTACTATGCCGAGGCTGAATCTTGAGGGGTGGGCACCAACGTTCGACTGCAGACTGAGATATACCAACTGATAGCCATGTGAAACCACAAGCGGCCATTTAAACAAAAACACATGTAGTTGTGCGTGTGCATGACTGCACAGACACAGATAAACAAATCCACACGCAAACAAGTATATATACTTTCACAAATATACACACACGTACATACACAAACACTCAGTCAGTCAGCTGTGTTGATGGAGATGACCATTCTGTTAAGCCCAAAAGGTCAAATGGGTTCAGTCAGAGGATGCTATACAGAATAAGACTGCTACCACTGTGACAGGAAGCCAAACTCTGCCTCCAGGGCTGTTTTTATGTTTAAATGAGACTTTTTTCCTGGATAGATAGATTTCCTGTTTTTGTGATCAGTAAAAAATGTATTTATGGCTTGGCAAATGTTCCATGTCCACTGATGAAGAGTGCAAATTTACATGAATGAATTGATTTAGTGTTTTCCTTTTTGATCCCTTTAGATTTACAATGTTCCTAAATATATAAGCAAAAGTAGAATCTGGGATACAAACAACAAAATTGAACAATAATAAAAAAAGAATGGAAGTGGAAATACGGGCTGACGTAGATGAAGACAGAGATCACAAAATTTCTGGCTCCAAATGATGAAATATGAAGCAATCAGTCTATTATTTCACTAAATTCCTGTGCAGTGTCAGCCTACATGTCAATCTTAGTTTGTGAGTGTGTATATATGCTTATATACACTGGTTTTAGTGTAAGTGCGATTGAAAATTCTTTAAGTTGAGCAGTTTTACACGCACTTACACACACCCCCCACCCACTACCCCCCTCCCTAAAACAGACTCTGTGAATGTTTGGCTGTGCCAGCTGTGTGAGCTTGAAGCTGGGTGTGGGGTGTATACAGTTTTCTAACGGACTGCATGGTGTGTATACAAATACTCATAAACAGAAACTGCAATGGAAGCACTGATCACCTAGATGTAGTTGACCTTATGACACCAAGCTGAAGTGTTATGCTTTCACTATGTTTAATACTTGGCCCTTTCAGCTATAAGAAAGTCTGGGCGCTGCACTGGACCACAGCCAGAGAGACTTTGTGTGTGAGTGTGTATGTGAGAAAGCACACAGAGAAAAGGACACTAGAGATTTTTCCTGATTTCATCATTATTGTTTATGGTCTTAGGATAATTAAGTCCAAAAGTCTATTTCCGTGTCTGTGCATGCAAGTGTGTAAACATGGCTGTGTCCAAGTTTTTGATGTTGACCGCAGTGGCATTACACTATAGTGAACTTTAAGCTGAGGGAGAGAGAGAGAGAGACCCACAAAGACCCATATTTTTGTGTCAAAAACATCTGCATTTATATATAACTACTCTCAAAATTAAATACAAGGACAGAATTATATGTGTGCTGCAAAAGTGGGAAAACTCAATCCACATTGCCAGGAGCTCCTAAAATATCCAAAAATCCAGCACATAAAACAACAAAAGCTACAGCCAAAACACCTGAAAGTACAAATGAGCAGCTCACCTGGATTTTCAAGGTCACCATACCGTACAGATGAGACAAGCAATGCTTTTAAAAACAGTCAAAATCCTGTTTTCTTAGGATGACAGTTTTATATTCAAGGATCTATACCTTTAAAACACTGGTGGCTGAAAGTCTTGCAGCAACGCTTTTGAAAAACAAACGCTTGAAATGCTAAGCATTGTCAGGATGTGTACCTTTCACACAGATGCACTGTGAAGTTGGGTCACTGAGAGGTCATATATAGAGACTGTCTAATGACTAAATTATCCACAATGCCGTTTTCCCTATTCTCTGTGTCTGTACGTGTGTGAGTATGTGTGTATGACTGAATGGAAATACTAACTTCATGTCATTCCAGCTTTCAACTCCTGAAAGGGCCAAGAAGTCACTGTGAACTCCTTGAGAAAACACTTGGAAGCAAGGAGGGGCAACGGTGAGGGATGAAGATCTAGCAAACATGCCCGTTTGAACCGGAAATATTCAGCAGGGTTAGAGCTTATGGCTGTTTGAACCAGGGACACTAGAGAGGACCTGGCAAATATATGTATGTTTGAAGGCCAAACAGTGTTGAAGGCAGAGCTCCCATGGGGAATCTGACAGTGGAACCTGATAGTAAGCTGCTGCTGATTCTCCACTATGCTAACAGTTTAAATAAGAGGGCACAATAAGCTCAGTCATCGAGGAAAAAATCCCTCAATGAAGAAAAGGTGCCATTCCTGACTCCCCTACAGCTGGAACACAGTGGATTTAAAGCAGTGTAGAGTATCCTGTACACTTAAAGTACAAACACAAATCCCACACACCGAGAGACACACAGAGAGAAAGAGATTCATTATCCCATTCTTCAATGGCATGAGGTGCCAGGTTCATTGACTGACAGAGCCAATTAGAGAGGCATGAAAGTTTGAGCAGCATGTGACTGTTCTGACCCATAAAAAAAACCTGTCATGTTTGTTGGTTCAATTGAGGGCATCATCTTTTCATTTCATTCAACTACAATATCAAATTTCACTCGGTTGTGCCATAAACAGCCAAAACACTGCTTCAAATAAAACCCGGTATTGTTTCTATCAGTGGCAGATTATTCCAAATAATAGTAAAGCGGATTTATCACCAGTAACCCTAGTACTGAAGGTGATGTGAGATAAAAACAAAAAATTCCAGCTTTCTGACTGGTGAAAAGTGGTGCCTCCTCTCTGAACCTTTCCAAAATGACATGTCTGTCAACACTTAAAATGAATGTGGTCATCTGTCCATGACACAGATTGCTATGCCACGGATGACAGTCATCAGTAGTCCTACACATGAGCTTTGAAGTGAGACCACAGTGCACTCCTTTCCACCCAGTTCTCATGGCTTTCCCTTTAAATAGAGCATGACATCAGACTCTGCACAGGTCTACCGGCCCAAGCCCAAAACAAATGTGTCTAAACAATGCCACATCTGGAGCGAAACGCAAGGAGAGAGAGGGGAAGAGCAGGAATGAAGCGGAAAAGGGGTTGAAAAAGGGAAAGCGGTCCTAAAGCTGTTTAGCTCTAGGACTCTGGCCAAGGTGTCTGGGGATGTGCCTGAGCTATAATTTACTGGTGATTCCCCCTTGCTGCCCTCCCCCCAAAGACCTGATGTTACTACAGTGGATTCAAGCATCAAGAGTGAAAGAAGCTGAAGCACTACTGCCTTTCTATGTCATACAGTGATGTCTCTTCTTGGATGTTGTGATCTCACTGCCTTGGAAAATCCACTTAAGGCCACCGACACTGACTAATACCAAACAAACTTAACAGACAACCGCCAATCACTGCTCGCGCGGTGGTAGCCCATCTTTAAAACTGCATAACCTATACGTTTTGAAAAATTCTAAGGAAGTTGCGAGAGAACAGCTTTTTCTTGTTTTATTTGGCTCACTCTTCTGATTTTTCTGTGCAGATACAGGGGGGGAGGTCTTCAGAAAAGTCTTCTCAGGCAGCCTGTTCTTGTTGTCACTGTCAGAAGCAATCAGAGCTGCTGGGTCTGCATTCATGCAGCAGAAGGAGCAGAGGAGCAAGGAAAATATTCAGGCCAATTTTCTGCCTGTTGGATAAAGTGTCTAATAAACACATGATGGCGGATCCAACAGTTATTTGTCAGTAGAAACATAGTGTACCGCCTACAACCTGACACAGATACTTGGACTTATTGTCAAGAATGCAGAAAATGTATTCAATAAAACACAAACATGCATACGCACATGCACACAGTTACACATATGCACATCAGTCTGCGCCGGTGAGTGGATTTGTGTAGGAGCTCAGGGGGCCCTTTTAGATTGAAGGTGTGACGTGACAAACAGAGACGTACGGTAGGATGGAAAATATGCTGAATGTGTCCTGTTTGAAGAAGTGGACACAGATAGGGAGGAGAGGAAGGAGGTGGGGAAAGAGCTGAAATAATGGAACCTGAGGGACTCTCTCCTCTCCCGCAAGTCATGTGTTTTACATCAGCACTGCGCTGAGTCTACTCAGCTTTCCAATACTAGGTGTGGGCTAACTAGGGGGCCATCACCAGCTGGAAAGGGCCGCAGAGAGTATGGAGGAGAAAGGTACTGATAACTTTCCTATCATTTTAAAGGTTCTTCTAAGAGGCATCAGATGAGACTATTTATACTGTAAGTAAACACATGCTCGGGCAGCTGCCTGGCTGAGCAGAGAGAGATGGTGGCTTGCATAGCAGGACAGCCGCAGTTCAACTCAGTGCCCTGATGTGACACAAGGTCCTAGTGACAAAACTTTATCTGTGCTACAAATTTTCCACAATGAAATGAGCAAAAGTGTCAGGAGCTCAATAAAGAAAATGCAGGAAAAAAGGACGAAAGTAAAATACTGAGGTATTATAACAAAAAAAAGAAAATGTTGTCACTAAAAGCACATATTACTGTGTGTATCTACAGCAGACTGCAATTGCAGCTGAGTCAGAATAAAGTTAATCATGCTGCCATACCTTCAATATCTGCCCCCCAAACAATGAGAAATATGTAATCTACACAAGATGTATATGTATGGAGATATTTTCCTCTGCTCAAACAAAAAAATATTTATATGATTCATGCCACAATTTATTTTACTGCACTAACTAGGCTATTTCTCATCAATATTTGAGGCAACATGAATGATCCAAACATAAACAGAATATTAGCCTCACAACCAAAATTCAAAACATATGACTTGCTATCATTTGCTATCGTTTTGACAGGACTTGTCACACACAGCGGGATGCTGATAAAAGTTTGTTTGCATTGGTAACAGGCCTATATTTTCAGTAATGTTCAAATGAGAAACATTTAACATGTTGATTTTTAATCATGAAAGCAACTCTTCAATTATGTACTTAAATTTAGCTGAAAATTACACAGTCAAAGAAATGAAGGATTGGGCCTTTTTTGTTTCACCATCATCTAACTCCAAGGTTCTCAAAGTTCTGGTGCCTGGGGAGCACGTCATGCATCCTTTTGCAGTTCAGAATGGTAGAGACTAGGGTGTGTTTCCCAGGGGGAATATCTCTGTTGATGCCAGCTTTGGTTGCAAAGCATTATGGGTGGTGGCAGTAAAATTTTGAGGAACTCTACCGCATTCATTAAAATAGTGTTAGTGGCACTGTCTTGACAGTTTATTGGAGTCAGTTTTTTGCTTTGAAATTCAATAGTGAGTGTGACAATGAGCTAAAGTTACTGCCTCTTGCAAATAATTAAATCAAGAGAGACTAGTTTATATGTCCAAATCACTGCTGAGAAAATGAGAAAAATGAAAAGATTTTTTGTTATTGACCACATCGGGGCATAATGAATAGATTATGATTACCTGAGTAGACATCTGTGTACATATACTGTATGTGTAAAAGTGTTTATCTCTGTATGACCCACTTGCTGAGTGCTTGAAACATGACACTTGTACATTTGTCTGAGTCTAGATAAGCAAAGCAGTGAGTGTTACTCATCATCTCCTGAAATATATCTCAACCGGTTATTTATTTTTGGTGAGTAAGGGCAGATTAAACCGCTAACATGAGCGTTTTCTTCTGAAGTTGAGTTCACTGTTCAGCTCTCACTGTTGACGTCTAATGAAAGTCAGCTCAGCCCTGTCAGCAGTGAGGCAGAGAGTTCACAAGTCATGACCCTGTCACTCGACATGGGAATTAAGGGATGAATAACCTCCACAGTGTTATGTAACCTAAGCGACTGGTCTGGACGGTACCTGCTGAGCTGATAATAAACTCACCTTATAGCCATTATCATGCCCCTTCGACACTGGACTAGATTTAATACTTAGATTGAGTAGTCTCATAGTTACAGTATCTGGTTGGGGGATTATGATTAATAGTCTTTAGTAAGGATTTAATAACACACCTCCTGAGGTTATCTTTCATTTCACACCAGTAACCCCCCCACACTCTGAGATTACAGTGAACTCATCTCGCCTGCATCATCACAGGACCCCAGTTCCTTAGAAGAATCACTTTAACTAAGACCTAGTGTTGTATGTGTTGATCTTTCCATATTTCTCTCTCTCCGTAATCATGCATGAGTGCGGTGTCAGCGGAAGAGTAGGAGTGGTGGGCCTGTCGGGGAGTCTAGAGTTACATTAACAGGCAGTGTGAGAGCTGGGGGTGTTAGCGGGGTCAAGGGTCATGGTGCCCTGACAAACAAATGAGCCACCCAGTGAGGGAGTCAACAAGAGATGCTTTCCCCTGCAGTCGAGAAAAGCCCTAGCAACAGCAGCTGCTGGCAAACATGTGTGTGACAAATGTGCCATCTGATCCAACGACAGAGCCTCAATCATCACCATATGGGGTCGCCACACAAACATGTCACACAAACACAGGCAAGAGGGTGGGAGGGAGACTGCAGGGGGCAAAGAGCGACAGAGGAGGTGGAGACACAATTAAACATAATGAGGCAGATATCGATAAGATATGTCAAGTGCTGTTCATATGAGCAATGCTGTAAAATAAAATGAACTCCCCTAAAGGCTCACTGGTGGTCTGATTACAATACAGACACTCTCACAGCTGAACTAACTGCTCCAGTAGGGTTAACTGTTATGATGATTCCCTGTTGGGAAAATCATGGGAGAGAAGCTGCTGTTGACTGGACTGCAATCAAGCAGGTTTTACGGTGGGTTCTTTTGTTGTCGTTTGGGATTTAATGACCAGCAAACAGTCTCATGATGGCCTCCTTCTGCCATTCAATCCTGCTAAAATCCCCTTTTATACACACTGTCCTGACTAACAGACCAGATGAAGCCAAACTGCAAATACACACACTTACGCAGCACTGCCTTCTTTTTCTTCTGGGTTCCTTTAGAAGAAATTTTATACATTTTTCTATGTCTCCTGATGTTTCCCCCCCCCGTGTTTGCTTCCAAATCCACATTATATAGTATCCACAATTCTTTCAGTCAGTCCTTTTGATTTCCGACACTTTTATTACATATTTTTATTTGCCTTAGCCTTCTGTCTGTCCTCTATCTCATGCTCTTTTTGTATTTTCCTCCCTCTCTCTCTCTTTCTCTCCCCCTCGCCAGCTCTGGAAAGTACATTCGCACAGTTCAGCAGTGACACAAGGACCGTCTCCTTCATGGCAGACCATGCTTGTGTTTTTTCAATTAAGCCGGGCTCCTGTACACTATTCATTTGGGAAACCATAATTCTCATGGCCCAGCAGAAACTAATGGAAAGTCGCTTAGGTTTTTTTTTCCGGGAGAGGTATCGGAAAGACCCGCTCCCTAGAAGCGTGTCAGACTACTGTAGTGCCGATGGAGAGCAAAACCATGGAATACTGTCTATGAGAATAGCGGAGGTGTTGATAGAGGGTCAAGGCCTCACCAAGGGGTATCAGGGTGCAAGAACTTATAGGGTGAATGGGGGCAGGAAGGAGGTGAGTGAAAGAATACAGATGGATGGATTTCCAAGGGAATGTGGATGAAAGTGAGTGAGTCGCAGGCCGGATCTGAATTGCCCAGCGGGGAGGAGGACAGATCCACTGAAATCACATCAAAGCCTAGTGTCACTGCGCTGCAGATGAGTACAGACTGTCTCCTGTCCCTTTTATTTACAGAGATGAGCCCCAATAGCCTGTTGCATCCATCTGCCTTAAACAGCTATCAAAAGTGCAAATAAACATCTCTACACGTGCACACACACAGTAACAGTAACACAGCCCTGTACAAAATTTAACAGCTCATTTAAAAGTAGAGGGTGGTATCACTTATGGCTGTATATAACATTAGAACTAGCCCAGACTAGCACAGCAACACTTCATAAAGATCAACAGAGTGACATTAAATGTACCTGACAACTAAAGCAATTCTGAAAAAAACATCACTATCACAGAATATTCACTTCCAGTCGACCTTTACTAAAATTCCCATCTCATAACTGATGTCTCATCTTTCTTTCCAGAACTTCTCAGCCCCAGTCTGACCCTCTTCCTTGCCTGACCAGTAGGAGTCATTTATCACCATTACCATAAACCTTCCACTAAATGTTGACTCAGTCTGCTTTCATACATAAACAGTGTAGAAAATGTTCAAATACACAGGCACACACATACAATACATTCATGTGTGCACGCTCATGCATGCACTAACAAACACCTAAATACTATTGCACACACCGAATGTGCACACACATACACAAACAGACTCACACACATGCACATTAAAAGTGGGAGGGACCTGAACCGGACAGCCCCCTTGACACCCCCCCCTCACCCCCCCCCAACCCCACCCCGCCCCCCCGCCCCCCTGCCCCCCCCACCACAACAATCAACAGAGACAGACAGACAGTAAAGGAGAGCAGTGAGAGAGAGACAGGCAGGAGCAGCACACGAGGAAGAGACAGTCTGAAGTCTTACCTTAAGAGTAGTGCTGTGGAGCCGAGACAAGGGAAAGCCTCATGACTGTAGCGGTCTCTCTGTCTCGGTCTCTTTTTATCTCTCAGCTGTAGAGACGGCCACTGAGACGCACAGGCAGCGCAGCGCAGAGCACTCAGCACACTTTACAGGCAGAGAAAGCAGTGGAGCCGCGCAGAGCCTGGGCCCGTCCACTCACACTCTGCCTTCTGAGGATGAAAAGAGAAGACTTCATTACCAGCTGCAGACCACGCCTCCACCCCTCCACTCTCCCTCCTCCTAAGCCCTCCCCCCCCCCCCCCCTCCCCCACTCCCTCCCTCCTTCACTACCTCCCCGCTTCCCTTCCACACTCTCAGCCAGTAGCACGCTCCAGGGCCTGTCCCAGCCAAGAGAGTGGGAGCAGACTGCCAAAGAAAACCTCCCATCCCACCGCCTGCCAGCACTGTGCAGTGCACACAGAGAGAGGGACAGAGAGAGATGAGGAAGGAGATGGAGAGACAGAGAGATGGCATATAGCATATGGTTTGAATCCACAAACTGTTATTTGTTTGTTTTGAAATTTTACATTAACTGCACCCCTGAATTGCTGAATTGTTTCAGCTTAACAGTTTTGCCAGGAAAGCGCTTGAAAATGCAATAGGGAAGGATAATGTGTTTGTGTGTGTGCGTGTGTGTGCATGTGCATGTGTGTGTGTGTGTGTGTGTGTGTGTGTGAGGTGGGGGGTAGGAGGGGCTGTTAAATGAGTATGAAGTAAAACGTAGAAGGAAAACAGAAGGAGGAGAATTAAATTTGGACCAAGTGCAGAGTGTGAGGCAGTGGGGATTCACTTGAGAGAGAGGGGGAGAGAGACAGAGGGAAAGACACAGACAGGCAGGCAGACGGAAAGAAAAACATAGACACGCTCAGAGAGAGACATAGAGCAAGATGGGTGATCAATTTGACAGTTTTAGGGAGAAAAGTAAAAAGAGAAGTGACATATTTAAGCAGGGGTTGTTGGACGTTCTAATTAAGACTTACTGTAAGAAAGATCACATCAAAAGACAGTTGCTCAAGAAAAGGCACGTGTGTGTGTGTGTGCTGGGTTCTAGGGGGTGGGGACAATGTCTGTCTCTGTGTGTTTGTGTGTCTATAAACCTGTCTGTTAGGCTCACTAACGCCTGGCAAACTGCTCCCATCGTCAACACCCAAAATAAGGATGACAGTTTTTGTCCATCTTCAGACTGCCTTTCCCCTCCTTCTCATCCGCTTTGCCTTTTCTTCTTATGCCAAAGTGAACTCTCTCCCCATCAGACGGGGAAAATAGGCCTAAAAGCACTAGCTGTTTACTGTCTATAATTATGAGGGGCTGGGTACACTCAACCCAGGCGAGCACTGCACCCTGCCCCCAGTGCCACCACACACAAACCTAGCTCTACCGAGTCTGGCAGTTTAAACCAGGCCATGGCGCAGAAATAGAGGTGTAAAGTGAAAGAAAAGAAGAGTAAAAATGGTGCAGCTTAAAGTATTTGAACCATTTGTAATAAAGAAACATGTTGGCAAAGAGGAATTTACTTAACTTCTGAAAAAAGCTGAAGCAATACAGTGTGATCAAAACAACTTGTAGATAAGGGTTCATTGGGAAGTCATGATGTACTGTAGGTTCTTGACATGCAATACCAAATAATAACAATGATTTCCCTAGAATCTGAGAAAGTTAATTTGCTGGTAAAGCAAATGAGGTCAAACTCCAGTCCATTGCATGACCGTCAGACCTTGAGCTGCCAAAAATTAGAAAGAGTCAGACCACAGATGCATCACTACATCCACCCGGACCGCCACTCCTGCATGCGCCATGTCCTGTTTTAAGCACTTTCACAGACGAAGACAGCATTGACTTAAAATAAAGTACAAGTCTAACATACAGTAGCGCTTTTCTTGATTCCTCAACAAGAATAAGCAGAAGAACTTCAGCATTGACGCTAGGAAAGATTGCAGGAAAAAGCTTTGAACAATTCAAAAGATCACAGAGAAGAACAGAAAGACAAAAAAGTCAGCATGATGTAATATAAAAAGGAAGCAAATTTTTTTTAGCAGCACTCAATGAGCTAAGCAGGGATTATACAGATCTCTGGCAATCTCCCACACTAACATTACCACCTGTGGCATAATGGTGTCAAATTTACACAGGTCCACAAAACAGTACTTAAGGTTATGGGCTGCCTTCATTGTAGGCTGTGAAAGCTTTGGCCTGGGGTTGGGGTTTGAGACAGTTGGAGTGGGTTGGTAGAGGGATGACAGAAAAGGGGAGACAAACTCATTTCAGTGCACTTTTATTGCTAAGAAACAGTAAGCCTCCAAAACCAGAGACACGGACAGCCCGTCTGTGGTGTTTCATGTCTTTAATCTGGGGCTTTAGTGACAGATAAAGCACTAATCCAACATCTGAAAGCCATTGTTTGTTTACTGTCTACTATGCAATTAAAATATTTTCATTACCATAACAATAGTAAATAGATAAAAATAGCACAAAGTGCCTATATAATAAGTTAAATTAGAACAATAATGACAGGCTGTCAGTCACACTTTGCAGCAAAAAAGATGTGATTGTGTTTCAGGATCTAAAACTGTTTTTTAGGACTGAGGTGGAATTTACTGAAAAGGACACAATATTTTATCCAGCCACTAGGGGCTGAGTTGAGCTGTAATGTACATACAGTCCATTTACAGACAGGGATGAGTCAAGGTTTGGCAGTAACCCCTTTAAACAACATCTTGGTAAGCCTGTTCGGTTTCTGCTTTTAGGAAGATGAACCTTTGCGTCTCTCGATTTGATAACAAAGGTTACTATACTGTGGTTATTTTAGGTAAGTTTTAAAGAGCATGTCGTAATTTATTCCAGGCATTCATTTGATACAGTGCAGCACACATACTGTGCGATCATTAAGCTAAATAAAATCAACATTATATCTTTTCTGTTAAATCCTGTTACTGTTCGCTGAATTCAGTCCAAAAAAACACAGTCATGCGTGCCTGCCACATGTTGCTCGGTTCAAAAATCTGCTCATTACAAGCAACAGATTGGTATGAGGGCACTTAAAGCCTGAAAGAGAGAGCTTTGTCCTGTCAGAAAACCTCAACTGTCTTCCTGATTGCATAGAAAGCCCTGATTATGACATATTGATTAAAAAGGACAACAATAAGTATCAGATTAAGGGGATACTTGGATGACTATCTTAACACCACTAGGTTGGACAGAGCAGGCCGGACGAAGAGCAACACTGTCATCTCACAGGAACTTCAGGTAACAGAAAAGCCAAAAACAGGCAGCCCACAGGAAAAGGCCTGACTCTCATTCATCACACAGAGATGGCAAAACACCAGGTTGGGATGGGCCAAAAGGGAGTACTATATTAAAGTACAGAATGAAACCCCTTGACACCAATAACTACAAAAATAGTTTGTGGTATGATCACATATGCATGCAAGTGAACTAAACTTGATAAATGGAACACGAACATACAATAGGATTTAAAGTTTATGAGGTTCATCATAGACAACTTGCCTTTGAAAAGCAGCTGGGATCATATTAGACTTCAGAATTCAATCTTAGGTTGTTGTGAAATTCAAATTTCACTCTTAACGACCTGAATTGAAAGCAGAGTTGAAGGAGATGGAAAGAGAGGGGGCTTTCTGTGATCTTAACACAGAAAACCTTTGTGAGATGTATCAAAGTGAGGGAGCCTAAGTTCGACTCCTCAACAGTTCCAAGCTGAATATGGAGATTGTTTAAACTCAGACCTGGGGCCTGTGCATATCAGGACACCAATGGCTTGTATTATACTAGTCTAAACAAGTATTTTTAGTTCATATAGGGCATTAAAAACTGTTTTATACTGTAACCTTAAACTAAATGGACTCTCTCTTTTTGGGGAGAAAAAAAAGTAAAAAAAAGTAAAACACCGTTAAACAAGTGTTTTGATCTTAGAGTATTCTAACCTCCCCTCAGGAGAAACAACTGGGTCAAAAAACTAATTAACTGTGACCTTTTGCAGGCAATGTGCAGGCAGACATGTATTGAGCTTCTGTACAGTTATTGCTAAATATATTTCCATAAAGCTAAATATAGCAATAGGAAGATCTTGCTAACATTCACCTAATTTTAAACAGTATAGCTTCTCTTTTCTTCTGAAAAAAAAAAAAATACAAGGAAACAGCATTTAGGAACCAGTTCTGGCTTTCAAAGAAAGAAAGGATGAATCACTGTAGTCATGGCAGGATGACAGTGGAGTCAAGTGTCCTATGCTGGCTGTGTGCCAGTACAGTCGGTGCACTAACAATCATTAATGTGTGTTGACCAGGAATACTTCTTGAACAAGACTTCACAATGAAGTATCTTAGTCAAGCCTAAAGTCTGCATTTTATACAATAATTACAACAGTTTGACATGCCTGGCATAGTAACAGAGCCTGTAAAGTACAGTAAGTGTACTACTTTTCTTCGTTTTAAAATGATATTTGCAACCTGATTTTACCACAGTGGGAGTATAGATGGACCAGGGTCATTCCAGGTCATGTTGCTGACACACCCAGAGCCCCAATGAACGGCCTCCCCTTCGCCACCAACGCCAAAGTTCCTGTAACTCTCAATTAAGGGTACTGAGGGTGACTACATTTGGTGATATATTCCATGACTCACTGACTGCTACACACCTTAAGTGTCCAATAAAAACAATTATATTGAGAATATACAGTGGGAATATACAATGTGTTACAAACACAAGGAGCAGTTCTGTGTGTGTATTCTGTGTTTGTGCACACTTGCAGTTTGTGCACTGAGACAAGAAAGAGCCTCAGAAAAATGAGTCTGTGGGTTTCGACTCAGACACAGATGATGGTGGCTAACCAAAATGTCTAAAACATCAATTCTCTCTGCAGTTTTTGGGCTCCGGAGCTGCCGGGCTGAGTGGCCAGCCTCAGCTCTGGGAATTTCACACCTGCAATGGCCATGACCAGCAACGGGCAGAGCCCATCACACCCTGGTGTGCCATTTCTGACCCAGAGAGCCCAGCGGCCACGAACACATGCTCTCCCCCAGGGCAAACACGGGGCACCCCGGCCAGTGTAGACTTAACAGCTTGGCGATGTGTACTCGCCCCGCCATGTGGACCAGGAGTGATGATGTTCCCAGGAAGAAAAGGTCTGGGGGTTTAGGCTGAGGTGGAATTAGGGGGGTTAAAGGTGAAAGGGGAAGAGTTGAAGAAAAACGGTGCAAAGTCTTTGGCTGGAAAACTGTTTCCTGTCCTACAAAATGACCACTTCTACAATATCTGTGCATAGCAACTACAGTACAGTTAAGGTTAGGGAAAGATGGAGGTTATGCCAAATAAATTATGGTTGAGGAATGGTTGTCAAATACAACAAACTACTTGGTTAAGGTTAGTTAGTTGTGGCTGGGGAATCACCAATACAACATTTTCTCTCCAGATACCAGTTCTGATACCAGTGCTCTTTCTTTCCCAAATTTAACAACGCTGCGGTTAAGGTCTGGGTAGGTTTAGGCTGCAAAAACCACTTGGTTAGGGTCAGGGAAAGGTCATGGTTTGGGTTAAAATGATCACTTGAAACGTGGTTTATACTTCCTTAAAGTTACACAATCTTCGGCAACAATAAACAGAAAACGTTACAGCTTTTTAAAAAAACGTCTCTCGGTTGGAAGCAGAAAGCGAACAGTGGTCTCCTGCAGCATATCCACTATCTATCTAGCCATCCACCCAATCTGCCTCCTCCTAAAATCATCTTATCAAGTCACCTTATACTGACGTCATCTGAACTGCGTCACTTCCCCAGGTCACAATTACTATGGCCGCTAGATGGCGAAAACGTAACTATGGGCCGTTTTTGCTGGCCTGAATTGTAGACCGATACTGTCGTTTTTCTTAGGATGGGCTGAATTTAACATATATATGAGTTCAGGGACTGCTGTGGCGCTAAAGACGGCAGCCAGCTATGATAGTGAAAACATTGTATTAAGTGTGGATCGGTCATGTCCTGGCTGATGCCCAATCAGTGAAAAATAAAACACTTGGGTAAGATTGGGGAAAGATCATGGGTACAGTTGACATATATTCATTGCAGGTTGATTAGCCTTGCTACAAAAGGCCAAACTACTTCCTGCACTGGCACTTAATGTTGACATTGGAAGTAAATTGTGATAATGGTACTGGGATACAGCAAAACATTCACAACATTCACTCCTGGGTGCTGATGAAAGCAGAAATCATATGACAAAAAAATGGAAAGTGAACCATCACAAGCAAGAATCTTGGCTGAATGTTTTATGTTCATTTAGGTGCTCTTTGCAATACTTTTTTCACAAAGACCAATGAATATCTTGGTTGAACCTGATGAATCCTGTGTTAAAATGTGCTGCTTGCATATTTGTACTTGTACATAAACCAGTGAAGAATATCTATCAGAGCCTTCTAGTGTGCAAAGATTCACTTTAGAGTTTTTCATTAAACGTTTTTTCATTCACCCAGCATAGGAGACATAATGTTTTTTATCCTAGGACACATAAAAAACCCAACCCATTTTCTAATCATGTTCACACAGTGAAAACAAGATAATCACTATGCTGTGTCTCGCTAGACTGGTGTCTCAGGCTAAACTGTAGCTAATTGAAGGGTAACTGACTCAAAATGTCATTTATGTCTGGAACACAGTGATAAAGTGATAGAGTTAAATACTAAAACACATATCGATGTTTCCTCTCTGGGTTGCATCTTCCGGTGTCTTTATTTTGTTCTATTAAAGCGTCTGGGTTGAAATAGTGAAGGGTGGATAGAGCTGCTATTGAACTGTAGCAGAGCCACAGCAAAGCAAACACAGAGATGCCCGGCCCTCATCTGCACAAATAGGCCTTTCAATCCTTACCCTCACTTTTGTCCCATCAATACTTCACTCTTTAGGGAGACCAAAGCCACCAACTCCAACCTTCCCTCTGCCCCCTCCAAACACACAGAGGTGAATGGTGTCTACTGTACCCTCCACCACTCCCCTCTCTGTGGGGTAGAACACATTTTGACAGGCCTGTATTTATGGCCGGCTGGAGTCATGTTGGAATGAATCATGAAAAGGACCAAAATCATCTCACTGGATCTTCATTTATATTGAGTGTTGGTCAGCTGTGTCGGTCTGCGTGTGTGGCCTAAGTATGCAGAATGGGGCTTGTGTGAGTGTGAGTTTTTGTATGGGAGCGGAGGATTACAATAAGCCCTCTAATGAGCAACAAAGTGTGTTTGTTACTCTGTGTTTATTATCTGTCTGTGTCTGCATGGACGAATACGCTATGTGTTGTCTCTGTTGAGACTATGTTTCTGTCCATGATTATAAAGCCTGCCAACTTGCTGAAAGGTGATTTTGTAAGTACCACCGTTTAAACCACCATCAAATCAGTAATATGATATTCATATATATATCATATATGTTATATAGATATAACAGGTTCACTTCCTAAAACAATACTCACATGCCCATAACAGTATGTACATGGATTGAGAGTAATTGGTCGCTGCAATCATTCGGCCTGTTCACCAATTTAAGAGGTTAGGGAAAAATCCACAGTCCTCGTTCTGTGCAAAAATGCTATTTCATATAAAAAAGCAAAACTTTATTCGAGATAGGTCTTCCAAATTAAAATTTTTACTGTGAAAGTTTTCTTCTCTGAGTGTTGGTGTTGGGATAGTAACACGAAAAAGGAATTTCATACAAATAAGACTGTAACTTTGGAGGAAAACTCAATTTAAGTAACACTATTAAAATGTATTTTAGCACAGAACAAGCATTGTGGACTCCCCCATCTCTTACATTGGAACTGCATTGGGAAGAGATCACTTCATAGCTAGTATGATTGCAGCGACCAATACTCTGGATACTCTACAGTACTTTACTACAATACTCTTGGAGAAAGCCTTTAAAGTAAAAACCTAGTATATGGCTGGACAGTCAACGTGTGAAATTGTGGCCAATTTGTTACAGGGATAGTCAGTGGTAGTGTCTATAATGTGAATTCCTGGATATTAAATTTTTCAATGGTCCCAGTAATATTTGCTGGTAAAGTGTACTGAAGTAGCATCACATGACATGCTTAAGCCACGAACGAGTCATGAATGCAGTTCCAAGAACAATACTTTCCACTCATATCATGGGATGTTTGATTAGAAAGAGAATTTATTTTAATTTCTAACTACTCTAATCATCTGTTAACTCCTCCTGCTCTTTCATCTGTTGCACTCTGCAGATGTCTCTTGTTTTTCTGCATTGAGTGTTTTGTCAGTGATTATTTGCAGTGCTTTATCTGTACACTCCCTCATGCCTCTATCCTTTTTTTCTGCCTCTTTCCCGGTCAATGATCATGGAGGCTGCGGTGGAAATTGTAAATAAAAGATTTGACAGCATTTTGGGTGCAAATTCAGGAGGCTTATCTCCGCCCGGTTACCACAGTTACAGTCAAATCAAGTGCACCTGCAGAGCAGCAGCCCCATACTAAGGTGATATAACAGCTACATGGGTTGCATGTTTTACCTGCAAGACTCGTGTTTTAATGCTGTTGTTCATTGTTTGTGATGTGAAAACGTCAGAGCAATAAAAAGCTTGCATCCTGGTATTAGTTCAGTTATAAAATCCAAACAAACTGTGGCGCGTCTCTCCTGCCGGCTGCTGACAGCGCTGTCAGTCAGAGAGTTGATCACACCGGACGGTGGAGGATGAGACGCAGAGAGGCTGGTATATGTCTGGGATTAGCCAACTTCGCTGCATTTAACATCACAGCTGAGAGCATCAGAGCTCGGAGCAGGAAACACAGTCACTATGCGTCGCGCTGCTGTCCTCCACTTCCATCATCTCATGCCGATTAATTTTCAAAGAGCAACAGCCAATGGGGAAACTCCAACACGGCCAACCGACCAATGCTGTAACTTCATCACTCACTCACAGACAACTGAGTGGCTGGCCCGGACCGGCTAATTTGAGACCTCTGTTTAATATGTTTCTGCTGAATTTTAAAGTTATATTTATAAATCACTGTAGCTGCTTGATGATTCCTCCCTTTATCTGTTGGAAGGAGGCTGAACAACCAGGTCCAGCTTGCAATTCATCAGCTTAATGATTCATCTTTAACTTAATAATGATCCATCTTTAAAAGAAAGACTCTCTCTCTCTCTCTCTCTCTCTCACACCCACGCACACACGCACGCACACACACAGAAGGACAGATTGTATATCACACGATGAATCCTTCAGTGCAGTGTGTCAGTGGGTGTGTGGTAACAATGGGAGCTGGGGTGAGCTAAGGCAGACTTCTCTGGTCCTTCTCCACATAAACCTTTAATATGAGGCCTCCTCAGCACCAGTCGGCCATCTAAAGGCAGTGTACCCTGTAATTGACCTTAAAAATACTTTTCGTGGAGGTCGGCAGCCATGTCATTGGCCTTCGGCCCAAGCAGCGGCCGCGTCTCCCGAGCCCAGAGGAGCATGGGAAGGCCTCACAGGGTATATTTAGTGGCCCTGTCCTTTGAGTGAAGCAGGAGATGCAGATAATGCCAGTCTGTGTATAAAACCACTCTGCCGCCCATGAGTGGGCCTCTCACAGGCACATTTCCCTCTCCCACGGGGGTGTGTTCCCTGAGGTCAGAGGTCGGCTATATGCAAGCCAGGTGAATGTACAAACACAGGAGACACTGATCAGAATCAATCTTTCCTATGAAGGAGGGGTGTGCCAACTTTTTGGCCACGCTTGTTGTTAGATACTGTACAGGCAATTAAAGTACAACACACATCAGTGTCGTCACTTAGCATCAATTGATGCTGGAGCTTGCACCAGGCATGTAATACAGACAGAAGAAGTAGTCGATGTACAGTAGCTGGGATTTGCAAAACCGGGGAGCAAATGTGATAAAATTGCTGCCTTTCTAAAGAGTTGATGTGAATAGATGCTGGGAAATAGAACTGATGACATATGTAGGCAGTCATGATGATGTTGTCTGCCACCAGTCAGAATGGATGGAGGGGTGTCACAGAGAAAGGAGGGATAAATCTGATTAATTTATCTGATGTCACATCTACTAATATCCAACACACCCATTTCATCTAGAGATAAATCAGTACACTACACCACACAGTTTTGTTCTGGTTGCATTTGACTGAGACTCAGTGTGAGGGTTGTGCAAGTTGAGCTTGCGCAGGTAGATGCAATTCAATGTTGACAGCGTCACGTGTCAGTTGTCATGTCTTTAAAATGCTGCTGTTGGTGAAAACTGTTGAACAGTTGAACTTCAGTATTTTGTTCATGCTGTCTAAATCCTGGTCAAAGCTTGCTGCCGCAACAGATGAACACTGACACACCTGTCTCCATAGATATTATACAAAACATAACAGGCATAGGAAACCATCAAAGGAAAGCTGTGATGCATGCTTTGTTATGCAGATATATCCACCTGTCAAGCATAATTGCTGTACTAACTGTTTACTTTAGGCCAAGTATGCACTGTGCAGCTGTATTATATAGGGAAATATTTATAGCAGATCAGAGACTGTATGGGCAGATACTCAATATAAAGAGACTTGGATTTGGATCAGGATAATAAATCTTGAGGACACCCCTAATATTGATGGCAATTTGTTGTATCCATTCCAATATTCCTCCCTTACTGAGCCTTTGTCCTCCTTTTTCTATTTTAAGTTCATTTTAATTTCGTTCGATACAAACACTAATACTAACACAAATGCTAATGCTAACACAAATAATGCTATCTATTATTATTATTCCTCACTTTTTATGACTGATTGATTGCATGACTGTTGTTTGGTTCAGATTGTTTGATGTAATTTGCCTTTATTTTTTATTTATTGTAATATGTTAGTATAAAGGTACAGTGTGGTATCTACTGTATATGTTTGGTAGTCGTGACTGAAGCATTATGGCAACTGAGCCTGTCACTCATTACCTACTATGGCATTCCTGCTGGCTTCTGTTAGAGACTGTTGTCAGAGGCATCTGCAAAGTAATTTATGGTTTCTTTCATGAAAGATCATCGTTGGAGATAAATCACTGGATTCTTTGGTCTTGTAAATTTTTTATAGGTGAAAACGAGTTGATGGGAGAAGAAAAACAGCCTGATCCTCCACTGACCCCTAACTACTGACTGACCGACACAATGACAATAAGCCTCTCTGGAGGCAAGCACTGGTACACATCTAAAGGACAGTGGAGTGATGTAACAAAGCCTTTCATTTGATGTGAGCGAGTCCTTTGTGCACCTTTTCACAGTTATAAACCATTCCAATAAAAACAGAGCGGCCCTCATCACTGACAGGTGGAATTATGAGCAACAACTACTGCTTGACTTTGTGCCACCGGCCATTGATATTATGTAATAGTCATATATCTATGTCTTGTCTCTCTGAGGCTCCTGTCTATGTTACTATATAGCGTAGTGACATTTTTGTGCGTGTGTTTTGCTCAGTTATGGGTGAGAGAGAGAGCAGATGGGCCAGTGTTTACTTGTAGTGTGTGCAATCACACCTTTAAATTCCTCTGAGTAGCAGTGAGAGAGGTTGCAGTCACTTGTGCCTGCCTCTGCTCCTTACCAGTGGAAACCGCAAGCCTTGGCAAGCTGTAGCCACACCAAAAGCCAGCTCCTCTTGTCTAACTATAGATTTCATGGCCTCCAGCAATGTGCGCTCACACAACAACTGAGCACTAGTTTGACTGTGCACTTAAATCATCCATAGAATTGTGCTGTCATAAACTAAAAGAATATCCTTAATATTTTACAATACAGATCTGATCTTATCACCTTCACATCTTTGTTTAGAGTGTATTTTGGTCTCCTAACAATACACATACACAAAGCCACAGAGATAGCAGGAAACAGGACAAAGAAAGAGAGGGAGAAAGAGTCTAAAACTTCTGGATTCTCCTCCAAAGACGCTGCCCCTGAGTATAAAATCCGAGCCCAACAATAACAAAGAAACACTTTTGATCCGCTGTATGAAAGGACTGCTACAAAGCAGGACAGACCAGGGGTTCATGTGCTCACCGTGGTCACGGTGACAGATCTGCCGACCACTCCTTGCCCATCTGGGCTGCCGGTGGCGCTCTGCCTGCTCTCTGAGGACAGCGAGTTCAGCCCAGTAATTTAGTTCAGATGAGGTAAAGCAATATTTCCAGATTAATACGAGCCATATTCCTTTAGAACTGTCCTTTCTTTCTTCTTCTCCTTCCTGCATTTTTTTACATCTTACATATCCAAAAAACGTCTGGCTGAGGATGAAAGGAAGAAGTACAAAAAGAGAGAAAAAGACAGACACTCAGAGAGGGAAGATGGACAAGTTTCATGCTTTGTGAGGCAGACACGCCAGTAGCAGTATGACACTTTATTACATTTCTTTTGATTTATTAAAACCCCTAATGACCCAATTTCATTGAACAGCTTATTTGATAAGGTGAGGGAAAATGCGTACTTTGCTCCTTCAGTGGTTAGTTTCATGTCATGTACAGAGTAGATAGATTTACACACTCTTGCTCATTAATTCATCATTTTTATGTCACCAAGTGTTGTTCAATAAGTTAAATAAGCCCTTCAGTAGCACTCTGTTGCTACAAGGGAGACGCTCTGAATCCTAAATTACCTGGAACCAATTCAACCATCTGTGCAGTACATGTTAAAAGATGCTCCATACAACCTCGAGCACTTTTCTTTTTCAACCATTTTAAAGATAATACTCCTGATCACAGAATGTTTCTGGGTTTTTCATAACTTAATGTAAGCTGCATCATATCTTTTTGGAATGAGATCTCTCCAGCTGTGATTAGTCTGGCTTGGCAACAGTATCAGTAGTTGGGATTCAGGAAGTCACAGCTGTCCCTGTCTTGCAGCTGCTGACTGATCATGTGACTGGCTGCATAATCAGCCCATCCTGATGATACTCCACTCTATAAATCTCTTTGGCATATATAGAGCAGTATCTAGCTAAATGGGAGCTGCCATCGGGAAGTCTTGCCCAAGGTCACTTTGAAATGAGGACAGGAGGAGCTGGGGATCGATCCACCCACCCTGTGATTAATGGACGACCAGATACCTCCTGAGCTGCCAGTATTTCTGATCTGTGTTCTGATAACGGTAAACTAGATTTAAGTTAGCAGGAAGAAGCTAAACCTATGGATTAACAAGCAGCTGGCCGGCTTGGTTGCTGGAGCAAAGCCAGCTGGAGCAATAGCAACTTTGCATGCCGAGGTTTTCATCAGCTGGCCATTTTGTTAATGTAACTGGAGATTTATCGGCTGTCTCCCAATAGTTACTGGAACAATACTTTAGATCTACAGTCCCTGTACAGTGTTCCCCATAGTCTTCAATTGTATTGCAAAGGACATTCCTTCATTAACTTCATGTACACAGGATAAGGCAAGTAGCCACTTTGGCTGTGGTTCTTGTAGCCTCATAGGGGAAGCATGCTGATGGGGGACTGATGATGGATGTACAGCAATGGCGCTCTCCAGGGCTGTGATTATTTTATGGTTTCGTTATCCTAAAGTAACCGTGGAGTGTCACAGTGTTCCTGCCTCGTAAGCAAGACCTCTGGCTGGATGCCACCCTCTAACCAATTCTGCTGATCATTGCTGGGCAAATAATGAAACAAGAGTTTAACTCCCGTTTCTGCTGCTGTGTTTCTGATGTTTTTTCTGGAATCTCCCCCATCCATCTGCCACACTGCATGACTGTGATGTCATGACTGGGCTTTCTCATTGGCCGGGCTCTGTTCATCCGCAGTGCTTGAATGGTACAATTGAACAGCGGGTTAGAAAGAGAACATGAAATTAGTGGTGACTCATCTCTGGCCACCATGTTATTATATCATTTCTTCACCAGAAATGATTTCAATCGATCTAAAGTTCCATGAAATCAAACCAAAAAAGCCAAAAATATGTGTCTGTATCTGAAAGATGGAAAAGATGATTTTTTATGGCCACATTTCTTTCACATTCTATAGATCTTAGACAGTTTTAAGTGGAAACACGATGAAGAAATTTCATAGTTAGTTAGAAGCATTGAAAGTGCAAAAAAATGTGGAAAACTACTGTTTTTACAACACCATTTGGTTAGTTTATGGAGGTGGAGGAAAGAGAATTTCTTTGAATGTTGAACCTTCAGAGAGCAGCTAAAGTTCATAGGTCGCACTAACATCTACAAATCACACACAGAGCATCACTATAGCAATGCCCTGTCACTATTATCATTGTCACTATGAGAGGAGAGGTGAGGAGAGGAGAGAAAACGCAAAATTGCCTTCACTCATTTCTATCTCATGTGCCAATACGACACATAAAAAGCACTTCTATGGCCTATGCAGATGTTGAGCCAATGCATATGTGATATTACAGTGGACAGTTGAGAGACAATAGCACGAGATGTGACATTGTAATGGACACTGCCATCGCAGCCTCCTCTCATCATAAGGGACACACACCAGCTTTATAGCAAAACTGTTCTAAACTGACTTTGCAAGTCTCCAGCCCATCTGTACAACACTAGAACACCCAACTCATCCACACATTCCCCTGTTTGAGCTTGACTTTAACCCTAGTGACCTGTAACTCTGTGTGTGTGTGTGTGTGCCCTGCGTATTTGCACATCCACCGTTGCTAGTGTAGTGGAGGGCCAAAGGACCACACCAGAAGAACAGAAGAACTTTGCCTTTATAAACAACTTTTAAATCAGCCATTGCCTAACTGCAGTATTTTTCCAACAGATTCCTAGCCAATAGTTAGGGAGCTATAATTAACTGATCTACTGTGACAGTAGCATGTTTAAAACATTGTGTAGCTGTTCTACCAAGTCCTACTTAATTGTCTACATGCTGGCAAGTTGTTAATTAAATACACAACAATCTATCAACATCGCAATATTCCCCACTGGAGAAATTATTTACAGCACACTTTCCTGCATGTCCCAAATTCATCCAGTGTCTTGGTCTACTCATTGTATGCGATTATAACAGCTTTTATATATCTTTCTGTATATGTGCTGAATGTATGATCTGGGGCTGTATGATGCATGAGCTGCACATTTCTGTTGAGGTAGCTAGCCAGTGCACGTTTAGCCTGGCGGAATGCAGCCTTGCATTGCTGAGCACGGCTGAGATTTATGTGACTGCTGTGGGGCGTGCATGTGGCTAACAGATGGTGGCATCCTGCTCCTCCTTTCTCCCTCGGCACATCACTGTTTACTCAACCCCCCCCCCCCCCCCCCCCCCATCCCTATCTGTTGTTCTTTTCTTCAGTTGTATCTGTCACCATTCTCTCTCACTTCAGTGTGTCAAACACTGAATTCAACACTCTCATGGTCAGTTGCAGTTATCAATGTAGACCTGCTATTGCTCACTCTGTTATCAAAAATGGTACTCATCTCCAGTACCGCCACTCTCACCACACTCCATAATATCCATTCAACACCACTTAAATGGACACTCAGCGCTATCTAAGCTAAAACAACACATGTTTAACACACACTCACACACACAAGCACACACACACTAGACCTTGCAGCCTGTCGGTCTTTCTCCCTGGTGTGCTTAAAGTGATACTTCTACAGTAGGTTTTGAGCATCAAACTCTCACCTCATGTAGGCTTAAAGGTGGCATCAAAATGTTCATAGAAACTTGTCAAACCCCTCTTGCAGCATAATCCGCTTCTCTGCTGTCTCATCCATATCCTCAGCAAGTTCCAAACAATCATTCTTTTACCAAAATATAGCTAAATACACTGTTTCCATGTTGCACTGTGGCCCTCCTCTGCACTCCGAGGCTCTGCCTGAAGCCGTGGGAGACATTGGCTCTCATTAGAATGGCCGTCAGCCACAATCACAATGCCAGTAATCACAATGCCACTGGAAGCAACTGTGGTATGCTTTTTAAATCTGCAGTCTGTACACAGCTACCGCTGACCATGTTTGACATGCACTTCATATGACAAATTGATACCAAACAGTGACGGAGAAAAACACTCAGCCTGTGATGACACTCTCCATCTGTTTTGCTCTCACATCAGACAGGATCGTCCTGAAGAACTTAAGTGAGCCTGCTTCTCTCTTTTCATATCAGTTGCCAAAGCCCAAAGATCTGTCACACATGCACATCACACAGTAGAGGAGACATGAAACTATTCCAGCATATACAGGTGGGAGTTTAGAAGTGGAAAAACTAAAATAAACTGTGTTTTCACAAAACAGGAAGCAAGTAGACTATCCATGGTGAATGTGCCCTTATAGTTAAGAATTAAGCCTTTCTTAAAATATCTTTTTTTATAGCTGCTAAGGTAGCACTGAGCCATACATGACTTGTCTGCCAATCAAAAAAACCCATTCAGTGTAAAGACATCAAATTATATACCAGCTAAAATAGCTATGTGGCACACAGAACCATTTACACAGCCATAAAATGCTGACCTATGGGAGCTCACTAAAGAACATTCACATAATCTAATAAAAATGCAGCCAGTACTAAGTGTTCCTTCCCACACACCTTGAGCTGGCATGAGTCTCATAGACCATGTTTATGTGCAGACACAGACAAACACACAAACACAATCAGAGGAAAACACAGCTATCGCCTACAGATCCAAGTGTTCCACTTTGCTAATCTAATCCCACTCTCAGAGTCTGGGAATGTACAGCTGTGTGGTTGTGTGACACACTGGGCACCCTGCCATGGGGAGTCACCTCAAGGTGTTCTGAGTTTGTGTGTGTGTGTGTGTGTGTGTTTGTGTGCGCATGTGCGCGCGTGTGTGTGTGTAACATTCATCTAGTCCGTGAGACCACAGAGATGCAACCACAAGCAGTTAAGAACTTTTACTATTGTGACACATACAGACACACACGCACAGATACACAGACACACAGATGCAGACTTGCAACCACAAATCCACACACCCACACATTTACACATACACATGGAAGGAAACTTAAGTCATATTAGTCACTGAAGATGGTAACATCTGTGCATACCACTACATGTTCTTTTTAGGTCTCTCTCTCTTTCTCATTCATTCTTAATGAACAAACACAAGAGGAGAACAAAGTTTTAACAAAGAGGTATAAAAAAAAAAGAAAGTTGTTGTTTTTGCCGTCTTCCTTCATGCTGTATCTCTGCTTAGTAAGTAAACTCCTAATGTGACTTCACTGCTGGCAAGACCTCTCCCCCCACCTAACAAATGAAGAAGAATTTGGTGGCTAATTGAAACTAGGGATAGGAATTTAATTATTAGCTGCTAGCTTGGTTAGCATAGCGCATTTACAGTCTGTTGGTAACTGTGATTTTGCTAATGCTAATGCTAATTTAAGCTAGTGAAAAACAGGATTAAAACAAAATGTACTTACTGGAAAAACTGAAGAGCTGACTCCTTAGAGGGTCTTTTAGTACAACCAAACGCTGACCAAGACTTTTTAGGTGACAAAAATTGTTACAATTAACTTTCATAAACTGAAAACACACTAAAATAGCGACAGCTATGCCCATACTCCTATTCTAACTTAAAGCATACCCTGCTTTATCGTATATTTTACTCTAAATGGGATAAATCTAAATCATGCTGTATTGAAGAAGACTTTAAAACAATTGAGACCATAAACTCATTAGGAAACTGTTTACTGAGGTAATAAATCAGGTGAAGTAGGGTCATTTTCTCAAAGACTTCTAAACAATCGGACATCTTCTTGGAGCCAGTGGAGTCGCCCCCTGCTGGCCATTAGAGAGAATGCATGTTTAAGTCACTCCGCATTGGCTTCACTTTTCAGACCCTGAGCTTCCAGCTTGTTGCCATCTTTCTTTTTTAAATACTAGCTCACACTTTTTCAGGAGCTATTTGGGGTTCAGTGCCTTGGCAGTAGAAGCCTGGGCTCATACCCACCCTCCAACTAACAGACAACCTGCTCTACCACCTGAGCAACATTCAACAACAAGTACAGGGACATACACTGCCAAACTTTATGTGGCCAAAGTGGCAAGGCGTACTGTCACAAATATACAACACGTTAGTTAAGGCCAAGACTTCATCCAGCAGAGGTAGTATGCTCGGTAACACAGTAAAACACAGTGGGAACCAGTTCTGTCAAATACTGGACACTGAATATACAGCAGCTTTTAGATTGTATGTTTGTGCCTGTGTGTGCCTGCGTACAGTGTGTGACTACACTGTGTGGGTGTACTTTACTGCTGTGTGTTAGCGTCAGCCTTATCCCCTCTTGGCATCCTTGCTTACCTCCCAGCTGGAAGGCTTTATCATCTCGATGGGTTTGCACCTAAATCAGGTGAGGTGGTGGATACAATCTGGAGTCCAGCTTGTACCTATCTCTCTTCTCCACACTGAGCTGGGTGGAGCTGCTGTATATTTTAACAATCAAACATAATAAACATAAAACTGATACTAGAGGTGGATTGGCTAAAGCTTCAGGAAGGAATTTTTGTACATTAAGTAAGTTATGGGCCTTCAAACAGAGCTAAAGGCTGTCAGGAGAATATTATCTCCACGCCCCCGCCCCAGAGAAAGTGCTGCAACTGATAGTTTAGTGCCTCAAGCTAAAAAAGCTGAAGTGCCTGCATAATTGACAATGCTGTTATAACATACAGCATAATATGCTGTATTTATAGATTGAGTATTAATTATTTATTATTTATAATGCTGAATCCCTTTGTTTAAAAAAATGAAATAATGAATGGCCCTAAAACTAAATCATCGTTCAAAATCTGAGTGTAGGAAAAGATAAACAAAACATTATTATTTATGCTTTGAATGGACATAGACAGAGTGCATAAAACCAACCCTGACATTCGAGAGGAATTTTCCTTTTCAGTGGACAAACTTTTTTACTCACACTGTTACTCAACTGTTTTAAACCATTCCTCACCATGTGAAGTAGTCAGAACATAAAAGGAGAGAATGAAACAGGGTATCCCTTCTACAGTATTACCAGTGATCTATACTCTAAACCAAAGCAATGAGACATCAAACAACTCCAAACAAAGATTACTGGGGGAGATTTATGACAAGCTGAATAAGAGCCCATGAGAGGAAATGGAAAGAAACTCAGGCCAGGTAGAAAAATCAACATTCTTCATACACATTAGTAAACTATGGCCCATCCACAAAAGCCCTTTGCATCAACAACAAATAAAAAATGAGTAAGCATTAAACTGTTGGTACAAATTGCTTCTTGCATGGATTCAGACAACCAGAACCTGACGAAAGCAAATGGATTCAGATTCTTTTGCTCTAGTTGAGCAGAGGAAACACTTATCTGGGAGGAAATGCTGAGCCGCGGTCTATGTGAGACTTTGTGGTGTTCAGTAATAATTCGGCAGTATTCCAGCTATGTCCGTGAGCTCTGATCCCATTTGTTTCTTATTTCCTGTGCTTTACTAGATTGGCATTTATTTGGCCCACCAGAGACTGATGCTCTGATGTCTGTCAGTGGGGAAAACAGGTACAAACATCCAATGGTTGAGTGTCTTCTAAATCCTGCCACCCAGTGCCCTGTTCTTTACACCCAGTGAGCTAAATTGCCTACAGCTGTGCATCTTACAAAACCCTGTTGTTATTGTAGGCCAATGCTTTTATACAGCCTTACAAACAGGGTGTTAAGTCAAAGCTATTAGCTGTGAAAAACTAATGAATGAAATATTTCACAGTTTTTGATGGCTACTATTTCATATTAATTTATTACTGTGTATTAAATTATTTATATTGTAACAGGCCAGAACCTACCTGCAACATGGCACTTAACGTACAATAATCTATAGTGAGAAACTTTGCGGCAAGTACTTGCAAGCCTAGAATTTTCTGAATATTTTCTTGGTTCATTCCCATGCCATGGGGCAGATATGTCCACTTTGTCTTATTTGAGTGAACCCATGGACATGGTCTGATTACAGCACTTTGACAGCACAGAGAAAATCCTACAAGAATTTTTGAGAAACACCCTCCATGTGTCTTTCGAAATGTTTTGCATGTCATGCATTTTAAGCTGAGGATTTATTCAGTGTTTGACAATTTTAATCCCTGGAGGCGTATTGAGATGTCCTATTGTTGTACGCATTGATAAATGCAGAGGAGCAAGTGAGGGCTCGCATGTGTTGGATTTTCCTACATGTGAAAATTCACTGTGTATCTTGCTCTGTGCATACATCTCTACAGGCAAATACAAAGTCAAGAGGCCGGTACGCACTATACTTGGCAGAGATTTCTTGAAAATGACGTGCCTTTTAAATTAAAAACACATCAAATTTAAATGGGAGGTTTAAAAAAAGGTTGTCATAGTGACTGCTAGAATACAGTACTGCAATGGGTCGCTGGTTGAGCTGTGGTATTCAGTGAACTTCAGAGAGAGAAAAAATGTAAGATGGTACCATGGTGTTTCAGAGAAGTGGCCAGCTTCAGAGGTTGTAACTGAGTAATGAAAAACATACCATTGCCAGAACCACCGAGGCCATAAAGCGCGGGGGGGGGGGTGTATAGGATAGACGGAGGAGGAACAGGAAGGGAAGAGGTAACATGAGGTAAAAAGTCTGCAGCGCTGATATGGTTTTCATTCCAGCAGCATTTACTGGGCCATTGAAGAGCTTGACGCACCAGGCCAAGACTGCTGTCATACAGCTGGACCCGGACTCTCTCTCGCCTCTTTGCTGTCTCTCTCTTCTGTCACACCCTTCTGTTTCCATCTGTCCAAACCTTTTCACTTACTGCCTGATGTTTTATTCTCTTGGCTATCAATGACACCTTAAGCTTTCTGTTTCTCTCAGCTAACGTTTCCAATACACACTCTTACAACTTTACGTCCATTCTATTGTTCTCAGTGGGATCTGCGTCTGGCACTTTCAGCTCACAACGTTGTACACCTGGATTCCTGAACTCACTGCCGCCTGCAATCTCATAAATCAATCAATTCTCCTATAAAGTTTTCAGAGGAATACCTGGTTAGTCCCTTGATAATGGCCACATGACTGACAGACTGATTGCTGACTGATAGACAAATCTGGCAATTTGTTGTAATTTTGTTCTTGATGTTGTAATTGTTCCGCCACTGTCATTCTTATTGAGTCAGTCTGAGTTGTGCCTGCAGGGGGTATAAAAGCTTATGAAAGGCTTTTTGTATGCATGCCTGAGCTTTGTCTTACAAAAAGAAAAACCAACCTCAGAACCTGTATACGTGACGTCCTCTGCAGGACAACTTCATGCATGTAGACACAGAACCTTTTATTTATGTCATTGTGATTGCAAGAGATAAAACAACATGGTTTATAGGCTTGCTGGTGCTGCTCACTTTGTAATTCACACGCACACACACACACACACACACACACACTGACAGAAAATATGTGATATACACACACATTACCATAAAAGATAGCAGTATTGGCAGCTGCTGGATTCATGTTGTTGATCGCTAAGTAAACATCAGAAAACAAAGACTCCCCAGGCCAGATCCCTTACAGATATTCTAAGATTGTTGTCTCCTTCACTCAGACATGCTGATGGCACACCTGGCAAAATACAGCATTACACTCGCAGGGGGAATGCCACACCTGGCAGCGCTGAGGATGATTTTCCACCTTTTAAATGAGTGTGGTAGTTAGGCTGGCACAAGGAGGCAGACTGGCATGACTGAGCAGGTTCCACATGCAGGGCAGAGAGGATAAAGTGGGAGGGAGGGGAGAGGAAGTGGAGCGCCTGGTGGGAGGCGAGGGAACAGAGGTTGGGTGGGGGCAGAAGCAGCGCTACAGAGGAATCTCAAACATTCCTCAGTGACTCTTGCTGCTCTACCTGAGCCCCACCCTTAGGTCCCTCAGCCACACCCTGGAAGCTCTTAGCTTTTAGCTGTCACCGGTGGGCTGGAACCAAAGCAGGGTAACCACAATGCACACATAATCTCTCTGAGGGTGAAAGAGAGACAAAGAAGAGAAAAGAAAAAAGGTGTGAGGTGTAAACGTATTGTAACAGCAGGTAGAAGCAAAGGGTAAACAGTGTTGCATGACAGGTATAGGCAGGACAATACCACTGCTGCAACTACAGTACTTCTTTTTGCATTTGAAAGAACGTACTAGTACATGCATGCTCTTACATCAATTTACTACATCTGTTTTCTGCTTTTCATCACTGTCATAACATCTGATGTGTGTTGCGAATACAAATCTTTTACAAAAGGAATCCAGCAATTTCAAATGTGACAGCGAAATGTGCAGGCAGCCCATATTGTGACCAGATGAGTTCTTGATTCTCTGAGGTCTGTCCTTCACTTGGTGTCCACTGCTGACACAGCTGAACTATTCCCTGTTGTTTGTAGATCTCTCCGAAACCGAAATCAAAGCTAAATCAAAGAGAAACAAACACACGTGCAGATACATACATGTGCACCCGCATGCAATGACTTTCACAATGCGTCTTTTGCTCTGCTTCACAGAGTGATTCATACACACACCAAGCTGTGTCTTGGCAAGGCAAACCTGTCACACACGCTTCAAAGTCTGATCACTGACATGAGGATGGTTTACACACTGAAATATGAATAGCTGCCTTCATTGAGGTGGATTCGAGGGAAACTCCGCTCAAACAGATTCACTGCATGCAGCCACTTGCTCAATGCTCTAATTCAACTCTAATCATGGTTGCACTCTCACCTACAGATACAGTATGTTTACATATAGGCTCACAAATATACATACACACAAATGCACACACTCATGCACAAAGAAAGCTCATAAATTGGCAAGATTTTCTCCCCTCACCTCACATTTGTGGGCTGCACAGTGACTCCAAACTCCAATGTGTGAGGTGTGTGCCAGTCTCTGCTCTTCTTGATCTGTCTCCCTTTCTCTCACTCACTTCTCAACCTGTAGTCATCGCGTGGCTCTAGTTACACTCTACTGCAGTGAACTAAGGCAGAGGGAAAAAGGAGGAGGGAGGGAGGGATAGAGGGACAAATGAGTCCTACCCAGACTGATGAGAGAGGCTTCCAAAAATGCCCTCAGGAGAGAAAAGATTAGAACACTTCACTCCACTAAAAAATTAACTTTCTCACCACTGTGCTGTTTCCACTGATTTCTTTTTTCTTCCATTTTTTTTAAGTTAATTTTTCCCAGCAGCTTAAAGTTTTCCTAAATCCACTTTTGCCTTCTTGAAGTTCTGCCAGTTCTGTCAGTAAACCAACCGCTATTTCTTTTTTAATTCTTTCTCTTTTTACCTCTTCCACTCACAAAACTTATGCTCCTCTAGTTCCCTCTCTCCATACAGCAGTCTGTCCCTCTTTATCTAAATTTGTCTGAATCCTCTCTCTCTCTCTCTCTCTCTCTCTCTCTCTCTCTCTCTCTGCCTCTCTCTCTCTCTCACACACACACACACACATACACACACAAACACACACAGTCACTATGCTTACAGTATGTGCCTTTCTATCCATATAGCTCTACCTCACTCTCATGCTCTGGTGTGCAGCTGTGTGATGAGGGAGACACACCTGCTATTATTAAAGTGTGTGTGTGTGTGTGTGTGTGTGTGTGGGGAGGGGGTGGCGGGTGGGGGGGTGGTCTCACTGTAAGGCTAGAAGAGGAATCCTTTTGGAGTGTGCTGTCCATACTGTTTCAACTGTAGTATGGTTTCAGGAACTGTTAAACTGAGACTATAAGACTATAAATCTATGGTCTACTGAAGGTATTTAATAGATGATTCTGAGAAATGCATGGGTCAGATCATGGATGCCTGACTGCCGCATGTGACATTGTGTAATATGGCCTTCCCAGCTGCAACACACTCACACACACACACACCTTTTACTTTAAGGTTTTAATAGCCTTGACACTGTCTTTCCAGAATGTGAGGAATGCACTGTGCTTATTGGGCTGCGAGTGTGTCCATTAAAAGGCAAACCCACTGGGGATCTCCTCAAGGGTCATGACCTCATTCAAGAAAAGGAAGAAAGTGCAAGAAAAAATAAAGAAATTAGCAAAATGTGACCAAATTGCAAATTGATTGTTCATGGCAAGCCGTCAGACATAATCAAGAAGCCAGCAACAGCCTGCCCTAAATTCAGGGAAATTTCTACATCATCTTTATTACTGCGTGTACTCACACTTCCAGAAAAAAAAGTGACAAGGTCAAAAGGACAGGAGTATATCCAGTCCAACTCTGTGGTCATCTATTAACCTAATCAAGAGATAAACCAGAGCAGTGCTGACACCTGACCACACCACCTGACCTTGACATACAACAGATTTCACAACACATCCCAGCCCTGAGGGAGATGAAAGATTTGTACAGATTAAAGTAAAGAGTCATCGTGATGATCCCAATCATCAGTTTGGAAGCAGGCTTTATAAGCACACTTGGGATGTTACGACAGTGAGGATGAGCCACACCATCAACAAGCCTAACTTTGATCAGACTTACTCCCCCTCTCCGGATACTAATAACTCTCTTGCTTTACTACCCCTTGCTTCATTTCTGACTCTCTGCCCATCTCTCCTCTACTCCCTGGGAGATTAGTAGTACTTGAATCAAAGTACTGGAGGTTATACAACAGCACAGCACACCAGAGTGTATGAGTACAGCATGTGATTCAGTACTCAAATTATGAGAAAAATCCTGTTTACAGGCACAGGGGCCTTGACCTATGAGTCATGGTGTAGTCTTTGAGAATCTGGCGCAGCTTCCTCTCTCTGCTGGATGGTCATCCTTCACTCCCCCAGAGTCTTCCCAAATTCTCGTTTGTCTAGTTGGAAGCATTCCCATTTCTCTCTCCCTTATTGAGCAAAATTTCAAAAGAGGCGTTCAGCTCTGTCATGGATCCAAATGTGCTAAGACCTAACAACTGCTTCAAATATTTAGGCCCATATCCCAAATGTGTGCATGTACAGTATGTGTCTGTATCTGTCTGACTCCAGGTGATTGTGTGATTGTCTGTGTTTGCTTGTATGCGTGCATTTGCACATGCAATTATGCATGTAAGAATGCGTATACCTATATGTACGCAAATCAATACCAGAACTAACTCGGCTCTCTTTAGATGTGGATCTGGATCAGACTACCAGCCAGATAATGGTCTGATTTAACGGATGGCGCAACAAAAATGAGGATAGGGTAAGACAACACAATGTTTTATACCATGTAGCATGTCAATGTTAGGACAAGCATGTCAGGACAATAGATCCTGGGGGGTGCTCTACTGTGACCAAGTGCATCAGCTGTAAATCATTATTTACTCTACTAAATATAATCCCAGAGGACTTGAAATGAGGGGAAATGTTGTTGGAATGAGTACCATGGTGAATAGTGTGCACATGCACTCCCCATTAACACACACACACACACACATACTGGAAACTCTCCATCACACTTCCAGTTAAAAGTAGGACTTACAGGCATCTTACAGGGGGCCTCACATGAAATATAGAGGATGACGGTGGTGACTGGAAAATTAAGACAATGGTGGATTTTTGTTTTACGGAGTTGTGGTTTGGAAATATTCAAACAACTCGTATCATTTAGTCATCACCAGTAAGGGTTGCTGCTCGATGGAAAGGGGCAGAAATGCATTCCTGTAAAGGTGATGAAGTTAATTCACTGGAAAAAAAAATCAGCCTGGCTTGTGCCTGGAAATATATCGTTTTAAAATTTATATTGACGAAACAGGCATTTTTTGGCTTTTCCACAGAAGGACATTGTCCTTTTGTTCCTCACTCCCTTTTTTCTTGAAAGAAACCTCCCCAGTCCACAAAAAATCACTCACATAATATACAGCTCTATTGTGGCCGATGGTGTCTATAGTACCTACTGTACTTGTTGGGCAGCATCTCTTCTGGTCTAATACGGACAAACACCTGCTCTGTCATTCCTCACAGTCTCAAACCACACACAGGTGCTTCCATGAATAAAAATGTGAGGGTTACATAATTATCCTGATCTTATCATGTGCCTCACCCACACAGTGAACCTTATAAACCCATCAGTTCACGTAGGTACTATTGATGGATTCAGGTATATTCAAAAAAACTCACAGAAAGAGAGAAAAAGATAAATGGGTCACGTAATGATGAATTAGTAAATGTTCTCCCTGATTAAGAGTCTAAAGGTAAAGAAAAATAGAAATTTTGCCCTCAAGCTATAAAACATGCATGTGCGTTACATGGGTGATTTCAGCAGATAATGATTGGAATCCAAGCCCAGCGGTAGTAAATTTTTTGCTGGTTGACTAAACTGAAAGGCAAAGAGAAGGTGAAGTGAGTGTTTGTGTAGAAGTGCATATGTGAGAAAGAAGGAGGCAGCAAGTAAGAGAAAAAGGGGGGAAAAAAAGAGATTGAGCCAGAAAAATCAAGTCTTCCCATGGGCCTTTGTTTGGAGTAACACCTGCTCCTACTATCATTTGCCGCAGGAGACAGGCATACGAGTTGATGCAGGTAATGTCATGAGATCCATGCATGATCACACAACAGCATGGAGCCCCACAAGAATCTGTATATATCACATATAGATTATGATTTGAAGTGTGGTACCTATAGTTTAGCCATGACTTCATTTGACTGACAGTTCACAAACAGTGACTTCAGTGAATGATCTGAAAATGATCACAAAAAAAGAACAACAATCTCAACCTAAAGGTGTCCACTGCAGGATAGCTATATCTTATCATCAAACAGATTATTCTTTAGTAATACACACGCCCACTATGATAGACAGAGAAAAAATATTATAAAAAAGAAAGCTTTGGGGAACTATGTTAGGCATGGTAGCCAGATGTATCTGACACCATTTTTTCATTCGAGTTCCTTAGCAACTTTATGGCAACATTAAAGGAAAGATCAAAGAAAGCTGCTCAGGATGGGGTGACATTCATCAACTGAAGATGTATGGAGAACAGGCAGCCTGTCTTCTCTGTGAGGTATCCATACTGTAACATGTGTATCAATCCACATATGAGAGCGCAGTCAGTCTGATCAGCAGTGTAAGAAATACTCAAAGCAGCCCGTCTGGTACCAACAATCATGCCGCGGTTAAAGTCACTGAGATCACATTTTTCCGCATTCTGATGTTTGATGTGAACATTAACTGAAGCTCTTGACCTGTATCTGCATGATTTCATGCATTGCACTGCTGCCATGTGATTGGCTGATTAGATAATTGCATAAATAAGCAGGTGTACAGGTGTTCCTGATAAAGTGAGTGTGTATTGTACCACTGCAAGGCTAGTCTCGCTACTAAAGTGTGTGCTCTTACGCCAGTCACGCTGTTGGGTTCATTCTCACACAGTACCAACAAGATGTTGAGTGATTTTTTTAAACAATTGTTGGAATGCATGAATCAATTATATTGTTAAGTTATTCACTTTTACAAAAATACAGCACTACAACAAGGCTCATGTTAGTAGGAGCCGCTTTTAAAGAACCAGCCCATTGTGCAGCAGGGTCATATAGGCAACCAATCAGTTTCTTACACAGCCCTCATTAATTTCAATACTGTGTTCTCACCAGCAATGTTGAACCAGGCTAAACTTTTGCTGCAATGCAATGCAGCTACATCGGGCAAGGCAGTCTCTTAGACAGTCAAATATGTATAATTCCTAGTAGGCTACTTTGTAATGTGAATGACACACAGTATATTTACTGTTGACCTTGCGATTGTTGCTATGGAGGATAAAATAATTGCTGCCGTGATAACTTTCCAGAATTGTCAAGTCCTTTGTCATAGTATTATAAATTGTGTTGTTTTGGGGTCTGATAAGCCTTCAAACTCATGTACTGTATGTATACAACCAGCCTTTCTGGGTCTTATTTCATTGTTTCACCAGTAACTGAAGCAACAAGCCCCCACCATCACAGCTCCTTGTGTTTTTTTACTCTGTGCTGTTTTTGGTATCATATTCCAAATGTTACAACCATAATTCATGATTTTTACTGGATAGTTATTCCAATACAAATATAAACAATTACATAGCACATAACTAAAGCTGCAGAGAAGTTGCACTATTTAAAGCAAGCCTTGTGAAGGAATTTTCATATATGTGCCATTTATGTAATGCTCCTCAGACAAGCAGACAGCTGTCTTCTTCTCGGTCAAGCTGACCTGGCTTTATGATTGTTGCCATAGAGATAGCGTTAAAGTAAACAATTTTATAGCGATGTTGTGGCTAGGGACAAGTTTGCCTTGGCGCTGTCTGAATAACTGAGGGTGGGTCAACTCTTTTCCTTCTGACTTGATGTGGCATTTCACTGTGTCAACACTGGCACTTTGATATATAACTGTTGTCTCCTTGATCGATCAAGTTTGTGTTTGTCAATAAATCTCATTGCTTAAGACATCAATATCTCCTGGAGTTTCTGCATTTACGAGTTAATCAGTTCTCAATATTTTCATTGAGGCTTTTGGTGCATTCACACATAAAGAGAAAAAGTAGAAGGCAGTCTCTGTATCTGTGTGTGTGTGATTTATATACTCTTTTCTAACTGAGTTAGAACAATTGTTTTCTCATGTAGACACCGTACTAATGAACCATCAGTTCTTAGTCTATGGGAAATACAGCCTCAGGGGTGAATTCACAAAAGGATTACGCAGCTTTTGCACTAAACCTGCGTAAATGAGACAAAAAGAAACCGTGTAATTCACAAAGCTCCCGCAAAGGGTGAAATACACCCCAAACTGGGCTGCCACGTAAATAGCATTTCAGTGCTCCTTTGCTATTTGCACGTATGTAAATTAGATAATAGCCTATGCATACAATTGGTGCAAAATTGGCTCCTTTCTATGCAATTGAGCCTCACTGCAAAAACAGTCCAATTCACAAAGACCAGCGCTAATAGCCACATGCAGTTAGAATTAAATTATGAGCGTCTTCAGAGAGTTGGTGGTAACTGAAGCAACACTCACTCATTCACTCTCTCTCTCTGTCTCTCCCTTCAAATCTTCCAGCTTGTGAGGCTTGAATGATGTTGAATTAATTTTAAATGATATCAAGGGCGAAATCTTCATTCGGACAGTGGGGGGGATCAAGTGGGTATGGGGTGGTAGGCTTATCTCGGACTTTCAGCTACTTAGAAATAAAAATGTCCTGACAGCACTGACGGAGCTCCGAATTCATCCACAAGGGCTGCTTTATTACAAACAATTCAACCGTATAAACCTGGAATGTGTGTAACAGATGACCTGTGTAGATGTGTTGCAGAACACCAAACATTAATTACTGTCAGATCCTGGCCGATCCGGTGTTGATGAAGTTACCGCCGTTGTGCCGCATGTGCAAATGCGCACAGCCTCTTTCTCAGTTTGGAGACAGCTGCTGTGTGATGCTGCAGCCAGCTGTGACACACAAGCCAGCTGTGGGCAACAAACAGAACATCAGTACTGATGTTTCTGCGAAATCCCAGATACATTGAGTGACACCTGAACAACATTATTGTAAGATTCAGACATTAATCTAACACGTTTCAGACCTGCCTGAGTCACATTATTAGATGTATTTTGTAGATTATGTTATAGATGCGAAACACTAGAGAAGTAAAAGAAGCAAAATACATGAAAGTTGGTTTGTGGAGAGCTCTGTGTGTGAGCACCTCTGTTCATTAAAGACACGCAATTTGAGGCTTTTTGTGCTCTCTGCAGTTTTCATTATGTGTGTTGAAATGTGGAGAAAAGTCTGAAACACTGGAAACAGCTCCACTCACTCGATCAGATGCCAAACAAGAGCAAATTGCACTCCGCTACAGAACTTTATGTGCATGTTTGCACCATCTGTCAGAAGCGCAATATCTTTTGTGAATCGGACCTTGAGACGGGGCAGATAGCGGTTGGAAATGTTGCGCAATTCACGGTGCTATCAGCGGCAGCAATCCATTCTTTGTGAATTTGCCCCTCAGTCTTCTTTTAAAAGTTCCAGTAGCTTGTTAAAGACACGTCATATCTGTCAAGTCAGAATTGGGAGGCCAGAGACCTTCCTCCATTTTGTTCTAAATTCTTACACGTTGTGGAGTGGAATAATAAACAACTCCAGGTCTGCGTGAATCAAAACGAGCACGATTGAGTCTTGCCTGGTTGGCGCTTGAATTGTGTCAGAGGACGTTTGCATGAAGTGGATTCTTTCTCATATTTCCCCTGCAGTGTCGCTGGGTGCCTTTTGAGTATCTGTAGCTCAGTGGGGGGCCAGGATGCAATGCCAGGTCCCATTCGCAACATTATTTCTGTTCCAGCTTTTGAGTCCGTATGTGTGAACAGCCTGTTACTCTTCATTTCATAAACACACTGCAATGCCCCAAATACCACAGAGAAATAGAGCACAACCTGCAAAAATAAAATAACACTAGTAAAGCTACAGCATGGTTTCAAATATTTTTGGTTACATAAATTCCTTAAAAAACATTTACGTAACCAAACCATGCAACTTTGTGTCCACAAAACAGGTCCAAAACAAAGAACACTACTGAAAAGTCAAGACAAGTAACCCAGCATACTTTCTTTCGGGCACCTACAGTCTGGCCTCTGGACCACTTGCAATCCCTTTATCTGCCCCCTACTGCGGGGGCGTGTCGGACAGGATGGGGATGAGACAGGATAGGATGAGGAGGACGTGCAACCTAAATATGGCTCTTGCAGCCTAGGCCACAGGGAGACAGAGAAGGGGACCACAGACCTCGGCAGCGTACAATTATCCAAAACAAGAGAGTCAAGCCAACCTCCTCTCACTGAGACTCACGACAAGAGCGTAACAGAGTAAAGCCAACACAATATTTTACGGGCCTTTACCCCCTGGATCACATACACAGATCTGTGCAAATATGTGCACGCATATACATAGACGTAAAACGGACACAGATGTACATATGCACAAATGATGAGCCACTGTATATTTTCAGAGTTTGTATGGTGCCACATTGCAGTAAACTGGCTCCATATAAAACCTGTACTTTGCCTTGCACTTGGAAGGTACTTTCTGTAAACATCTATCAACACAGCTAAATGCATTTCACAAATGTCTTATTATAAAGGTCTGTCTTAAGCAAACAGCTAAACATCTATAACACCTTGCTTAAACATCTGAGCATGCACTTTCCACAGTATAGCATATGGCACAGATACAAGGGCTCATCTGCCTTTAGAGTGAATTACTGGGAGTCAAAATGTGAAAGGCTGTCTGGAGCTGGCAGCCACTGGCATTCCTTAGGACTGGGGGCCTACAGAGGGAGACAATACCTGGACCTGCAGCGCGGTGTTCATGGATGCTTGTCGCTCTACAAGAGGCCCACAGGAGTGCTACAGCTTATCCATAGGGGACATATTATTTGCATAGATGCCACAAATTAGATCAGTAGCGTTCCATTACTCATCAGACCTGGGGGAGATCTAGCTAGATGCATCCAGGCTGGACAAGTTTGAAGAGGCTCACTCTTTTGAGGAGGCGCAGGACGGGAGAGAGATCAAAGGCCTGCCGGCATGCTCTGGTGTGTATGCTGGCTGGACCCATGAACATGTTACAGATGAGGAGAGGCGCCAGAGAACCATCTGGGGTTATATAATGGTACTGAGTTCAAGACACAATACTGCTGACATACAGAGCACAGCAGAGAATACAGAAATGACTGAAACTTGGCTTGTTTCTGTGAAGCACCTCCCTTCTGGTTTTTATGGGACTTGTTTAATTGTGAATGTGAGTAATTAGCTTAGTAGTAGCAGCGAAGGTGTGGCTGATAATTAAATTGGTCAGTAATGACAACTCTTTGGGTAAATGAGTCAAGAAGAACTTAATCAGTTGTGTGAATTTGCTGAAATGATTCCATTAATGAAAAAAAGTATTATCGTCCTTTTATCAAGAGATTTTCTCCATATGGAGTATATTAGGCTTGAGAATGATCTCAACATCAGACTGGTCCTTTTGAACAAATGAATATGGGAAAATGAGAAGGCCCTTTTAATCAGTGTTATGTCAGAGACAACTAACTGACTGATGGCTTGCTCTAGTGAGAAACGGGGCAGCAGAAAAAAACTTGAAGTAGGTGGGGTCCCTTCAGAGTTTCATTCCTGTCCCCCCAACTCACAGCTTCGCTCTAGAGGTGGCTCTTGGTCCACCACGTTGATCCAGACTGAAATATTGCAACAACGATCTGGTGGATTGCCAGGAACTTTTGTACAGACATGTATGGTCCCCAGAAGATAAGGCTATACTTGACTTTTTTTGTAGCGCCACCATGAGGTTGACATTTATTCCAATTTTCAGTGAAATATCTCAAAAACTATTTGATGGATTACTATAAAATTTGGTTCCGATATTCACGTTCCCCACAGGATGATTTCTAATACGGGAACTTTAGTGATCCGCTGACCTTTTATCTATAACCAGCCAGTCAAAGTTTTCACTTATCCAGTGCTTTTGGTGATCCCCTGACCTCCAGCACCACAAGCAGGGTAACATTTATAGTTTTGAGTGAAATTAGGTACACACATGATGAGTTGCGATAACTTTGGTGACTTTTCATTCAATGTTATTATCAGGTCAAAATATTAATCTCATCCATAATTTGGTTAATATTTTATAAATATTTGCAAAACTAATGACATTCTTATCATTTATTTGCTAAAAACACACCTGTTTAGACAGGTGTTTGGGTAAAATGTAAGCAACAAGTCGGCATTTTATGTTTTTGTGGTTTTTTTTGTGAATTGTGTTTGTTAATTTTGCACTTTTTAATCAATTGACTTGGGAGGTCACCTCATCTGATTTCTTTCTTTGTCGCATCATGCTCATGTAAAGCACTTTGTGACTAATGTCTACGAAAAGCGCTATATAAATAAATTTTACTTACTTAGATTCCCATCAGCCTCAGCTATACTTTGTGTTTAGTGCTAATTAGCAAATGAACATGATAACAGCATGGCTACAGACCGAGAGTCATCTACAGCCATGTAGATTCACGGCCATCTTTTTGTTCAGGTTCATCACCTTTTGCAACAAAAACAAAGCATTTCTTTTCCCAATTTTGTCTCTCTGTGGTTTCTTTTTTTTTTTAAAAATCCATTTCATTAACCTCTATCTTCAGCTTTCTTGTCAGTTGAATAATGTACTGTCATCACAGTGCTTGAGGGGAAATTGTGAAGGTTGAGAGAGAGACATGACATGTGAATGCCTTGTTTGACAGATCATGGACCTTCACTATAACTATAATAATAATTCTTTCATTCATGTTGGAGGTGTGGACAGTACAATGAGCCTGTGTGAATAACTGTGGTAATGCGTGTGTGTACTTTATCTGTAGATGTGTGTCTACATGTATGTCACTAAATATGTGCAGATAGTGGTGTTGATCTCATTTCTCCCTGGAAGAAAATATGGAATGACTGTGGGTAAAAGAGGGATAGCTCAACAAGACCTAGCTTGGGATTGATGGCATTGTTGATGTCATGTAACCTCGGGAGATGAGTGACAGCAAAAAAACCACAAAGTAAGTGGAGCTGGAGCTTTGAAGGTCATGGTAACTGATATCATAAGTGGCTATAGGGAGTGGAAACAACATTTTAAAATTAAGTAGGCAACAAATCTCAGTCCATCAATCTGAGAACTCCCAAAAAACAACAACAAAAAAAACAAAACAAAGACTTCACGTTGCTGAAGAATAAAGATGTAATTTTTTTAGAAGGACATTAAATAATTACAATCAGCAACCAAAAAATTTGATACTTTTGTGGAACAGTTTGCAGTTGGTAATGGATAAATCTACAGTATGGGTTTGGTACAGTATGGTTTTCAGGCCCAATAATCTCAGCACATTACAAAGTAAGTGTTGGGTTATTGGAAAGTATCCAGTTGAATATTTTACAAACTTGACTTTTCACCTTTTAAGAATGTTCAAGAAAAATAGCTGTGCAACCGTGTGGCAACAATATTGGGAACTAATACGTTAACCTACCACAGTTCTGACCCTCAACTGTCTAAACTTTATACTAACTAAACTAGCACATTTTAAATGGAAACTATACAGCCATTATGTTTCTATCTACTTTCTGGTCACAGAAGAAAAAAATGAATAATTACCAACGTGGGCAAACTCAGACAGGAGTTAGTGTATATGTATTTTTTGTATTTTTCAACGGATAAACATTTGCGATTGAAGTACTGCCTTGTGGGGGCTTACACTGACTTCAAGTTGGTAACTTGAAGTGTCTAAGCTTGAGCGCTTTATATAGCACATGCTACATGACAGTCATTCAAATATCTAAACAAAATGTGACCAAGTCAATAATGTACGTCTAGGTAGTTATTATATTCCCCTTCATATATACTAGACTTTGAACCCAGAGCTACATTCAGCTCACTAGAACGTAGCTCTCATTGTTGTATTACTCACTGTGGTCATCTTGTAGTTCATAAAATCAAAGCTGCATAAAGACTGTAATTTTGGAGACGTATAATTTACCTGTTCAAGTTTATAGCTTAAGGTTAACCCTTGGTGTAAAACTATGCATGAGTTAACTTTCTGCTCTGAGTGAAGTAGTGGAAGTATTTTGAACATTGTTGGGATTATGGTTAGGGTGAGGGTGAGGGTGAGGGCAGAGCCAAAGGGGTCATCTCTGGGATACACACTCCTTAAATGAGCCTACAGTGTTTAAGACATGGGCTGGGCTTCATTTATGTAGCCAGCAAAGCTATTGTAAAGAAAACCAAAAACCAAAGAGCTGGATTTATGCTCACACATAAAGCTCTATTTCAAGGATGTAAAGAAAACCACTGGTCTGGATTCTCTGTAACATTTCAAATACTTAAAATTCTTGCATGCAGAGTTTGTAGGAAAATTTATTTAAAAATAAAATTCACCTGGGTATCCTTAATCATGCATTTCAGCTTTTTTTTTTTTGTAGGAGCACAGCAAAGCAGATCCGAAAGATCTCATCTGTTAGTCTGAGAAAACAGTCTGTTTTCTACCTAAATGGGACTTGAGGAAAATCCTAGTGGGATGGATAAGATGCCTGTTGAAACCTGCTAGTGTCAGCAGATTGTCACATCTTAAAGATGCATGGTAAAAGATCTCAGCGAAGGGAATTTGCGTGTCAAATTTAGGATATTTAGATAACAGATGCTTTTAAGGAGACCTCATGACCTCAGTTGTTAGATGTGAAAGAACTAAATGCAGAGTTCGCAGACTGAGGACAATATGAGCTTAAACTTTCATGCTTGTTTTTAAAAAAGGCTTGAATGTCAGAAGAGAGGAATTGTTAACCAACAACAAAGACGCACTTTAAAAAAGAATTAACTGAAGACAGAAGACAATACTTTTTCACTATAAACTGTGAAATCTTTTTATTGAAAAATATTTTGAAGATTAGAGGGATTAAATAAAAACCTTGATGTTTTATGATGAAATAGATATGATGTATTCATCTCTGTGCCACAGTCCAGAAATGAGAAAGTGTAACTTATTGATTAGTCATGAATTCTTAGGTGCTCTGGGTCAGAGATCCACACCCTTCTTATACTAATAAAGCAAAGTCTGTCACAAGCAAATAAGACTGGAGTGTCAGCCTGCATGTCCGGTCATGAAATTGAGTCCTTCTCTTCAGGTCTGCACGCTTTGTGACCCCCAGAATCACTCTCGCCTGTCAATCACCCACCAAGCTCTCAAGCAGGGAAGGGTTAGTGAAGAGGAAGAACAAACACAGTAACAAAACTGGCTCACACCAGTCGTCCCCTGAGGTGTTCTCCAGCCATTCACACTGACAGGTAAAAGAGACTCCGCTCAAAAAAGTCTCCTCTAGATGGTAAATATTAAATACTATAGATGAAATGTTGGATTTACAGATGCTTAGACTGCAGTAACAGATGTCAAAAACGAGGACAGGTAAGGATTAGAATGTAAACTGCCAGCAAACAGTGTTACAAAGACCTCTTGATGGGTGCAGGTTAAGAAAAGCAGAGTATCACTTTCACTATGCCTGATCTTACACCATACAGCTATGTATTGACAAAATGTGTATATTGAATGCATCTGCAAAAATGTTCATTACTGATGCAAAGTGTTCATATTGAATGCATTGGTGGTGTTTTTATCATTTTTCTTTAGGCAACTCAAAAAACCACCAGTAAGATTAGGGAAACATTGTGGTCATGGGAGTATACTTAGGGTATGGTCAAGGTTTGGAAACTATAACACTTGGTTAAGGGTCTTAGTTAAAGGACTAGATATCAATCTCATTTCTGTCTGCTAAATATGAAGCTACAGCCAGGAGGGGATTAACTTGGCTTAGTATAATAATTGAAAGCAGAGGAAATAGCTAGCCTGGTTTTATCCAAAGGTAACAAAATCCATCTACCAGCACTTCTAAAGCTCACTAAATAATACGTTATATTTTATTTGCTTAATGTGTACACAAACAGAAATGTAAAAATGAGAAGTTGTGGTTTTACAGGGAGTTACGTGCTGGAGCTATTTCTGGGTAAGGAGCAGTCATTGTCACTGTGGTGCTGCAGGACATCCCTGCACTCCACCTCCACTTGTTTTTTCCATTTCTGTTTGTGTTTCAATTAAACAAACATGGTATAATGTGTTAATCACTGAGCTTTAAAGGTGCTGGCAGACAGATTTTTAAACTTTGAACAGAGCCAGACTAACTGTTCCCGCCTGTCTCCAATCTTTATGCTAAGCTAAGCTAATCGCCTTTCTGACTCGAATTTCATTCTCAACAAGAAGACGTGTTAGTGCTCTCAACAAACTGCGAGAAAAATTATGAGCGTTTTCCCCAAAATGTCATCCTATGCCATTAAATATTAAAGGTCAAAGGTCAAAAAGGTCAACACTGACTTGACGCACAACAAAGGAAGTGAAACCTGGTCTCCGCTGCAGTATACTGGAAAGAAAATTCCATTGAACAAAATCTCTATTGTAAATTAATTGCATATGACTGTAATTCCAAGGGAACAGGGTTGTGTTATCTGCCTATTATATTAAAGGAATGGTTATATTGGTCTTTTACACATTTACACCAATTCCTTTAGGAAAATAAATCAGCGTGTTCACAAACACAGCAGTGAATAAGCTGTTCATTCTCCTAGTTGTTTCCTTCAGGTTTCAGCCAAATCTGGGTTTGAGTAGGGTAGATTTACAGATAAACAGAGTGAATTATGAATCAGGATCAGCAGTTAAAGAATTAAAAACAAGTGCAAACAAGAACTGGAGAGAACATCTATAATGACTCATTCACACCTGCACTTGTACAATATTACTTCATTCACACTGTTCATTGATTTATGATATAATCATTCAAACAAATCTACTAATCCAGGGATGAACTTTTACACCTAGTCAACACCCTGATAGCATCAACTTTTGGTCCATATGTGGTATTTAACTGGCACATGTGACTGAGATATGGCATGGCAAAATGCATGAGAGCCAAATCATAACGACATATGTTTTGCCATACCTTCAAAATTGGAGGGAATTTCTCTTCAGGATCACCTCAGACATTTAAGTACCTGGTCCAGATAAGAACTGGTAGCTGGGGACCACATGTGGCGTGCTAATGTCAATCATGTGAACCAACATGCATTTGCATGATGTTTGGTTCCCCAAACACAGTGTTGGGCAGGTTACTACTAACTCTTAATATTCATAAGTTGGTGCAGTCCACAGGACGAATTTACTTTTTAGGGTATCATAGCAGCTAATGTTATTAATTTTATGGAATCAATAACACTGCTGATGTGTGTATTGTTATTCCAGGTGATCAATCTCTGCGTTTGACTGATGTGCAACTAATGCGTGTAATAGGATCACTCTAATTATAATTCTTCTATTTCATTTTCTTCCTGACAGGCTGTGGTGACTGAAGGTCAGAGACAATTGGTGACAAGCAAGTTCTGCTGTTAAACTAACAGGCCTGCATTAAGAGGATTTTGTAAATAATAATAATATATATTTTTAAATGTGACCGATGTTTTGTTTGTTTGTTTTTTTACTTTTGTATTAGTAGCCTATAAGGGGCCGTAAGGGGTCACAAAATGCCACATTTGCCAAATTGGCAGTAAGAATACTTCTATTAACCAAGGCTTAATAAACTACTACTTTTATTAACTTGTGCTTTTTTAGGAAAAATCATATAGAAATGGGTAAATTGCCAATTTGACATATTAAATTTACATTTTGAAATTTTTGGATATCTGGACTGTTTGCTTTAGTAGTCAAAGGATACACCATTTTGTAAAATTCTGGGATAATAGTCATGGCTATGTGATGGTCCAGTTAAGGCTATTATAGACTTGGGTCAGATTTGACCCATCATTCACAAGTGTGGTGTAGTTTAGGTTAAATTCTGGGATAAGTACGGATTTTGGTCTGTCAGCCATATGTGGGCCACATAAGGGCTGTAAGGCCTTAACAGATCTCAGCCATACAGATATTATGTATCAGGCCCAGCTATGAGCCATATCAACTATTTGTATTTGGCTTACGCCTGGTAGAGGTCTGGCTTTGTTATGATTCAGTTATAGCTGTCATACCCTTGGCCGTCATTCACTTCCAAATGTGGCCCACATCTTTGCTGTTTATATGACCCACATCCATGCCGAAAGAAATTTGCTATCAGGGCATCATCAGCTGACCTGAAATTCCCACCAATGAAATGAATTATTTCTACTGACGTTTCATTCTTTCCATTTTTCCTCCCTTTCTTCCTGTTTTTCTACTACAAACGTTTTTCCATAGGCTCCAGTCATTCACCATTTCCTCCCTGAATCACTCAGCCCCAAATCACACACTGTCTTATGCTTATCCTTTGGGACTATTCAAAGGCTTACATGTTCATCCTATCTCAAGACCCCTGGTTTCATTCCTTGAATATTACTTATTTCTTCCCAGCGAGCCTCTTTATCACCCACACTCTCATCTACCTACCCTTATTCTCCATTCAACCTAAGGTATACATATTGATTTATGTCCCATGTCGAGGTCTTGTTTTCTTGAGTTTGACCTACCTCGTCTTTGAAGTGACTATTTTTCCAGGTCTGGGGCAGTGATGGCTTCTAGCTAATGTGGACATACTGCAGTTTGGAGGGCATACTTTCCAGCAGAGCACGCTATTAATGGCCATTTCTCTCATAGCTTTTATCTTCACTTCACAAGGCATTCCTTCCAACATGCACACTGTGTGTGCAAACATGCAAGTACATGCACGTGTATTTGTGTGTGTGTTTGCATCTGTAAAAGTTAGCATTAACATAAGGATACAAATGACAGATGTTAGTGAGTGCGTTGAGTGTTTCAATATGAGATTTATCTTGATCTAATCTCTGTCATTGGAGCAAGCTTGACCATGAGGGAGGCCCAGATACTCAATCATTCACACTCAGAGACCATGCAGCAAGAGAGGGAGAAAGAACACTCTGAATCTCCTGAACTGGTTCAGTTTATGTCTCGTCCCCTGGTACGCCACCTGAAACGCATCCATTACATCTCCTCCCTCTGCCTGTTTGCTAAATCCCGGAAAACAATATCATGATATCATTTTCATAAGTTACAAATCACATTGTGCTGTCATACTAACACACGCGAACACGCAAATACGAATATATTACAGCAGTTCTTAAATCTCTTCACTGGCTCCCAGTACAGCACAGAATCAAGCTCAAAATTCTGCTGATAGTCTATAAAGCACTTAATGGTTTGGCTCCCCAGTATGTTACTGACCTGCTCGCTGACTACAGTCCAACCAGATCCTTATGGTCAACTGGTGGTTGTCGTCTAACTGTGTAATAAATGATAAAGTGGACATTGGAGCCCTGCAGTGTGCGAGCTCTTTAACTGTTTCTTTTGACATTTGCTCACTTTCAGTCCAGCATCTGCGCTCTTCGGTTTGGATGTGCGTGCGCACTCCTAGGTCGTCTATGTTATTATAACTTTTATTATTATTATTATTATTATTATTATTGTGTAATTTTTGCATTTGTGTGTGCGTTTTTATGCTGATGTTAAGCACCTTGAACTGCTATTCTGTATGACAGGTGCTACACAAATAAATTTGACTTGACTTGGCCTGACACTATTCAACATAGCCAAATGTTATTTTTGTTCAGAAATATTTCATCACACAGATATGAACAAAATAACTTAATCAAGTAAGGGAGTCAGTTTTTGTAAAATGGAAAGGATCCGATTAAAAGATAAAAAGAAGAATTATGAAATCATTACCATTACCCATAATTGTAATGAGGTAACGGGAAATATCTGGACAAAAACAGCGTATGCGGAGAGGCTGTCAGAGTTTGAGGACCTCGGAGGAGGATTCATTTGCTGTGAAGAGATCCAGCTGAACAAAAATGGGGAAAATTTCCAACTGAAACCTTCTGCACCTCCTACAACAGAAATTAGCATCTGAAAAAAGGCAAACACTGTAACTTGGCTGTGCATAAAGCAGTTAAAAAGTAACAGTCGAGTTTTACTGCGGAGACCTAATAGCCTGGGTGGAATAATAAATCTGATGGATTTGGTGAGTGAAGAGAAGGATCTCACATTAGGGGCAGAGCATGGCTAAGCCTTAGGCAGAGCAAAGGAGCCAGGCTCAAAAGTGTCCTTGCTGCCTCTGACGTTCTTTAACCTCTTTTGTGGGTTTCAAACCTCATGTCTTTGGCCTCCAGTCACTCTCTATTTATGCAAGAAAATAAAGAAGAGAACACTGCCCCTCCTAAATCTGTAAACTGCAATTAAGCTAAATTCCAAGTTTATTTCCAAATGCCGTCCTTGCTCCAGACCATGTGAGAGACTTCAATCTAAAATTATCACACTTTTGGTCAGGAGGCCAAGATGAAGCCAGCACTAGGACTGTCTTCTCACAGGCCACAGGATCACAAAGATGCTGTGGATGGCTGAAACTATTGTAATAATCATCTGGATGGCTATAATTGAGAAATGTATCATTTGACACTCCTTTTTAAACATCTTTTAAAGGAGATACTGCAGTATATGTGACAAAAAGTGCACATCTAGGCTGTCAGTAGGATCAAAATGCACGAGAGATTACAGCAAGTTATGCTATTGCTGCTGCTTTAAAACAAGATAAAAGATATAGAGAAAAGATGAAGTGAAATGTAGAGACCTTATGACATCATAAGATAATATGAGTTATGTCTATTGTTTTATGTTCACTTAGCCTCTTGAGAGCCAAAAGGCATGTGCAGTGAGACAGCTTAACTAAAGGCATCTTGCCGTTTTAACTTTTATGTTAGCCCTTCTAACCAATGGTCTGATGTCTGGTGGCAAACAAAAAGCAGCCCACGCACCCCAGCACATCTCTCTCTGTCTCTCTCTCTCTGTCTGTCTCTCCATCATGTGTTTACACGTTGGTAGAGTAAGTGACAGGGCTGTAATCGGAAGTCTACAACCGTGTCATTTGGAAGACTGTTGTCTTTTCCTGGGAGCGTGGTGGTCAGCAGAGAAAAAAAAAAAAAAAACATGATTTACATCTCACAGGGAGGGGCAAAGCATCAACCATGCATTATCCCCTATTGGCTGTGGTCAGGGATGGGCCTTAACGTGTGGGAGGGGTAAACACAAAGATGCAGGCAAATTTTCACCCATGGGAGAAATTTTTATATCAAAAACTGAGGAATCTCATAACTTGAAAAAGCACACAGAAACACAGAATAAACAAACATATGGTACACCATTCTTTATATGGACATGAGTCACAATACTCCACTCGTAACTGCTGTATAGGATTACTGTGAGGCACCATTTGTTATGGACTTAAAAAGGATTAGACCAGGTGTGTTTTGTACTTACTGGTGATGCCGTCATATGTCAGTCAGCGTTTGTATGAAAGGAAATGCCACCTATAAACAAAAGAGAGAGTAAATTATGATAAATACGGTTCATAAAATGTCAATCTGTGGTCTTGGAAAAGGAATCAGGGTATTTCTGAGGTTATTTTGTGAACTCTATATTTTTGTTTTCCTTTGTGATTGCCTTTGATATCGGAGCAGTTTTCCACTTTCAATTGGGAATTTAAAATTAAAAAAAAAAAAAACAGTGCATAATTCGAACTTCCTGTATGGCTCTTTTATTACAGTTTTATTTATTTCTTCACAATGCTTACTGTTTATTCTTTCTAAAACTATGAGAGGTTTACACCACAGACCTTCTTTCACCTCCTGGAAAGAATTAAACAGAGCAACTTGGTGAACTATATTTCTCACTGTGTTTGCCTAAACCTAGCAACTTGGTTAAAGGACAGGGGAACTGCACTACAGACAGGCCTGGGTGGAAATGGTGCACACCTTTCATCTATTTGTAGCCTGTGACGAAAAGAAAGAGACTGAGAGAAGCTCCATTTTTCACAGTGGAACACAATTCAAGCAAGATATTGCAAGAAATATATTAGAAATTAGCAGTGTTTCCATCATGTGGGTAAGAGCTAATATATTGGCAATAACACAGAAACATTCACCTGCAATTAAAAGAGAGAGTAAGAATTGATTAGTAATGCATAAATTGGAAGTCTGCTTTCACGACTGGTGTCATTGGTCACATTTCATGCTGTCTGAAGATGAAAATACACACAATTGGAATGTGTTATGTGTGTGTAATGTGTAAATTACCTGCTCAACCGTGTCTTATGAATGGATCATGCAGTGCCGTTTGCCATCTAACATTTTTACAGCATGGTGGGAATATCTGGGATGATGTGCAAAATGTTACTATTTCGTTATCAACTTCTACACTGTATTTTCATTACTAATTATCACATTATTATTATATTATTAAGATATTATTATTTGCATAGACGTTTTGGATGAAAAACAATGACTGACTGAAGAGCAGAAAGAATCAGATGCCACAGCCGCACCATGCCCTGTTTTCAAATTAACCCAGCCAGACAGACACGCTTAATCCTACACAGGTTCAAAGCTCCACCAGTGCACATGTGGCCTCAACCTGAACAGAGTTAAAGAGAATAAAAGGAAAAGACCCAGAGAACAAAAGAAGCTAGCAGGAGACTGTGTGTTGAGTCTCCGAGGAACTTGCAAAACTGCTTTTTTTTTTTACCAGCCATGTGTGTATGTGTGTGTTTGCGATGATAATATATTTCACATTTCAGTTTCAGAGCAGCTGTAGATGAGCTCAGTAACAGTAACAGACTTCCCTTAATTACTGCTGACTAAAATTGGCGTCCTGACACATTGACTCACACAGCTGTATCAACTCCCATGAGACTCACCAAAGAACTTACCATCCACCAATGCAAGATGCTTACTATGACCACACGGCCAATGAGGAGGTACACAGATTTAGAAAACATCAAAGCCAGACAATAATGCAAATGTGCACACCCTCACACGCACACACATTCTGTATATTTCCTTTCAGACATGAATATAGCAAATCTAAGGTATTCACCTCATATAGTCCAACCCTGTCCATCCATTAAATGCAACATATGAGCCCAAATTACACATGAAAGTACAACTCGAGCCATTTCTATGATCATTTCCTCTGTAAAAGAATTCAGTAAATGTCATCACGAACATTTGATCAGCATAAATATGTGCTTAGCAAGACCATAATATGATAAGTTCCCGGGTTCCAGGTTGATAAAAGCTACAGTATATGTCCTGTTGAATTATCTTCTGCCATGTAATTTATACTGTTTTGCTTTGGATAAGACCACAGTACTAACAAGAAGACAAGCTTATAGATAGAGATGTTAAAGATGTACCTTGTTGTACAAATGCAGAGTTATCTGTTATATTTGAAATAACCAAAATGAACTTAACCTATATCACAGCACAGAGAAACCAGAACAGGCAATGAGACATTAATGTTTTTTTATGATTTATTATTAATATTATTATCTGCAATCATGTAAAAATTGATCATGTATAAAAAATATTCAGTATGAAAGGAAAATCACAGTCCAACTAAATCATAAATTGGGATTTACTCTGTGAAACATACATTCTGAGACATAAGGAGATCTTCAACATCTGTGCCACATATTGTGCCACATACCAAGCACTCCATATGAATTGTTTCATCTTGTTTCATCTTCACAGTGGAAGGTAAAACAATGCAAACTGACAGCCAGACAGTCATTTTAAAAGCAACCACAATATACCACAATATGTAACCTTTGTTCTATGCTTTTCTGCACATGTACAGTGTACAATATATGAATTTGATATCACACCTCTGCACTTTTGTTTTTGAGTTTACATCAGAGTGTACACACAGCTGAACACTTGCAATTTATGTCCATTAACCTCATGCTCTGGGACTACCCCAGCATGTTAGGGTGTGAAAGTAAACATTTCTCAATGAATTCGGCAGGGGAAAGCCCTGCTGGAGTGGGGCTGCATTGTGAAGGCCAAATAGTGCTATACTCAATCTAAACAGTCAATGCGAGAGCCAGGGGACTCTCAAAGTTCACGGTTCAGCAGAGAAAAGTGGAACCCAGGCAAAAAAAAAAAAAAAAAAGCTGTGCTTTGCAACAGCTGCATGTATTTTTCACTCAGCTAATATCATGCGAAGATACCTTGGATATCCACTCTATTCAGAAGAGTCTAATTATTCATCTTTGTCTATTTATTTCTACTGGATTTATGACTGCAAGACAACTGGGGAAGCCTCATTATGAAAAGAACATGAACTATGAACCTCATAGTTCATGTTATGGACAGAAATTATTCCAACATCATGTTTTTCCACCACAGCAGTAACATAAGCCTATTTAACAGCAGGCATTCTGACATGTCATTGCAGGAAAAGCACAAGTGTGACAAATAACATTACTACATTTAGGTGTTTCAGTGTCAAAGCCCTGGAACTGTGTAACATGGCTAATTGGGAAACTACAATGCAAGGGAGCCATTATTTTATTAGATCTGTACCTGTACCTTACCTGCTATAAAAACTCAAATATATGCTTTGAAAAGGCCTATTGCATAAATTCAACATGCAATTTTTACATCTTTGTCAAGTGAAAAGATTACAGTTGCTAAGGGTTAGATTTAGGCAACTAAAATATCAGTTTATGGTTAAAGTAAAGTTTAGGTCAATGATTCCCAACCTTTTTGGCTTGTGACCATTTATAGCCAAACAATGTCACTTGTATGAATACAGAATCTGTAGGCAACGGGACAAGATTTTGGTACTGAAAATGCTCTGGTTTCCGTTTGTGGTCCGAATAATATTGACCAATCACATGTGGAGAGCGAAAGGGGTGGAATGCATTGGCCAAAATGCAATCTCAGAACCCATCAGCTATCGTCTGTCAATGATTTAGCTTTTTATTACCTTTTTAAAAAAAATGATCTGCATTCATATGGATATATCTGTTTATAGAGATTAGCCGAAATGTCGTCAGGAGTGTCTCAAGTTGCTAATCAGAGTGTAAACAAAGACCAGCGCATACAAGAGAAAGTCTTGGCCCGGATATCTGTTATCTAGATTTTGTTTGTGTATGGATTAGACAAATGAAATATGATGTATTAATTACTGGCTCCAGCTCCAAACTTACTGCAGCACACAGACCTGAGGAGGGAATTAACCTTGTTATCTAATTTTTGGAATAAAAACAAATAGGCATGTTTACCAAAAGTTAGGCAACTTAAAATGTGATAAAGGTTCAGTATGTACTGAATGAGGAAAATCTTTACTCAATTGCTGCCATGATTTAGCAAAGGAATCAAAGTCATTAAAGGCAAATGTATAATCACCCACTGTGAACTCAAAACCAATATTTCACTGTTAACCTACAACTGATGAAGTAGTTATGTCTCTTTCACATATTCATCCTTTTATAGACATGAAATGTAGGGGCCATGGAAGATGTTTTGGGCCCTTGACTCACTGATTCAAGTGATTCATCAAAAAGTACCAACACTGCAATGTACTGTCACAAAAGCATTACATTACGAAAGCAGACTGGAATGGAAAAAGGAAAACAGTGGTACAAAGAAAAAATGGTAAAAAGAGGAATGGGATTAAATTATTGATTGGACAAATAAACCAGTGATGCCAACAGATGAAAGAAGATTGTTTTGTCACTTCCTTAGTGGGTAAATAAACAGCCATACCAGATGTCCCAACTTCTCATTCACCCTGCCAGTTTTTCAGTCCCACCCTCCCTCTGTTCTCTAACCCAGAGCAGAAAGCAGAACCTGTATACACTGTGACTTTCCCACTGCATGTCCACAATGTCATGGTGAGTAAGCATGAGTCACAGAAAACATCATGTATACAGTATCAAAAAGACAAACTACCACACATTTCACAGACTTTCCCAAAACCCTATCTCACTATTAACACACATCTCACCCAAGCAAATGACTCACGAAGAATGGCTATTGTTAATCTTCAAATCAACCACCAGTGACTCATCACTGTCTGGGGAATTGCAGGCTTTTAATGGCCCACAGGTTTTCCAGCAGCATGGTCTAGCCATGACCTTTCTGTTGCATTAGCATCCTGTGTGGACCAATACGCTCAAATGCATGGACCACTGATGCCATTCTCCACTTGTTCCAATATTCTCTCAGGGAACTTTCACACACATATCTCATTATACCTTTAATTCAGATGCCCTTGCCTTTCTACACATATTCACGCCACTGCATGTCTGTTTCTGTATGTTTCTGCTTATTGCACAGAGCGAAAACAGACAAAAGCTAAACAGTTCCAGGAGGGCATTTGCTAATGTTTTCTGTGTTGCTATGTTCTTCTGGAGCTTCCCAACACCTTTTAACTGTCCGTGACACATCCCCTTAGAGCATACATCTCTCAGACCCCCAAGGGCTGTGGCTGCATCTCGTGAGCTTCCAAGCTCCCAGTACAGATAACACAAACCATCAAAACACTCCAGTCCACAAACCCAGACTCCATCCCTCTGGTTATGCTTTGGTTAACCTCTCTATCACGCTCAAGCCTCGGGCCCTGCTGTCGTCCAGACACAAACACACAACCCACACAGCCAAAATCATACACACAGAGTAAAAACCAGACTGCACTACTGCTCCAGCCAGGCACAGACCAGAACAATAATACTGACGTTGTCTATTCATCACTGGTCAGTCCCTCGATGTCACTATCCATCCATCTCCGTTCTAAGCATTCCCCAATCATAAGTAGGCATCCATGCATCAAAACAGGTGTGTCTGCTTGTTTTACACTATGCTTCTGAACAGCTGAGCTCTCCATATGAGCCAGAAAATCAGACGGCGATCATGTGTTCTGACAGACCAATAGCAAAACAGATAAATCTCTGAAGGCATACGAGAATGAAAAGTTATTTCCTGAACAAATGCGCTTACACTAAAAACGTTATCCTGTGCCAAAGAAAATGTCTGTACCCATAAATATGTGCCCATGAAGTTTAAACATTCTCCCCAAGTGGTGGATTGGAAAAGCTGCCTTTCTATGAATGAGCAACAGCTTGGCTGACTGCGTAATTACTAAACACACAGGACATTATCTATCATCCTCTCCAACTCTGTGAGTCATAACAGGCAGTAAAGCCTCTACAGCAAAACATGTAGCGAGAAAGTTTAAACCCAAGATAGCTCTTATATCATTGCTCTCACAAACACATCGAGAGGCAGAGGAATACACTCATACATTAACTTCCCATACACACAAACATATTACACATACGTACAACATTCTTGCTATTAAACAGACGTGCATTCAACTATCAGATGTGGTTTGGAGAAATTCTTTTCCTCTTATCCAGCCTGTCAAGCACGTGGTCCTAGGTTTGAAAGCCCTCCAAAACCTGCATGAAGTCTGTCTGACAGCTCCCAGAAAACAAAGCACTTTTCAGAACAAGAGGGAGGAGAGTCAGTACTGACTGGCAGTTGGCCTAGGGCATATTATTCATGCTATCTGCTGAGACGGTCAAAAGGACCTTTAATTCAGTTGGAAAATGTTTTTGCTTGTTGCCTGTTGAAAGTCACGTCCTGTTAAAGACCAGTTTCACCACTCACATCATTCCCAAAGCACACTGATCCCTATTTGCATATCTACAGGGAAGTCGATAATCATTCCAAGACAGATCATCTCTAGCGCATATATAATGTAGCCAGTTGTTGCATGCCTCATTGGCCTCTCCACAGCTCTCCTTCTGGAGTTTTGTTTTTGTCTCTCATTTTTAACTCTCCTGTGTGACCTTTATCCCCTCTGCTCTCCTTTTTTCCCACCGCTTCATCAGCTGTGCTGATTAGCTGTTCCACAACAGGGCTGTTAGAGAGTCTAGACTGCTGTAGACTGAAGTGGGAGTACATACACACCCCACAACCACACTCACACTAATGTGTAATCTCTGAGTGTTGTGCCCTGAGCAGCTACACTGGGTGAGTTTTGTCTGGGTGGCTGTGGGATTCAACCACTGTGTATCATTACAGCAAAGCTAATACCACTCTGCACACCCTCAGTGTCCCGCCATAAGTATTTGTATACATACACACGTGCATGCAAATACACCTCAAACCACAAGCATTCATTTACATTTGAGCTTATCCATCTCCTCAGGATGCACAGGGGAGGAAAGCGTTTGACTCCCTGACCTCATCCAGACACACACATATTTCCCTTAACCCTTACCTTACCTAACAACTACTTGTCTAAACCAAACCCTTGCCCTAAAACTAATTCTGCTTGAACCTAAAACCAAACCAAAGTCCTTACTCCCAAAAAGATCTAAAACTGAAATTGCTCCTTAAAAGGATAGAAGTACAAGATCTCTCTCCCTCTCTCGCTCACACACACACCACCTGAAATTATTCGAACTAATATGACCCTGGAGACCCTGAACCACTATTACTCAGGCACAGCGATGTTATCTGAAATCCATAAAGTGCTCCTTGTTAGCACCCAATCAACTCCTCATTTATAGACCCAGGGAAAAGAAAAACACCCCTCTGGATTTTGAGCAGACGAGCAGTGAATGCAGACCTTTAGAGAGCTTAATTTATTACCCCGAGGACTAAATGGAGGGCTAAGCAGAGGGCACGATGCGCCTACGAAGAGAAGTATGAGAAGTGAAAATGAGCCATAACTGCGTGCTAAAATATGGGGTTTGTGTTGTAGGATGGTGGTATTATCAAACCGAAACACATGAACACACACACACACACACAGAGTACACATGTAATCATGTGCACTCACAGACCATGAGGAACAGTCCCGTCTTTATCCCTGCCTTTGGCAACAGTCACTTCCTCAGGATACGGACCAGTTTTGTTTAACTTCAAACACTGCCTCTCCCTGGTTCCTGCCCTGTCCTGTTCCCTCCTCTCTATCCCTCTGTCTCTCTCTCTCTCTGTCTGTCTCTCAGTATCTCCTACTGTCCCTCTTATTTGGTCTGTCATCCTCATTTTCCTTTTTCCTCCAAAGAACCCAGGAACACAAACTGAAACAGGAAGAATGAAGAAAGGAAAGAGTGACAAGAGGAGGAAACCGCAGAGCTTTCTAATCTGTAGTAGACAGTCATAGAGAAGGCTTGAGCTACCGTTCCCTACTGCTGACTTCCGCCTAGTCAAACCAACACCAAGCATAACTTATATTCTTACCCCAATACTAACCACAGACTCAACCCCAAATTACCATCTGCCAAGCATGACAATCTCGCAAGCCCACCCACAACTCCAGCGATGCCGCTACCTCAAAGCAGGACAAAGACCGACAACTACCACCTCTCCCACATTCAGCACACTGTAATCAACCGGGACTCCAAACCTAAAGCAATTATTGTGTGTGAGCAGGAGAGTGCATTCACATAAGGATAGTGCATGGCGGTGCACATACAGGCGTGTGTGCTCATCTAACAAACTCGAAGGATTAAAATAGCTGATGAGCAGATGAGTGTGTGAAAGAGACAGGACATGCTGCTTGTCAGCACACCACACATCCTCTAACCGCAGCACCTGATAGCATCGCTGCCTCTGGTAACACTATCGAGCACGCTCGGGTGGTGAGGCAGAAGCTACATGATCTTATCTTCCTCGTTAGTGCCTGCCAAATTTGTTATGAAGCAGCGACAGGTGCTGTAAGATATCAAAGAAGAGGAACTCAGCTGGAAACCGTAGCTGGAAAACGCTCAAACCCTGTTTAATCAGCTCATCGCAACATTGTTGTGTGTCTAAGGAGAATAAGAGCAGAGTTAGAGCTGTTTGCCACTGTGCGTCATGCCAGGCTGTAATTAAGATTTAAGGGCTGTTAAATTTGATCTGTCTGTCTGCATAATGCCAACATGTGATTGGTCACAGCAGGACCAGCCAGTCATTTTGATAGCGTATTTGTCTGGATTAATCTATTGTGGTGTCCTAATTGTTGTCATTAGTGATGTTGTCATTGTCATCATTGCACCCCCCCCTCCCCCCCTCCCAGGACAACAGCTTGGCAGCAGATTGGCGGAGATGTTGAGTAGCTAACTAATAATGGTAGACTGTCAGATTTATTCCTGGCACTGAGAGGAAGGAGCATTTCAAATTTATTTTCTTTTTCTCTGCTTCCAGCTGAACACGTCCTATTTCATTAATGTAGGTGACTGATTCCTTTCACTGAGTTCAGTGTTATTTTTTTTGAGTCATATACAATACACACAGATTTGCTGCAACACTGACATTTACTGTAACATGGACCACAATTCCAGTTTGTAGGTGTTACACTTTGAGACATTTATAGAATGACCCTCCAAAGTAAATGGGTTACTGTTCAGTATCGACTTGCAAAGTTTATGTTATTTCTACTGTTGAAAAATTATGTGAGGAAATTGTACATTAGTGCAAGACAGATTTGGAGAAAGTAAAATTCTGTCACAACAGTTACTGCTTAAAGTAGCTTTATGGAAAAAAAAATATTTATTTCTCACTTCACTTGTCCAAATAAGGGGAGAAACTTGCATTGGGCCTTTTCCACAGAAGACATTTTGACACGTCACAGTTGGAAAAGCACAGGTGTAATTAATTAAATTGATGGCTGAAAGTTTCAGGGAGCTGGTGTTGTGCACGCAGGCTCTCTGTCACGCTGTCGTGCCCCCTCCTTCCTCCTGCCCTCTGGGAGGCGCTACAGGAAGCAGGTTCAAGAACAGCTTCTTCCCCTCAGCTGTCACCTTGCTGTGATAGCCTCCAAACACCTTACTCCAGTGACTGAACTTTTGCACATCTGCACCTTGCAGAATGACAGCCCCCCCCCCTCCCATTTATTGTTATTAGTAACACCTGTGCTTTTTCCAACAGATCCTCATAATTAAATGATTGGGTTGATTGTTCATGCACTCCACAACGACCCATAGGAACATATCATTTTGTGCAACAATTCAACTGTGCAATACTCTGGTGTATATTTATACCCCATTAATACAGCATTCATACTGTATATTTCAAATGATATTTCTTATTTATACTAGTCTTGCATTTTAACACATTTATAGATCCCATTTCTCTGTATTATTTTAATAAAGTATTTCTGATTCTGATTTCTAATATGTCGCCTCTATCGGCAGTAATCTCTGAACCGTTACAAATCACTGTTAAAAAATAATGATGTTTTATGAAGTGACAACGCTGTGGTTAAGGTCTGGTTAGGTTTGGAAGGTTTGGAACTCTTGGTTAGTGTTAGGGAAAGATCATGGTTTGGGTTAAAATGATAACTTGAAACGTGGTGTGGGTTAAAGTTACTTCCTTAAAGTTAGGCAACCTTCTTTGTCATGGCAACAGTAAACACCACGACAATCGTAGTTACTGTCCCCACGGTTGGAAGCGTGACACTCGCGGTTGGCAGCGGGAAGCGAACAGCGGTCTTCTGCGGCTAAGTCCATTTGTTGCCATCGCCACCTTCCGATAAGGAAATTTGAACTGCATCATCTGAACTGCGTCACTTCTCCCAGTCATAATTACTACGGCCGCTAGATGGAATCCGTCACTCAAACGTAACTATAGGTCGTTTTTGGAAACTGAATTTTCAACCTATACTGTCGTTTTTTCTTGGGAGGACGGGCTGGCTTTTTCTGCTATGACGAGTCAAAATGTCTGTTGTGAAAATGGCCTGTGTGAGAGTAAATCGTTGAACAACTTGTAAGACGTTTCATTTTCTCATTGGAAGATTTAAATTATATTCCAGAGTCCTATGTTTCTCCAAAAATGTATGAGGTAAGGGTAAGTAAGTTGAACAGTCACTCACAGGATTTCCTGAAATGTGTTGCATAATGTGTTCACGAATACAAATAACTGCACTGCAAATCCAACAGATGCCTTTGCTCTATCTTTGCATGCAGTTTGAATATATGTTTAATGAATAGATGTCTGCGGAAGTAGTGGCAGCTCTGCTCAAAGTGGACCCTCTCAAACACTGAGGGTTTCATGCTTTGTACTTGTTGGCCTTGTGTTAATGATTTTAAACAGTTTCCACCACTGTGGGTCTGGATAAGTAAATAGGCAGTAGATTGGTTGTTTGACATAGGCTCTTTGTTTATAGCAAATCTGTTTACTGTCAATTATCTCATTAAATTCCATACAGAGGCATAAATAATTCTTTGAAAAACCAATCTATCCCCTCACTCTAAATTTCAGCGACCTGTGAGGCCTTCACAGTCGTGTCTCAGAGGCCCACGGCACTGGAGTGGTTGAGCTGACGGCTGCAGTCTTGGTGCTTAGGGCTCTTGTAAAACCAGGGGGACCTGTCTGCACTATATAAAAGACATCAGTAAGGCCTCAGTAACACTGGGACTGATCCTCTAAAAAATAACAAGCATGACCTCCTGCCTCCTAACATGGGATTTCACCACCTTCTCATGGCACTCTGATAGTATTGTGTTAGTTCGTAGGCCTTGATCTGTTGCGTGCATGTGTTATGTTACTTTACCTCTGTGAAAAAAAAGTGTAACAAACAATATTTTCCTCCAAAACGTCTGGACTATTTCACAAAAAGGCCACATGTTTTTGTGAAATTGAACAGCATTCAAAAAAAAAGACGAATGCAATTAAATTGTATGGCTTTTCCAAAACACTTCTGCATTTGATAATTTCTCATAACTTCTCCAGGCCTGGAAAATAGAAATTTAAAATGACATGACTTCTTCTGATTTTCCAGGAGTGTGGGAACCCCCGGTAGTGCATTCAGGTTGATGTGTATTTCTTATTCAGTCAGGCAGAGTGCCTGATGTGTGTGTCTTGGCTCTACCCCCAGTGAAATTGAGATGAAAAATGAGCAGAGACAGCAGGCTACCTGTTATCACTTTAAATATTTTCTTTCCACATACCCAGAGTTTAACTTCAACAAATGACTGCAAATTAGATTAAATACTGCTAATGTCATTTAAATCAATCTGTTTTAGAGATGATCTTTATGTAGCTCACCAGTCGCTGAGCGGTCAAAGCTCCATGGGTCATTGATTATAACTAATATGACGCACTTTAAATTACTGACAATAATTAAAACATAAAGATATGATGTGATTGATGTTGCATAATAAATTCCATACTTTTTAAACAAATGAAGTTTACTCATTGTTCTAGACATGTGCTCAACAGATGCAGAGTTTTTGCACTTCAAAAAATGTTTGAAGGCCTGTAATGGAAAGCTATTGACACATTTTGACAAGTTTAAAGTAAGCAGATCATAGTGTGTTTATGTGTTTATGTGCCTTTTACTAGTGCCTTTTATTTTTCTGTTGCACACTCCTGGAAAACCTGGCAACGTTAATAACTGTAATGCTTCAAGATACAGTCCACATTTATAAAAAGAAATGATTTTTAAGGACAGCAGCGAACAGCCATTTCATGCTGCCGTCTGCAGTATAGCAGCAGAGAATCACTTAAATTTTGCCTGTGCAGACATAACTATTATCCTTTCAATACCCTCTATTAAGTCTAAATTGTCTTGACCACTAGAAAATGAAGGGATAGCAAAGACATACCAGCAACTTGAGCTCGTCCTGCTGCTTAATATCCCATCAAAGTGCTTGAAAATCTCGGTAATGTTCCTATTAACTTATCATCAGCGCCAGGCTGTGCTGTGGATCATATGCATGCACAGTAGCACCCCCCCACACCCCCCACCCACCCATCTGTGCTGTGAAACAGCTGGCCATGTTGGCCTCGTTTAGTTTCCTTGTTTATCTTCTTTAACTTCACCTGCCTGTCAAGCAACTGAATGCGTTCTAATACCAAACAATCCAACAACAGGCAGCATCCTGCATCGAAGAATCAACTGGCAAACCTTTGTCAAAACAAACAGCAGCACACACCATCAAGTGATAACCACAACTGAAATACAGAGACTGGAGACAAAACAGTTACCAAGCCACAGAGGTGGATCATACATTATCTGAAACCCACAACTGGTATGATCAGAATCTCACTCGCTATATGATGTGAACAGTAGCACAGGGCCCCATTCATATGAAGAGTTAAAGCAAAGAGGTTAAATTGGTGATGACAACACACCAACCAATCAGATGAGAGGATCCAGCAGGTTTATACAGTATGTTTTATAAGAGAGAGTCTCTGGCACTGTCAGTGATTCCTGCTAATAAAAAACCATCAGGGGCCTTCCTGTTTTGTCTTCACACTGCTGTAAGAGCTGACAATCATTCAGGCCTGAAAAATTCTTCCGTGTGTTTTCTTTACCTAGGCAATAAAGGCTGAAACCTGACCTCTGCACAGAACCATGAATATGCCTCTCCAAGGGCTTCAATAAGGATGTAAAATATAAGTCATAAATTTGAAATGTTGGTCATATGGGCTCCTGGTCGCCACCCTTGGTCTTTTGGAAGACCAGGAGTGATGGTGGACAAACATACTGTCAGCTTCAAAAGCACTGAGGATTATAATGTGGTAAGCCTGCAATAAAATGTTGGATGAACATGTGGAGCCACTATGACCTATAAGAATCAAGACTTTGCAGGAAGGCCAAAATTAACAAAATCTAACGGTCTAGCCTGATTGCATTAATTTAATGCTTTATTTAATTTGAAGTTCTTAATGAAAAAATAATGAAAGGGGGCTTTTTCAAAGATTCTCAAAGAACCCCTTGTTTGCGGCATTGTTAGCACAAATGGTGCCATATTTTGATTAGACATCCACAACCTCATCATTTCTCTTCTTTTTCCATTTTTGTAAAGATGCCAAATTGGCTTCAATATTAAACATCTATTTGAAATCTGGATTAAATTCAGTTTATTCATTTGAAAAGTTTGTTGATATTTTAAAATATTTGCTTTCATAAGAATCAATCAAGACTTTACACCATTCACTACTGGCAATATCACTTGGCTTTGGGGATCTGATTACCATCAGTGCTTAACGCCATGAATTCCAGGTGGAAATGTACCCAAGCATTGATGCATTGATTGCTATTGCTCAAACCATTTCCAGAGTTAGTCACAGATGTTATTTGACCACAAAGAACAATTAACACAGCTTGAATGGGTTTATCTTTTCATTTACATTGTACAGTAAATGTAAATTGTAGAGCTTTTCCTGTGTACGCACAGAGGAAGTGATGTGATTCTGTTAAATCAGCATCAGAATCAACAGTGGGCATAAAGGAATACTTATAAATTGTGGGAAATATACTTATTCGCTTTCTTGCAGAGCTACATGGGAAGATTAATACTGTACCACTCTCATGTCTGTCCGATCAGTATGAAGCTATAGCCAGTTCGCAGTAGCACAAAGACTAAAAACAGAAAGAAACAGCTAGCCTGTCTCTGTCTGAAGGGAACAAAATCTACCTATCTGCACCTCTAAAGTTCATGAACATGTTATATCCTTTTTGTTTATAGTCTGCATGTGTTTGTGTGACACCACTTCTCAGGAGCCAAAGTATCTCACACTTGACATGACATCAGATGGAAGTCTTGTACATAGTTTTATACACTTTTCTATAGAATTCAGTAAAAAGTTAAAGGTTTTGACCAGAATTTAAAATAAAGTTATGTGGGTTTGAACAATGCTTGGCTGCACGATATGCATTTGTAATGACGGACCTGTTGAAGGGTCTCAGGGTTTTAAAAGCTTAAATTGGTATATAGTATACTATAACATTGAAAATTGAGTGACATGGCGAAACAGTTCTTTTTTTGATTGAATTGTGACTTACAAGCTCTATAAAAATGTGGTCCAGTGTAGTATGATAACAAGTTGACAGCTGTAAAAGTGGCTACACGTTTACACAGAAGTAGTCACTGAGTCGCTTAGAAAAACCCCAACAATCAGACCTCAGTCCTTCCTAGGCTCAATAGTTACAACTAACAATGACAATGAAAGTCTAGAAATATCAACAGAAACACATTACTCTTTGACAGGTCTAAATCTAAAAACACACTACAAACAACACCATACCATCAACATCAATAAATAGTTCAAACTCAAACCACAGGGAAGACAAATGGAGAACAACAAAGCTCACACACATTCACACACATGCAACACTGGGTGAAGAGTGCCAAAATAATACTCTCACACTGCAGAAAAACTGGTGTTAAAAGAAGCTAAATGTACTCTGCCTCATTTCAACAAATCCAAAAATGAACTTTATTAATTTCTTTTAAAATAAACACAAATATACTGTCGAAATGTATGTTTATGTTATAATTAATCAGGAGAACAGAGTTTAAGCTTCTTCCAGCTTCTTCTCATTGGCATAATCAAAAACAAGAGCAACAAGTTAAATCACAGTGACAAGCTTGTCGCGGTTTTAGGACAGACCATCTCTCTTTTCTTCACCAGCATACTAACTGTTTTCAGAACTGCAAAATCCAACTGTGCCAAGGTCATGGGTGAGGGCCTACGATCTGATTTGGATGTGCTGACGTTCGCTGACTTTCCCTGACCCGGTTCTTTGTTTCCCTCACTCACCGACTCTATCTTTTCCTTACCCATTTTCACTCACCCATTCAATTACTGCCTCTCATCAACCCCATCAGTCTTTTCCCTCAGGAACATACTTTGCTGTGGCGAAAACGAATTACACACAAAATAGTATTTCATGTAAAATACAGGTTAAAGGCAGCATAAGAAAGACAAGGAGGCCTCGTTAAATGTCATGCATGATGAGTGATTTCCACTTTTACACACATGTACGTAAATATACACAGAAATGTATACATGTGCAAATAAATGTACACACATATGTCCATGTAGACACATTCACATTTCCCATCAAAAAAACTAATTTAATGTGCTGGTTGCTTTTATGTTGCTTGCTTAAATCTCCACTAAGCCATTAAATTATGATATTAACAAGGGCTGCTGTCTATCCTTTCTCTCATGGTCTTTTTCTCTATATACAATCTTGCACAGCTCAACCAGCGCAGCCACATTTTTCATTCCAAATCCTGCAATAGGTCACTTAGCTTTGTTTTATTTTTCCAGACATTTCTCACAACAAGCAGAATAAATCACATCAGGGAAAGTGCAGTGGAATGAATGACATAAAATGTCCTGCAGTCTCCACATCTGCACTACCAATACCTCCTGCAAAGTTATAGACTGGCACGTTCATAGAAAACAGGAATTTCACTGCCGCTTAACTCCTTCAAGTGCAGCGTGTGCGCGTGCGCGCGTGCGTGCATGTGTGCGTTTTAACTTACGGTTCTTTCTTTTCTAGGTATTCTGGCAGAGAAAAGGATCTTCTGTGTGCTGTAAAGACACAGTGAAATAAGAAATATGTTTTTCAAGTTTTAATCTTGTATATTTTATTGTTCAATCACCTTTTGCTATATGCCAAATATATGTCAAGGGTGGAGGTCAACAGTCCTCTACAGCCCCCATGTCTCTCTACAGGCTCGTATTGTTCTGTATTTGCAAAGCCACACCCAATTTTAGATGATTTGATCAAATGCGAAGGATTTGATTTAAATCCCTTTTGTAACTATACCCTGCGCACATATTAAGCCTCAGTCAAAAACATTTTCTGATTCTTATCCTAGCTCTATCTTTAATCTGTGTGAGTGTTCCAAGTCAGATTCAGACTCTTTTTTAATACACAAACTTGTTGTAAATCGCTAGTTTCAGCTTGATAAATGCCACCTGTGTATTGGGAGGTGTGTGTTTGTGAGATTTCATAATTCTCATAATCAATCCCCCGAAAGTGCCATATAAGGTTATGCATTCCTACTGAACTGTAGAAGTTGCCAAGCCAAAATATGCAGATAAAATCATTGTTTAAAAATGTTGTTGAACCTCTCAGTAAATTGGCAGCCATCAAGATGGTGATCAGAATTTTGCATTGTATGACAGGTCCGGACCACTCGTGAATTTTGTTCTCATGCTAATGTTTCAGAAAGGTGAAACGATTTTTGCAGTTATAGTTATTTTGTAGTGACTAGTAGGAAAAAGTCAACATTGATTACTATACAGACTGATTTAATAAGCTTTTGGAAATTACAATCTGATGATGTTTTACAGGCTGTAAAATGGTTTATAATGATATTTGTTTTTCATCTTTTTCTCACACAACAGTATAGAGGAATGTGGAATCCATGTAGTGTGTTAAACAAATAATATATTTCATGCTGACATCTCAATTCACTGCTTTACTGTCTGTAAACAGACAATGTGCCTTAGCAAAACACACTGACAAAAAGCACACATGCTATTTGATTTATTATTGATTTTACTATACTAGGGCCTTAAATTGTTGAGATCAATTTAAGTATGATTGAATACGGCCCTGCTGACCTCAGAAAAGCACTGTAGATGTGATTTGTGAGAGAGTTCAGTGATGATCCCCACGCATTAGCATTTCATTGCTAAACACGGAGGTATGTATTATTCTACTCACAATGTTGTGTTTGTGTTTGTCACGGACTAATGTGAAAATCCATAAAGAAAACAAGCAATTTGTCCTCGTCACAGCCGCTGATTCTTACAAGTGGATATTATTTTCCCAAGAGCTGACATGTTTCTTAGGCATTAGTCAACAGGAAGGAAAGCATTGCAAGTTCATAACAGTTTGAATCAAAATCGCAGAAGCCACTCATCATCTAATAATAGTGACTGATATTCAAAGAGTGAAGACAGAGCTCCGGATAGTTTCTCCCATCTCAGAGAGCTGGTGTCACCAGGGGGATTAGTTGTTTCCGACAGGAATTGTTATGGCTCAATGAACCGCCTGCAGATCTCCATAAGATTTCACAATACTGTCAGGGCTGTTAATACTGTCAGTACCATCAGGTCTGCATAAAGAAAAGAAACCAGAGATCCTCTCTACAGGGGTTTTTCAATTTTATTGTCTCTTCTGTCAAATTCTCTGCGAAGGAGAACAGAGCAGCAGAAAACATGCAGAGAATCTCATTCTTAATGATGGGGCTCCTGTTAAACAATGGCTTTTCCAGACATCACTGTACGGCCTGTGTACACAAAAGTAACATGAGAACACTTCTCATAGCAGTGAATCTAACAGAGCTAAAAATATCCTGAGCAGAAAATATAAATTGTTATCTGATACCAACAGTGTTGTGCTGTCTAACAAGAAAGGGTGACGTGAAGCACAAAATGTGTCGCATGACAATTTAGCTGACTTTGGTAGAGTTTATTCTAGCAGAAAAAGGAAACCACTGAGTTAATTTCAGCTCTATCCAAATGCTATTGAAAATAAAGAGGTTTCATCAAACAAGTGACGAAGCGCAGTGGGCCACGCTCTAAAAGTCATTAAATCATTAATAATCTTTTTTCCCCTTTTTTTTAATGACCTTTCTTTTAATATAACATTTCTAAAATATTAAATTTGGTATTTTGGTATTTACAAATCAGTGTCAGACAAAGGATCAGTGGTGCCACAAAGCAGTATATGAAGTGAACTACTTCATATTTAAGAATGTAAATAAGCCATTATGATTATGCATGTTTGGTTCTGTACATACAAGAAAACAATGCTACCCATTTGTAGTACATAGAGGGTTAATTAATTAATTAATTAATTAAAAACATTGATAAAAACATGAATTGAGCCGTATTTGTAAATTCTGCCATTATACAGACAGAAATCTTCAAATTCAATTGATTTTAACACAGCTGACTGTTTTTACAGACCATTCTTAAAGAACATTAATATTGTGCTGAACCATGTTCAACAACAAAATTGAGAAAAATCAAACAGACAGGTTTATTACCTAAAGAAGAATACCAAACCACAACACAGGCTTCTGAGAAAAAAAACTGTAATGAAAGTTATAATGAGTGAGTTGCAGAGAGAACCTCGCGTCAGTTTTACACCCTTTTGCTGAGCCATGTTGTCTCTCAAATAATACTCTAAACAAGCCCCCTGCCTGTAATATCTAGTTACACACAGCTCTGAGCTGATGGCCTGTGATAGGAGCATTACATCTCCATTGCATCACTGTTGGATAAGTTTGGGGACAGGAATAAAATGAAATGCAAATTACCACAGAGCATTAACTGTTCCAAAACACAGCCTGCAGATTGAAAGCATGCATGCAGCAGCGGCTAGGCAACAGCCGTGCCGTCAAATCCCCTATGTGAGGACCAAGGTCTGCAAACCACCAGAACACAATGAGTTGGACCACAAACTGGCCTCGTGGCCACTTGGACAGCGATAGGTCCAGAACCTCACCACAGGTTAAATAAGAGTGTGACCAGAGTCTAACCGACAGATCCCAAAATTTAGAGCCAGAGTCCCCACGACACGATCCTACTTTGGCTCTGAAAGTGGTGTCAGGGCCATGCAACAGAGGACAGCGGCAAACTGTTTTTAGTTTCTGGTACACCTCAAAAAAACTACAAAAGATGACCAGTTGAATTATGTTGGGTGCTTACAATATTGCAATCACGATTTTGGACTGTGACACTCACAGGTCTTCCCCTTCTTGTATTAAAAAAAACAAAAACAAATCTGAGCATGAACTGATTTAGGGTTAGTAGAAACTAGCAAAAGGAGAAAGAAAAGTGATTCCTGCAATTTCCTGGATAGGTGTTAGTAGGGAATTATTAATATTACAAAGAAATAAGCAGATGATGAATGTACCTTTGTATAATGCCTAACTATATCCATAAAAACATTTCATTAACATCTACAAATGCTGAAGTCTAGTGGACAGTAGTTGAACCATTAGATGTGTATAGTATAGATGTGGGGCACAGTGCCAAGAGGACGTCCGGCTGGTAGTGGCTGGGGTGTGGGCTGAGGCTAGCTAAGGACAAACCAGAGACTTGGAGCCACTCCAGCATATAGTATGAGGTTCTGGATGAGGTCCAAGCCAGCTGGGGAGCAACAGAGTCAAGTCCTACAGTAACCTGGATCTGTGCAGCCTGGCCGCACCGCTGACAGATTTATCAACCTGGACCTGGCTTGGCAGAATCAGCTGCTTAAACTGCAATATATCTACGACTATATCTCACTCATTCACTGCAAACCACCCCGTACCCCCACCCCCCTCTTTTCCCCTTCTGGTCTTTGCATTAATTGCTTTGGTTTTATTATCCATATTCGAGTTTGATGTTCTATCTATTAAAGTCAATTTTACTCACTCCCTCACTTTCAGCTACAGAAAATTCCACTTCACCCTCATGTGCGCATAATTGAAAATTATTATGCACTCAACACCGGTCCATTAATTTCCATGAGTGTAGGAGTCCATGGCACATCTCATATTCAATTGATACCTCATGCTGTAGCAACCCTTCCAATAACATCAACTATTATTTTTTAATCCATCAATATTAAAGCAAGCTTAATAACATTCGCCATGACTGCAGGCACTTTGAGCTGCAGCAATATGGTAGAATAAAGACTGTATGAGGGGAGAGGCAGCTGGAAGGAGGCAAAGAGTCAAGGAGTTTGCTGTGCTGCTGGGGTGAGGCGAGCGCTGAGCGGCACACCTGCCTGCCTGATTAAGCCATGGACAATGAGGCCTCTGTTGCTACCTGTCCACCTGTCTACAAAGTGGAGCCCCTTCGCTCTATCTCTGCGGCCCTGAATTCCTCTCTGCCCCTCCCTAGCTTCTGTCCACCTCAGGGTCTGCTGGATATTAATAAGGACACGCTCTCATGCACGCACACACATTACTAGAGAAAACAGATTTACAGTCTAATATTTCCATCAACATTCTTTCCCTAAACCTGTCAGCATGACAGCAATGTCATGCAGCTATGACTGTTTCAGTCATTTAGACATGATGCATAATGTATTCATTTTGTTGTCCAGTGCTACACACTTGTGAGCTGCATGGACACTCTGGACACACTGAATTTCATTTTGTGACTGTGGCAATTGTCAGACAAATACAACAACAACAAAAGATACAGTATTGCAATAAAGGACAGACATTAGACAGCATAGTGCTCCACAACAACATCAACAACAATCAAAAATCAAGTACAACAAAATTCAAATGACACAACCATCATTCAAAATGATTTGTTTTAACAGAGCTATAGTGGAAGGTATGAAGGATCTGTGAGCACATGTAGTCAAAGAGTCATTATGGTAACACTTCACATCCACCAGATCTGATACATCACAGATCAAAACCTGTTGCCTACATTACCCACAATGCAACCCACCAACAGTTTGATTGGAAATTGGGGTGTGTTATTCTAGTAGAGGCTAATGTAGCCTCGAGCTGCTGGCCTCAACCAAAGATGAGAAGCAGGCTACAGAGGTCTGGTAAACTCACTTCTTTCTAACTCCACACCCCAAGATTTTTTTTTCAAACTTGTAGTCTTCAGCCCCAAACTGATGTTGACATCACTTGAGGCAATTTATCAGACATTCTGCAGCTCCTCTGGAGTCACAAAAGGATTTATTCAACTTTTTTTCCCACATATACAGTAATACTCCCCAAGACCTGTAAACAAACTTTGATGTGTAAAATCAGTGGAGCAATAGAAGAGGACCAATATCTATCTGTCATCTCCAAACTGTCAAAGCTTGCGAATAAAGTATAATCATTGTAATCCTCTTCCTGTGTTTGAGTCCCATGATAGTTTCATCAATTACTGACCCTACATATTTATATTAATTTCAAATTCAATACATCCTCCACTGATAGCTACTTGTTCATGTGTCTTTGTGCCTTTTCTGAAATTAAACATCATTTCCTTAGTTTTCTTGGTATTTAGTGGAAGAAAACTGTCCTGATTCCAATCAACTCATCCACACATCCACAATACTAAGTTTCATCTTCATCGATCAAACCAACAATCACCTTGTCATCAGCAAATTTAAATTGAAAACATGCTATAAAACATTCGCTGCTGACTGTACTGCTGTACTGATATTAGTCATCTAATTACTACAACTTCTGCTGAATGTCTGCAGTAAATCTCTCATTAGTTGGATATTGATTAAGGATCATGTCTTTAACTTTTTTCTTCCTCTCCTCTTCTCTCACCAAAGATATGCTGAATGGTTTTTCAGTCCCAAACAGCAGCATGCACCCTGCTGTGTCCAGATCCTCTTTTATGTACAAGACATCTGTGTGGCTCCAGATCAACTCAAGCAGTTTCCTTTTTTTGCACCACTGTGTGTTTTAGGGGAAGTGTTTGTATGAGAGATTACTGCAGCCTATGTAAAGAGAGGTATTAATAGTATGTCTGTTTATGTGTATAAAGAGAATGCTGAACATTCCAGTTACCCCTGCGATACTGTACTTTAAATAATTATCATAATGATTCAACAAACTTCATGAAGGAGATGGGAAGGGATGCATGAGGGATTCTTTGTAACACACCCACCTATCAGCCAAAACTAACAAATACCCTGTTTGCTCCTGCCTTGCTATCCCCTTATCTTCCATCTGTTTCTAAACCATCCTTGAGCCTTTTCTCCCCCACATATGAACTGCCTGGACCACAGTTTGTGTTATATGAAGAATGTAGACAGTATCACAGACACCAATGATGAATGATGTGAAAATCAACGTTTAGGGGGATCATTGAGTTCAAATCAGTTCACTTTCAGATTCTGGGTCAGTTTTGTATAAATTCAACAACTATGCCACAGTGTTTTGTTCCCAATCGTAACAACAAAGTGCTCTGAATTTAATACAACTCAGATTTGCGCCTCTGGCTGTCTTCCTTTTCCACAGCAGTAGTAGATGAGGCTGGTGTCATAGTATTTAGAGCCAAACTGTAGGAACTAATTGTTATAACATAAACCTATTTGTCACATTATCCAGAAGACTCTTTTCTTTTCTTTTTTTTTTTTTTTGAGAAACATTGAGGATATAATCAAAAGAATCTTTGAAATGGAGATTTACAGTTGGGGAAAATACTTCTGGAACCAATATCTCCTCCCACTTCACAACTGAATGTCACTAATATTAAACAAAACTACTTTCATACATACAGTTTCTTCAGTGTGTTTATGATTATCTTATTCTCACAGGAAACCAAAGTAGTGTCATACTGAGAGGTGGTATATCAATGGTGGTTTCACTTTTTCCCTGAGAACCCCACATCCTTATCATTATGTGCATCACATGTTCATGTTCCTGACTCTGGACTTTTACGCGAGGAGCATCGATGGAGAGAGTATTAGGGGGTTGTCCGGGTCTGTGGATACTGGTACAAATGGTCGCGATTTCATTATGGCAGTGACTTCTGCTATTAATGTAGAGAGCACTTCATGGGTGAGGCGAGTGTTTAGTTGGAACAACATAGATTCTTCTTGCAGTGCCTATCATTCTCTCCCAACAGCCCCCCATATGTGATGCGTGTGGTGGGTTGAACTCCCAGACACATCCTTGTTTACTAAAATACCATTATATATTTGGGTCCAGCTGGCTTCTGCCCATCTTTCCTTGTTTGCACCGATGAAGTTAGTTCTGCAGTTGGACCTCAACTGCTTAACCTGGCCTCTAATGGTGAAGAAACACCTGAGTGCATTCATGCAACTCAACGTGTCCATGGACTCTATCAGCTCAACATGAACTGCTCTTGAGCTCATACAACTGAACATGATGGCCCATCTCTTGCCTCCTGCCTGTCCTCCTCGGGTCCGCCTAGCTGCAACTGACCAAGGACCAAAGACGTCTAGTCCCACATATGTAAATGACTGGAAAGACAGAGACTGGAAAAGCGTTGGAAGCGGTCTGGGGTGAGTATCTCCTTGTTCAGGTAAGTATTGTAGGTCTTTACCTCTGGTCTGATTTCAGTGTCATTTTCGGGTTCTATTAGGTTGAAGCTTTCACTTGTTTGTCACTTGTGATGGTTTTGAGGACTGGCGTATACGTTGGACCCTGTTGTGGACATAGACGTAGAATCTTTTAGTCACATTATGAATGTAACCAAGGATTACCTTACTGTTATTATAGAAGTTTTTACCATTAAGCTTGTCGTCTAGCTTGTCTTGGATGAGATCTGCCATCTCAACAGCTAAGACAGCCACGCACAGCTCCAATCGTGGGATGGTAGGTTCAGATTGGGGTGCTAGCCTTGCCTTACCCATGACGAATCCAACCTCACTTTGTCCATCTTTTTTGAACTGTCTTCAGGTATCCGATTGCTTTTGTCGAGGCATCCAAGAACACACATAGCTTGGTGTGCTCTGCCTTAAAAAGGGCAATGTTCGAGTAAGTACGTGGTACGTGAAGCTGTCTGATATCTTGGCCTGATATCTAAGTGTCCCTCTTGTCAAGTTTTCCTTCTGGAAGAGGAGTATCCCAGTCTGAGAGTTCAGAGGTAAGCTCTCTTAAGAGAGCCCTTCCCTGGATGGTGACGGGTGCCAACAGACCCAGGGGATTGAAGATACTGTTTACCATGGATAAAACCCTATGGCGAGTGAATGGCTTGGGTTCCGTCAACACAAGGAAGGTGAAGGTATCTGTGGCGATCTGCCAGAGGAGCCCCAAGCTGCGCTGTGTGAGCAGTATCCCTCCAGTGAGGTCTAGGTCCTTGACGATCATTGCACAGTCCTCAGGGGGAAAGGCCTGTAAGACAGTTTGGCTGTTTGAGATGAACTTGTGGAGACGAAGGTTTGATTCCCCCAGAGAGGCCTGCGTTCTCCTTATTTAGTCAATTGCTTCGTGGTCAGTTGGTATGGATATCAAGCCATCGTCAACATAGAAATCTTTCCACGAATTCAACGGTGTCAGCACCATGCTGCTGTGCTCCCTCTCTAATGGCTCTTCTCAAACCATTGATGGCCACAGTTGGGGCTGGGGATGGGGATGGGGATGAACGTCCAAAATGTGGACTTTCATCCAGTACTCAATGACCTCCTTGGTAATGTCGTTTTCCTGGTGCCACAAGAAACGGAGAAAGTTGCGGTGGTCTTCGTTCACTTTCAAAACAGTGGAACATCTGTTGGATGTCTGCTTACACTGCTACCTTCTCTTTCCGGAAATGGAAACCCAATTAGAGTGTTATTTAAATCTGGGCCGGTTAGCAACACGTCATTGAGGGAGACACCACAGTACTGAGCGCTGGAGTCAAAGACTACCCTGATCTGGTTGGGCTTCTGAGGATGATATATGATGATATACTGATGGTATACTCTTAACGTAGGAAGATATCAGCATTCCTCGCTATCGTTCAGTGGTGGTGCCACCTCGGCGTGTCCATTTTGGAGGATCTTTTGGAAGACCCATGAATGCAAAGTACTGTTCTTGCATTTCTGGTTTTCTTTTCAGTACTCTCCACAGAGACATGTTGTTGGGAAGACGCTGGCATGGTTCCCTGAAAGGGAGTGGAGCAACCAAACTATTCACATTGTTTCTGTAGACATTAGCATCCATTTTGTCCAGGAAGATCGTATCCTCGATTGATGGAGCAGGTTTGTTGTCATGTTCTGTTTTATTTATCACTGTTTTTCCCAGTGTCTTCTCTGTAGCTTTGGCTGCTAGGTTGAAGCTGTCCTGTGTTCCCTTGACATGCATGTAGCTTGTGCATGGTTGAAAAATTGAATGACAGCCACCTTCCAGCATATTAGTCTTGAAGCTGTTGACTGTCAGCCTATGAACATTTCCCAGGCACACTTCTCCCACTACCACCCAGCCAAGGTCTAGAAGTTGTGCAAAAGGAGCATTGTGTGGCCCGTTAATCTGCTGTCTGACCTTGTGCATTCTCAAAATGTCTCTTCTGGGGAGAAACAGAATTTCTGCATTTGGATCTAGTTCCAGGAGGTGTTTGGTGATATGCTGGAGATGGTGTTGGTGTAGCACGGCACTTGGTGTTGGAATCTCTGAACGATTCAGGATCTCACTACACTCAATGAGCAGTGAGAGAGAGAAATTACCACTTTGCCATCTAGAGATTTGACTTGGAATCCTTCGGCACGTCTCCCTGACATTTCTACTAAACCAGAGCAGGTTCTCAGCTGATATGGGAATGGTTTGCCCTCTAGACCAAAAAGGTTGAAGAACTTTGCCAGTTTGGCCAGTGTACGATTGCTCTGGTCATCCATTATCACGTAGGCGTTGACAGCCTTGTGCCTAGCATCTTTTGGATATACCTTTGTGAGGCAGATCTTTGCGTAGGAGCGGCTCCATTGGCCTGCACTGCAAACCTCTGTGCAGTTTGAGCTAACAACAGCTGGGTTAACATTAGCTTCTCCCTCCCCACCATTCTATTATGACAGTGAAGGAGCCTTTGGGGTTTGAGGTTGCAGGCCAGGATGCATGGCTGTGTTATGGTAGGTGCAGTCACATTCCAGGCACTTCACTGATGACTTGCAATCTTTGGCAAGGTGTGAGGTGGATGCACAGCATCTGAAACATATTCCTTTCTCCTTGAGGAAGGCCTTTCTCTCGTTGATTGATTTGTTTCTGAATGCTCTACAATCCTGGAGTGAGTGTGGTTTGTTGTGCGCTGGGCAGGTCTTGGTCAGTTCATCATTTGTTTTGTTTGTCATTTCTTATTGTCGAAATGTCTGTTTTGTGTACTGAGAAAGTTCTGTCATTGTTGAATTTCTTCAAGGCATGTCTCTCTGCAGTGGTTGCAGTGCTCCCTTGGTGCATGAAGTTGTGCTGTTTGGCCTCATAGCACACTAATCTGCAGAAGTACTCAAAGGGAAACCAACCATTGTTCTTTTCTTCGTATCTCAAGCCAGTGGACAGCCATTTCTCTTGAAGTCCAAAAGGTAGTTTTTCTGAGATTGGCGAGATGCCTCGTAAGGTGTCCAAATACGACAGACCCGTGAGATGACCATCTTCCTTGGCACCAAGGATCTCGGTCAGCAAATCGCCAAGCTCACGGAGCTTGACATGGTCTCTGGTGGTGCGCTTTGGGAAACTCTCCCACCACTGAAAAAGTGACTTCTCCATAATCTCTGGGTTGGCATAACACTCACAGAGATGCTCTCAAGCTTTGTGTAGCACCTCGGTGGGATTGCCAATATACACTGAGCGTATGTGTTTTACGTATTGACATGACTCTTTGCCAAGCCACTTTGTCATGAGGTCAAGTTGCTCTGCTGCACTCAGATTAATACCACTGATTGTATTGGTGAATGAGGCATACCATGTGTGGTAGTTTTCGGGCTTGTCATTAAATTGGCACAGGCCTGAGGTTGTGAGATCTCGTCTGGCTAAGTACTGTGCCAAGGGTTCTGCTACAGGTGTTCAGATGGCTAGAGAAGCTTGTTTTGAGACATAGGGCTGAGCGTGGACGTTCATTCGTTCAGGAGTGTATGGTTGAAAGTTTTCATTCATGTGTTGAGGTAAGTATGGTTGACTGTTTCCATTCTGATTGGATTCTGGCCATTAGATTTCTGTCTTGACTTGGTTTTTTGTTGGTGAAGGTATACAGTATAGTAAAGTATACATCATTGGCTGCTTTAAATTCAACTTTAAAGTTGCCTAATGATGGTTGCACGATGTCTTCTGCATATGACTTCTGCTGTGTTATGAAGCTCTCATCTGTTCCCATACAGGATGGGCCCGCAACAGGTGAGTGTGGGGAGTAAGCACATTGTTTCAGGGCATTTTGTGAATATTCACTTGTACGTTCGATTTTATTTTCAGACTCTGCTGCTGCAGCTTCATCTTTAATTTGCAAACCTTCTGCCATTTTCAAAACCTGTGCTTCCACTGCTGCTGCTTCTGCTTCACATTGTAGCTGTAGCACTTCCAGTTCTGCGTCTAACTGTGCACTCTAGTGCTTGCCTCCAAATCCTTTTTAGCTGACTCTAACTTCAGCTTTAGTTGCTGTGATGCATATGCTGCTCTTATCTTAGCTGCCTCGGCCTTAGCCCGGGCACGTCCTGCCGTGCTGGACGAAGAGGCTTCTGATCTTACACTTGAGGTTGCTGATTTTACACTTTTGGAAGCCATTTTGATAATTTGCAAATACTGATCTCTTTTGTCTTTTCACTTTAGTGTTCTCATAAGGGCGCAAGAACCGCAGACTAAACACAAAGCTAAACTCCACTCAAAATGACGAAAAGAGTCATCATCATAGTTGAAGAAACATTTACTGGTAACTCCTTTACAATGACATGGAGTGAAAACTGCAGGATAATAAAAACACAGAAAAGGAAGTCTTGTGTTGTTTTTTACAAACTTAGAATTGTACTGGAATTAGCATTGCAAAGGCATGAACTACCTTGTATATACTTGTAAATACAATGTTTTTTAATCTTAACTTATTAAATACATTTTCATCAAATAACCCTTAATATATAAACTTTAACATGTAAATAATGAAATACAACAACTTACAACATTGATTTATCAGTCCTTGTATGTAGATGTGAATGGATCTATGTACTGATTAACACATGGCTTTCCCTGCATTTCCGGCATTTCCTGGTCTGACTGACAGGAAGTGATGTATTTGAACTAACTTTATAGAACATTTTAAACAAACAATACAATTCAATACAAAAGCAATAATTAAAATTACAAAATTATAATTTACGTCTTGTAGACATCACACATCACACACATCACATGGCCATTAGCTAGGCCAATTAACCCTTAAATAACCGACTCCCCTGTTGTGTGTGTTTGTGAGAGAGAAAGTTTGCCATTGCAGTTTTTTCACTTCATGAGAACACAAAAAGTCTATGATGTAAATTAGCTATAATGTACAGCACAGCTGTGTTTTTACCAGCACAAAAGGTCACTCATCAAGTGGAACCATTCTGTTAAACACATTTTAAAAGCTAATAGACACAGGATTTAAAACTTTTGGATAACAATGGTAATTTTTCTAAAATGTAGCAACACATCTGAAGAGAAAACCTGCAGAAGAATGTTGGTAATGAGGTCCTACAGTGAAGAGCCTGGTGCTCCATAATGCTTGTTTTTCCCTTTCAAGCTTCCAAGAGGCGTACTTTTAAAAAATGATAATAGATGTTAAACTGCATATGGTTAAGAGGCTGTGATTCTTTCCAGCGGATTTAACAAAAGCACTGACATTCTGACGTAGCAGATTTGTCAAAAACGATTTGCCACATTTTTCCAAAGCAGACTAATGAAAACCTTTTTGGAGAGTGGAGAAAGTGTCTAAGGCTGTATTGTTAAATGCCCACTTTTAAAGCCCTCCCAGCTGTGCTCTGTCCCACTGCCAACCATATCCATTAGAAAAAACCTCAAGGGTTCCTACTTGTATTGTTTTATGTGAATCTAATACCCGATATTCAGATTATATGACCCTGCATTCCAACTTCACCACAAACATAGCAGCAAAACCTTTGTGTGGGTGGAAACTTTGTTACAGCTCAGACTGAAAAATGGACAGATAAAAGTTGTGGTTTCTCCCTATCAATGATAATCCACTTTCCCACCATTCTCCTTGTTGTTCCACTCTCTAGCACATCAACACAGACCATGATTTAGATAGACACAGATATTGTGTGGTCAAGTGCCAGTAGAGGGTTAATGTTGGAGCTGAAGGTAACGTTTTTAGTCCAAGAGCAATAAAATAACCAATAAGTAGGTTGAGAACTCATTTCCAGAGTTTATAAACTAGCTACTTATTAATGCATTATTAATGGGTTTGCCAATAAAAAGGTATAAATTGTGATCTCTACACACATTTTGAACATTTTACTCTGCTTGTCCTTAAAGGTATAATCCTTAAGATTTTTATCAAACCCCATTTTTGATACTATTTATGGTCAGCACTTTTTCAGCAATAATCATTCAATGCCTTTGCATAGTGTAATTACCTCTCTGTAGTTGTCATTGGTAGTGGCAGAGTTTGCCAATCCCACAGTGAATTCAAATTCCCTTCTCATACCAGAGGGCTTCACAGGAATAAACAGCATGTAATCCAGCATCATTGTTTACAGTTTCATCACACTGATATCAACGTCAATGTTTACTACCCACACCATGAGCAATATGAAATCAGATCACAGCTGCAATTATTTTTGACTGACCTCTTTATTAAAACAATGTGATTTTGTTTGACTTCATTATAAACAGTTGCTCTTCTGTTGTATTTCTGACAAAGCAGCTGTTCAAGGATTATTTGCTGTAGCATTACTGTAAATCCCTCTTGGTGTTACCACCAGTAACTACAGGTGTTGCCAAATCAACCAGAACTTCAATCTTAAAGATAACAACTTTAAACTACTGTATAGCCAACAAACAAACTCTCCTACAGGACACTTTTCTAAATCAATTTCCGCTTCAAAGCAACAGTAACAAAAAACAGAAAAACATTCATGGCGTTCTCTTATTTCAGTATTATGTTACTTACTCCACTTCACAATCTGCAGAAGAGACAACGAGCCCAGGAGGGATTAAGAAGATGATGGAGTCTGAGTGGTTTCTGTGCCACTAAATATCACATGAAATTGACTGCACAGTGTGTTTTGGAATTGAAAACACAACTTTGCAATGCAGATGTTGGAAAATGTCTAAATTTACAGTATGTTTGTGATAAAGTTTATTGAGGTGGAATGTTTATCATTAAGTTTATCAAACATTAGTTTATGAGGTTATCAAACTTAAGACAATTAAATCTAAAGAGAAACCACCATGGAGAACTGGGGATATTATTAACCTAAAGGAAAACTGTAGAAAAGCTGAGCGTCAATGGAGAAAAACTTTTCTCAACTATTGACAGCCTCATAAATCCATCTCCAAAAAGCCACTCTTTCATCAACTCAACATCAAAATGTAAAGAGTTTGCAGCATTTTTCAGAGACAAGATAACAAAAATCAGGTTGGATCTAAACCATGTTATACACAATGTGCGTGAGCCCCTGTCTTTGGACATTTTCCCTCTGCCTAAGACTGCTATGAATGATTTTGCTGACTTTGACAAAGAAATGCTCAGGAATGAAGTGATGCAACTAAAACCCTCCACCTGCTCACTTGACCCTATCCCCACCACCTTTTTAAAGACTCTGTTAGAGGATGATTTGCTTGCAATTGTAAATCGTTCCCTGCTGACTGGTATTTTCCCCCTGACACGGAAAACTGCTATTGTGAAACCCCTCCTAAAGAAAAGCAACCTGGATCCTTTAGTGCAAAAAATTTTAGGCCAATTCCAAACCTTTCTTTTTAAGTAAAATTCTTGGGAAATTAGCATTTAAACAGCTAAATGATTACCTAAATTTCAGCTGTATATTTGAGAGGTTTCAATGTGGCTTTCGTCCTCACCACAGCACTGAGACAGCGCTAGTTGAAGTTGTACATGACCTGAGGATTAACATGGATAACAAGAAACTCTCAATATTAAGTGCTTTTAGACTTAAGCGCTGCTTTTAATACAGTTGACCATGACATCCTTATTAACAGACTACAGAGGTGTGTTGGCCTCTCTGGCTCAGTTTTAGATTGGTTTAGGACTATTTTGTCTTCCTTGGTGACCACTCCTCGGCTAACACTAGTATAACATGTGGGGTTCCTCAAGGCCCCATTCTTGGACCTGTGTTGTTCAGTTTCTATATGCTGCCACTGGGAAATATCATCAGAGAACACGGGTTTCATTTTCATAGCTATGCCAATGATACACAACTGTACATCTTTTTATCACCCATTGACATCAGCCCTATTGATAAACTGGTTCAATGCATTGATCATGTCAACTTGTGGATGTCACATAATTTCTTCCAACAAAGATAAGACCAAGGTTTTAATAATTGGAGCAAAGGTCCAGATTATGCACTAATTTAAAATCCCTGGCACAAAACGCCAAGCCCCTAAAAAATACTTCTATTCTTGGATTTGGATTTTGAATCTCACAGTAATCTGACTAAAACTGCCTTTTTTCACCTTAGAAATATTGCTAAAGTGCAACCGTTTCTCCCCCAGGCAGATACTGAAAGACTTATCCATGCTTTTATTACTAGCAGGCTTGATTACTGCAATGCTCTCCTAAGCTACAGATCATTCAGAATGCAGCAACACATGTACTAACCAAGACCAGAAGGAGAGCACACATCTCATCTGTCCTAAAGTCCCTTCACTCTTTGCTTGTCAGGTTTTAGAATAGATTTTAAGATCCTCTTATTGGTGTTCAAATCACTCAATGGACTAGTGCGTGAATACTTATCAGACATGCTTTTAGTGTATGCTCCCTCTAGATCACTCAGGTCTGCTAGCACTGGCCTTTTAGTTGTTCCCTGGGTGAGGACAAAAAACTACGTGGAGGCAGCATTTAGTGTCTATGGTCATCGCCTCAAGAACAGCCTGCCAGAGGAGCTGAGAGCATCACAATCTGTAAACACTTAAAAGAAATCTTAAGACATACCATTTTTTTAGCTTAGCATTCTCTTAATCCATTTTAATTTAATCTACCCTCTTTTACTGTGCTAAACAGGTCTCTCTCTTCTACCATGTCTTTTTTTCCTATATTATCATTTATTTATATTACCGTTTATTTTCACTGTAGTTGTATTTTCATTGTTGTATTTTCATTGTATTATTAAGCACCTTGTATTGCAATTTTGCACGAAAGGTGCTATATAAATAAAGTTTGATTCGATTTGATTATTATCATCACAGAGACCTACTCTATGACCAAATTACTTAATTATTAATTATTAATAGTTTCCTTTGGACAAAAAAGGTTTTAGATGCAGAAATCCTTAACTAACCTGAGGAGAGACAACAGAGAAAGGCCTTGACTGTGTCTTTATTTGACTTTTTCCAACTTCTTACATGTAGCTGAGATAAGGGGCCATGCTGACATTTATAAATGTCTTTGGCTATATTTAGAAAATAAAGAGGAGCTGAGAGAAGTGTGGATGAGTGACAGGGCCTCTACCTGCTCAATACACTTCACATCATAGCAGATCTGTCCAGCAGAGAGCAGACTCACAGCGAGGCACATCTACTGGTGGCAGTACAGACCATCGCCCTGTGGTTTCACTGAAACTGGCCAATTGCTTCAAGATGTAAGTGCATTACAAAGTGTGTTTGTAATTGTGTATGGCCATGTGTATGTGTGTGTGTGTGTGTGTTTGTGCATCGTATTGTCACAGGTGTTTGCAGGTGACACACAAATTGGGTTTTCCCCATTAACTGGTGGCATTAGTGTTTTCTTGTCATGCAAAATGTACAGTGTGCGTGTGTGTGTATGTGTGTGTATTGCGTCTGTGGTATGTCTCCTCCTGATCTCAGGAGGCTGTTTTCACAGACTCACAGTCTCATTAGTGGCCCCACTATTAGCTGTGATTAAAATGTTATCATGCCTCTCTTCTTCCCTTTCACAGCTTCCTCTCCCCCTCCCCATAAAGGTTTGTGGGATAATGAGGTCGTTTATTTGTCTGTCTGTGGACACACACACACACACACACACACACACACACACACACACACACACACAGTAGACAGTAGATTTCTAACCTCCAAATAGAGATGTGGGGGAAAGAAAAAGAAGTGAAAGTTGTTTTTAGAACATGAAGCAGAAACAGATTCATAAAAAGATCCATAAAATGACCCCCTCAAATCTCTCTCACATGGCCTCTGTCTCTCTCTCTCTCTCTCTCTCTCTCTCTCTCTTTCTCTCTCTCTCTCTCTCTCTCTCTCTCTCTCTCTCTCTCTCTCTTCTCTCTCTCTCTCTCTCTCTTTCTCTCCTGCCAGACACATTAAGGAATGTATCATTCTGTGTGCTTTGGCAGCAGATCAGCACTGGCTGCCTGAGCGAAGTGAGCGTGGCTGCAGATGGCTATCCGCCTTATCTGCTGCTAATAAATCTCACAAAGGGACCTTAAAGGATCTTATACTCAGACTAAACTCTGTACCCCTTAACCTCTTTCTATCACCCAACACACTAACGAGTAACATACAGTACCCAGTGCATCTGCTGTAAATATTAAATTCAATATCATCAAAGCTGATTGGCTTGGCTTGCTCATTGTGCTCATATGTGGCTACAAGGGGCCTCAGAACATTTGATTTTGAGTCTATCATAGTTTACAGTACAAGGGGGCTACAATCAGATCTATAAACCACATACAGTACATTGTATAGTCTGTGCTCTATCTGACTACAGTCAAAGGACTGTGGATGTTGCACGGTATACAAACTCTGCTCTAATCATGGATACACATTATGCATACAATAATAAAGTACAAAGACAGGAAAGCTGCATGATAGATTGCATACAATTCTTTTAACATTAAGGTTTGTGTCTATGCAGTGTTTTTTTGAGTGTTTAACAGTGTGTTTACAAGTCTAGTGTTCCCTTTATGCCTCCACATAAAGAATCTCTGCACTACATGTCCCATTCATCCGTATTTGAAATCCTGCCAAGTATACAAGAAAGTTTAATACTGCTCCCCAATAAGAATAGAGGAATATTTGTCTTTACACAAGTAACAACATGCTCCCCTGGTAGGGAGCCACTGCAATCAGTGAAACGGTGACAGATGCTATTTAACAGCACATCACTCTCCTTTGAATCATCTCAGTTGTTTATTTTATCTCATTCTAGTATCTGGTTGTGGTTTTTCTGTTTCTCAAAGGGAAAATATGAGATATATTTCTTGTAATGGGAACATCTGCATCCCAGATAAGTCGATGATCAAAGAGTCAACTGACCATCACCTCCTGACCATACAGTACACTGTTATTTGGCCAGGAAGTGTTTACTCAGGCAGGCATACCCACACCCACACATAGCATGATCCAAAGTCTGGAGCTGGGTCCTTCCACACACAAAGACAGACAGGGTGGGCTGGATACCACCTCTGCCCTTTAGCCCTGATCATAACGAGGAGAAACCATACAGAGAAGAAGACTCACTTTCACCACAACCGCTGAATGTACTAACACGTTCTGTTGCAGTCACACCAGAACAATGCCACTACAATCCAAGCACAACATCTGTTCCAGTCAGAGAGTAAGTGACTGCCAGAAACATGTTCTAAAACTAAATAGCATAAAAGCAATGGAGTAAAAGAGAAATAAAAGAAAGAGAGACACATGAAAAGGAAAACAAGAAAGTCTGTATTTCCATTAGATATTCTGTGTTTTTTGTGGCACACCGTGTCATTTTCCGAGTGGTTACGCTCCCACACTGCACCAAGCTCGGAGTTTTTTTCTCCTAGGTGATAAAATCGCATTGACATTAAAAGGTGCTAATTGCCAGAAATTGAAGTGAAATTAATGAAAAGAGAAAGGATAAATAACATTAGAATTTACTGGAATGAGCATGAATATTTATACAGCAGGAAGTGTGTGTGTGTGAGATTACTGTAAAGTGTGTGTGTGTACAGGGAAAGTATACATTGTACAGTATTAAAAAGGTGACCACTGTATTGTAGTCAGTGCAACATGTATGTAATCTATTTATGAAATGATGTCTTTTGAATGTTGCATATATTGTTGTTAAATAGTCAAATTAAATTCAAAATAAGCTAAAATAATTTTACTGTACTGAAAGTCTTTCATTTTTCAAATGTTTGATACCTCATTTTATAATGAAAAATATCTGCAGGTAACTTTCTTGCATGCATTGTATGCATTTTATATACTTAAATCAGTGCTTTCTTTAACCAGTGAATCAACAATTAATTAAGTCATTAAGTGTTTAAAATATCTGGCTTGTTAATCAGAAGTAAAAATGAATTGTCAGGATATTGTATTCACATTAATTTGTTCCGCTAGTTTGCTTATGTGCTAGTAGATCATCTTTATTGTCAGTATTATGTGCTTGCAGAATTTTATGGGTAGCTACACTGCTTCCCCTCTAACAAAATGGGGGCCTTTAAATTGTTCAGCCATGGGAAAAACATCCAGGACGCTCTAAAGCAGCAGCCATAGCCAGAGACAGAACGAGCTATAGGTTTACAAGTTACTGGGCCTTCTCTCACACTTGGCAGGGAAAGTTAATGGCAATTACAAAGGATTAAATAAACTATTTCTTAAGGCAGGCATGTAAAAGAGGTTGTTAAAGTCAGGTAAATGTTCCTCTGGTGTCAACCTCTTAAAGTCTTCCCATCTCCTCTCCCAGGAATCTAATCTATAACATATGGACATAATAGCTGCCAAGGACAGGGGGAAAGACTGCACAAGTCAGCCAAAATAATTAGATTCAGCAATTAATTGTGGCACTCTATCTAAAGAAACAGGGTCTTAATGTACAATATCATCTTCTGTTGCACCTGACAGTGTAACATCACCTACTATAGGCTATAATATTCTCTCATCTAATATATCTGTGACTGTCACGTCATTTGACCGTCTCTCATATTAGTCATGGAATTCTTTGCTTTAGAAAGACATTTTTTAGCGTCCAATTTTATCCTAGAGGAAATCCTACATTTCATGATTTAGTATGTATGCAAGAAGCAGTTTTTCATGATGATAAATGAAAAGGTATTTATTCGTGCAGTTAGCAAAACTTGCTCCTCTTTGAGCGCTCTGGGCACTTTTCCTGTTAGTGTTACAGAAGCCAACTTTTTAAAGACCTGCGGTGATTCTACCCTAATGACTCCTAGTGTGTGTAGAGTGTGCATATACAGTTTGAGTGTATGTGAGCGCCCAGCCACAGAGTGCACTTCAGGACACATGGCTACTGTTAAGACGCTGGCTGTGATCACGGGGATGGGCGCTTGATTTGGAGGAGGCATAATGACTTTGGATTGTGAAACAATTACAAGGATCTGGGGATGAATATTGAGATGTGTTGCCAGACTCCTGGCTACGCAATTTAAAATTTCTTCGCAATCAAGTGTTTTTGCAGCAGTCATATTAAAGGTAAATCAAGGGAAAGGAGAAGTCATAGAGGAGAGAAAGAGGAATAAAATAGTGGGAGTTTAGACTTGAAAAGAATAAACTAACACACCCACTCAATATCTGCCTTCAGTTTGCTGAGATTTGTCAGGGTAGCCACCTAATTTTCTGTCCCTGCGGCGTCACATTAGACAGCACATAATGTATAAGTGAAAGCTAGCAGTTAGTCTTATTTCTTCTACTCCAAAGGACAGTCCAGGTGAGTGTGACTGTGACAAAGCCATGGCTCAAGGTAAATGAAACGAATGCTTGGAAGCCAAAGCTGAACATATTGAAAACAACAAACAATACGAAGATACTGATAATGAACAAATAAATTAAAATAACATATCTTGTTATACACCACATGAGAATTTATACATTTAGGCACATACTGTATATGTTTTAGTCATCTAAGAGATACCTGGGATATTGTACCAGCAATCATAATACTTTTCGTGGCATCTGTCACCCATTGCCCCAGCTTACATAGCCAGGTCACGGCCTCTCTCTTCAAAGGCCTTCACGTCTGCAGCACTCATTATTACCCCTCGCTTCCCACAGGAGGGCCTGCTGTCATCTGCCCAGTAGCCACTGCTGACCACCATCCATCTGTGTACCCTCCCACCAGCAGGCCTTTCAGCACACTCATAAAGGTTCAGGATCTACGGCATCAACACCACTGGAACAGAGTCTTTGTTTGCTTTGAGGACACAGGCCTCCATATACAATAAAATTTAACCCTCTTGGACCTGAATCTGTTTCACTTGCAAGATTTTTCTTTCTTTCTCCCATGTAGAAATGAGACTAAATCATTTTCTTTTATTTCAACTCGTGAATATTAAATTTCTGTTCATGTCTGCTACAACAGATGCCAGGATTGAGACTGTAAAATTTCTTGAAAACATTATGATGGTTTTTCCCATTACTTGGTGTGTTAACCATACTTGTATTAACTAAACACATGGGTACACCTACTAGTTTGTTGTTTTTGCTGCAAATTTTGTGATTATGTTATTGTAAGAAAAAGCAAACAATTTCATAAGTACCTTTAGCAGTTCTGTTCCTGTATATGTATGTCCTCAGGTCAAAACCTGGCACTGATTGGTTAGTTAGAAACAATGCACACTCCTTGGCTGAAACCAATAAACATACAATTTCCATCTCAGTGGGCACAGGGTCTGAAGAGGTTAAGGAAGTGTGTTTAGGACACTAAGATCCTTCTGAAGATAATTATCTGTGAGGTCAGACTATTATCTGAGGCCCAAATGCTGCGTTTATAGGCAGAAATCGTTTTTTACAGCATCCCTCTTTAAAAAAACGAGTGACCGACAGTAACTCTGTAACCTAATGGAAACGTGACAGATCTCCAAATAGCGGAGAGGCCATAGAGAGGAAAAACTAAGATGAGAATGCTGCTTTGGAAAATTTGTTCCTGTAATCTGAGACCCTGAGGTGGGTAGTCATCTGGAAGCTCCGTTTACCTTTTTCTCTCTGTTTTTTATGTGCATGTTCCTGACTGTGTGTGTGTGTGTGTGTGTGTGTGTGGGGGTGGGTGGGTGGTTGCGTTGCGTTGCGTGCATGCCTGCATGCGTGCGTGTGCGCGCGCGCGCGTGTGTTTTCTAGTGTGACCCAATGCTTTCCATGTGTGCACGGGGGAAGTCGACAGTGTCGTCTTGTTTTGATGGGACCAGATAGATCACCCATATGCAGGGGCCAGAGAGCAGCACTACTGCTTAGTGCTGACGCCATCCTTCACCACAAAGTCCAATATCAACAAAGCTGGGACAGCAACCAAGAGAGGCTGTGTTTTTGACATTTGATTTTAAACTATCTTTCCCTTTTAAAAAAATCATCATTTAACAATTACAGAGCATATCCCACTTTCCTTCAGTCTACCATTAATCTTCTAAATACTAAGGCTGGACAGACTCCAACTACTGTCCCTTTGATCTATCAAATTGAGCCTAACAAAGGAAAACTCCATGACAACAGTTGAACAAATACAATACTACCTTACAAGCAAAGTCCCAATCCGGGAAATCAATTCACTATGTCTCTAGATCAATTTGTCTAAATATTAATCAAATAAGTAAACAGTCATTTCTGTGAACGTGGCTGTTTACTTATTAACAAATCTGTTAAAAGTGACTCAGGATGAAACCATTGAGGTAAACAATGGAAAGTAATCAAATCTACATGAGAAGAAGTATACGCTGTAAAAATACTGACAGTTGACTTACTTATGACTTCTTTGTGAATGCAATCTGTTGCCTGCAAGGACAGATGGCGAAGCATATGCAGTGACTGATTCCTCAGCTGGTTTAGACTAAACAAACAACAGCAATCTCGTCAATTTGGTGGTTTTAACATTAGTTTTTCCATGTTGTTGTAATTATATTCATCATCTTCTGATCCCCAACTAATCCCGAAAGTCATTCGCCTCTCTTCCATACACACCCCAGTGAAAACCAAACCTTTACTTTTTTCTGTCTGCCTCTCACTCCGTCATACACACACACATACACACTCCTCACGTTCCCCAAACTCATCCACATGCGGAAACAGTAGTGAGGTCGATGCTGTGGCTAAGGGATCCTGGTCTGTGTGATGTGGAAGCTAAACGTCTACTGTTTCAGAAAATAAACATAGCAGGATTGTCCCAGAGTAACACACACTTGCCGGCAGACAGACTCATAATATTTCCCCCATCTGATGACAGCTGGGAGAGTTTTCCATAGTGATAACAGGAATGTTTTCACACCCTCTAGACACATACAGTCTCCTCATTGTGGTAGGTTTCATACAGAGAATCTGTTTAGGGTTCAAGGTGCATACAGTCAAGTCTAAATGAAACAGGCCTGCCCACTGGAGACAGTGACAGAGGATCCGTCTGTCAGTCTGGCTGTGACTTTCTCTCAGTCTCTTAGAGGGACTTATCTTCGATTCTTCTTTGCTCTGTTTTAGATCAGCTTGTAATCCCCCCAACTCTATTATTTGAGTCATTCTCGACTCTTGATTTCTCTTTGTGCGCCAACAGTGCTCCTAAAAGAACTCTGGGAAAGCACAAACACCGTCAAACCACAACACACAAACACATATGCAATATGCAGATGTAATATAATACACACACACTTGAATACCGTATAGCCCGTGGAGTTGTGAGGGTAGTGAGGCCTGACACAGCGGCAGCCATTGATAATCCTTGGAATAACACAGACCGGCCTCCGTCGGCTTTCGCTCTCAGGCCAAGGCTCTGATATTACACATACACACTTGGTAATACACAGAGACCATTCAAAACCACTGATGCATGATACCTCTATGTACATTCAACAGTGAGGTGAGAAGTTGCTGCCTTCCAACTTCTTTCCACGGACTCTGTCTAGGAATATCAAGTTGGCCTTTTTCCTCTTTTCCAGCATGAGCACGCATACAGTACTGCACTCACATCCACAAAAATGCAAATGCTCGCTCATAAGCACAAACTAAATAATCCCACAGTACTGATACTTCCGCACACAGAAGCTGTTTGAGTTGGGGCCAACAGTGACAGTGAGTTGCTGATCAAACACGTGCTGTGCATACCTGAGGCAGTTCAGGAGGACCTGAGTATGCAATGAGGACCCCTGGGGTTCAACTGGCTTCCTGTGCGTTCCACAAGCCCCTGTCCCGGCAGGTTTAGAGCAGGTGGGAGGGTGGTGCTACACACCTGATTGAGTTCATTACTCCTTTTCCTAACGGGGGTAAAAGAACCATTACCACATTATAAGACACCTGAAAGAGCATTTACACACATGCACGCACGCAATTGGTCCTCGGTGCACATGAATGCACACAATTAACACATTAGCGGACAGGCAAAACACACATATACACACATATAAGGTATAGAAAACTGGACGGCTACTTACCAACGTAGCCATCCAGCTCCCCTTGAAAAATGTATGCTAGTGTGTGGCAAGAATTGTCTACATCTCAGGAATAACACAGCAGCTGTTACTGACATGAGAAAACAGACAAAAACAATCATACTATTGAGCAAGTTCTAAGTGTAATCTAATAAAGTTTGTCAGTAATGTGCGTGGTTGGAGGGAAGATGCATGGGAAAGAATTTCCACTTCTGAAAGATCACAATAATGCACGAGAGGGGCCTCTGCATTCCCCAGAAGGCAAGATAAGCAGAAGATAACCTTGAGATAACCATAGAGTCCCTGTCAAGGGCAAATCGTTGGTATGTAAATTGTAGTGGTAATAGTGTTGCAGTGCAAAAGCTACATCAGGAAACCACAGAAGTTGTGACCAGTGGAGTTTTGGACCTGTTGATCTTCTCCAGTCGTCTTATGTAACTAATAAGGGATTGATTTATGGCCGGTCGACCCGGTAATTGGAAACTACTGGAACTAAATAGCTGATAGTATAGAGCACCAGCTGTGGTTTCTAAAGATTAGTCAACCAATAATCCCATGTCCCTGAAGTGGTGTTGTCATAATACTAAAACTCTTGCTTCAAAACTAGGGCCATTTCACCAACTTTGCAACATGTAAGCTGCAACTGCAACATGGGACAATTTATTCTCTTATTAATGTTCAAACATTTCACTAATCAAAACAAGCTCCACACTGGTGACGCATGCATGAGCATGTGAGAGCTGCGTAGAGCTCGCAAATTTATTTGCAATTTGCAAAAGTGACAATGATTTGTAAAACGGGACACTGTCATGCTAGCATGGCACTATGCTCACAATGGCAATGCTAACATGGTGATGTTTAGCAGGTATGTCCAAAAATGCAGGCTTTTACTTTATTACTCATTAAATTCAATTTGTTTGGGTGGCATTTGTCTCCTATCTCCTGTCTACTCTCTTTTTGAACAAAAGAGGAACAGTGAAGGGCCAGTGTCTCTATCTCAATACACACTCACACATTCACTCTGGTCTCTTTTCTTCAACACTCACACCACAACAGTGTAATGTAATTTTGTGTTGAAGACAGATGCACACAGATTCCAATGACATTTGAATATGTAAATATATATATATATAAAGTATATATATATATATATATATAATATGCAATGCTGTTACTGTCAGTAATGTTTTCAAAATGACCACAGTACAGTTACATTATCACTGTGTACCCCTTCAGTTTCATATCTACTGTACGCCCTGCAACTCCACCCTGAAGCAGAGCATTTCTTCAGTGGGGACAGATCTGACACAAGGCTGATGTCTTTGTAAAGCACTGCATGTAGGTAAAGTATGACCACACTCTCTTAATGGCACCACAATAAGCCTGGTTACAGCAGATCATCCAGTGTCTGTTAACTCACAATGGTGGCAGCTGAGGACAATGATACGGTCGAGCAAAGACCTTATTGTGGAATAAAATGCATGGTCTGAGCTGAAAGAGAAAAGTTTGCCACATTTCATTAACCTCACATTAAGCTGAGCAGGTCTGATGAAGTCATACATTCTGAACTCCATTTTGCTTCAATTTAAAAGACTTTCACTACAGTACACAAGTCATCAATCATGTCCTCGCTCAGGCTGCCCTGGGGCCAAGGTGCAGATTCAGACACACACAGACACACACACACACACACTCACATCTACTGAACCATATGTATACACTCAAAGGCACAAACACACACTTAAACACAGCAGGAGCACTGTACATTTCAGCCATTCTCAATTCCACTCTAGACCACAATTTTTCTCTTGTACACACACACTAATGCAGACACACACATCTGTGAGGCAACATTCGTCAATCAGTGAAGCCAAATGGTTTAAGCAAAAGCAGCGATAAAGCCTCTTCACTCTGCGGTAAGCTTGAGAGAACTGTATGTATTCACTCTGTTGAGAAAGAAGCCTCAAAGCCCAAAATAATCAGCAACGCCTGACATTCTCTAATCACTTTGAAGCAGAGCATGAAGAAGAAGAAGAAGTCGGAGGGCAGACAGACAAACAACAATATACACAAACAAAAAAGAAAGGAGAAAGATAAAGGAGAAAATTGATTTGTCGTTTGGCAGAAATTTCATCAAAAACAATTTTCACGAGGCCTTGGAGTCACTTATAATTATCGAACATTTGCTGGCGCCAGCTTCTTTAATGCAAAGATGTGTTGCTTTTCTCTGTTTCATACTATTATAAAATGTTTTTGTGTGGACTGTTAATCGGACAAAAAAGACATCTGAAGGTGTCACTTTGTGCTCCAAGACAAATTCCTGACATTTTATAGACTAAACAATGAATCAATTAATCAGAAAAATCAGTTTCAATGCCTTTTTTTAAGCGAGCGGCGTGAGAGAACAAGAAAAGCTGCAGTACCAGAGGGGAGTCAGAAATATTAATGTGGGAATAAACCTCTGCTTCCTAATGAGGGCTGTAAATTGAAGCATAGTGTGGTTGAATCTGGCAGCGCTTCGAGCCTGTTGAGTACATGGAAAACAGCAAGATAACTGCAGGCTTTACCAGGGTTAAGATACACCAGAGTGGAGAAGCCTGTCAGGCCCTTTAAAGCCCTCCACATCACTCAGTCTAGGCAGTCTGTCTGCCTGCAGGAAATACCTCCTTACAGCGATCCATTTCGGGACATCCACTGGACTTGTCCATTTAATAAAGTGTCCGATCTGCAGCCAGCCCTGGACCTGCTTTCATCATAATTTCCTTCCATTTTTATTAATATCTCAGAATATGAGCCCAAGAACGAAGATAAATCCCGTGTATTACTCTGGTTCTCTGGTTAAAGAGAACAAATGCAGCAGCTGCACCCCACCACCCTCCACTGCAATGTGGAACCTCTACTATAGTGCCCTCTTTAATGCTACAGCTTCTCAGCATGAATTGGACCAAGTCCCAGGAACATTAAGAGAAGCTTTGCATTCACGACCACAGAAAAATATATTGTAAAACAAGTTCCATGCTTTTACTGTTGTATCAAAGAAATATCACCCCAGCATTGGCTAGATTTATGGCAAATCATCCGATTAAAGTTCAAATTCTGCTCTTCAAACAAGCAGTCTGTATTACATCAAGTTCTGGCAACATTTCTGTATATATTACAGTCACTGATCTCACCACTATTCTCTTCGCACTACTCATCGCCACCATTGTTTTTAATATAAGTGAACTGTGGAAGTGTAGACTGGGATTGAGCGGTCATTGGCATTGTGGGATTCTCATGCCAAAAACCATGATCTTGCTCTTCAACCGTGGCCCATAAACATTTGCTGGTGTTTTCATTTCCGAAAGGAAAAGCTGTTTTTAACCAGACTTTCCTCATCTTTGGCAAATATGGCCTCTATTACAAAAACGTTTACTCAAGCAAAAAATCTATATTCTTAAAAATATACATTTCTTTCTCTAATTTGAATTTTATGACCAATTTACTTACATTGGAGCACTGAGATGCGAAATCATTCTGGCAGATGATTAGTTCATTGGCAATGAACTAATCCTGAGAAAGCCTGAGAAAAAAAGAGCAGGTCAAAGTGCTTTAACAGGGCTAACTGGGTGCTAACAATGTCCCTTAATTGTTGCTGCAGCAAAATGGTATATATCTGTACACAAGTACCACGCCTCCCAGTGGCAGGTTTTTCAGTCTGAGAGACCCTTATAGGAAAGCATCTAATTTTTCCTTTCTTCAGTAAAACAAAAGTTATTACAGTTGAGCTGATATTTTAAGAGTAGGAGTCTGGGGAGAGAAAGAGCTGATTCACATTTCTCTCATAAAGAGTCAGGGGCCTTGTGTGTGTGGAGGTGAATATGTTGCAGTAAGGATATGGAAGCAAATGCAGATGTCTTGTTCCAAAACCAGTCACTAGCTGCCATGTTTACACAACTACACGGCTGTTCATGTGCGACAAACTGTCGAGGGAAAACCTATTTTTTATAATACTGTTATATTGTTTATGTATGTGAACAGTGGTTTCCGTGAGACAAAAAAGGCCAAACAAGGGCACATGATTATGCCACAGAGGAACAAAAGAGACACAAATGAGGACAAAAAGGGTGATGTTGAATCTGGTTTGGTTTACTGCACACTTCAAAAATTAGTTCCATCATAAAGCTGGACTCACACACTAAATTTTACAGCTTCCAATTTCTGGATTAAATTGCAGGAGACAGGAGTATAACGTTGTTGCTCTTACAAAACGCAGACACAGAGAGTTGCGAGGCTGGAAAATGAGTCAAACATATTGCTGAAGGTTTGATAGCAAGCAGCTCATATTATACAAGGAGATGAGATGGGAGAGAATGGAGAGACATGCTGGAGAAGGAGGGAGACGGAAAAAAAAGAAAACAATTGATTTGGATCACTCATACATGTAACAAAAGAGGCTCTATGCATTTATCCAAAAGAATATTAGTTTCATTCCTTGAGTGTCAACCGCTAGCTTTGTGGATACTTGAAAACACAAGTGCAGATAAATGAAAGCTAGAGGGGAATCTTCCAAGTCTCTGGTGGATGCGGGGATTTAGACCCAAGGAGGGATGAGAGATGGATGAGACGGGGGATGCTGTGGTGGCGGAAGGACAGTGCTGTTGAGTGCCAAAGGGCTTGATGCCACAGGGAAGGGAGCCAGTCTGGCCAGTAGACTCTAGGGTATATAGTACTCTTCCACTAACCATCATCAATGTGGTAGCAATCAGCTGTGGTGCTGGAGGAAAATGGAGCTGAAGGAAAAATCCCCCACAGCCGCTTCACCACTCCACCCCCACCCCCACAAGGCGCCCTTATGTTTCCCCCCCCTCTCCTCATCCCCACCTCTCCCCAAGTCAGTGGTGCCGATTGTTCATTTGGAGAGATGAACAAACTAACATGGCTGTTCTGGGCAAAGGGACAAAGACACACATGCCAGTGGTCGAGGCAACTGGCAAGACCCAAGACACCACAGTATCCATCCCAAACCTCCTTTTCCGTCTTCTTCCACTCCTTCCCCCTGAGTAAGGATCTCAGTTCTTCCAACTAGAATCAGAGCAGATATAAACACTGCCATTGCTTGTGCTGTTTTTGCTATAAATGCCCGTGGTGATAAACTGAACTATTCTTATTATAATTTATGTTTTAATGGCTTCACAAGGTTGTGATTCCTGCCTGGTATACTGGCCAAAGCCTGAGGTGAAGAAGTTTTCATGTTAGGGTGTTGAAAACCTTCAGCCAAGTGAGAAAGGCCTGACTTATGGGTGCTCTAAATCAAATCTGCCAGCGTTTAGATCAAGGAATCACACTGCTGTTAAAAACACACTCGCGCCCACAAACAGACACAGACCCAGCCATTAACACCGTCCAAGACACATCCTTTGCCGAGGAAGCACATGGTAAATCACACCCACACACACACACACAGATAATGTAGATCCAGTAATGATTATCTTTACAGACAAGGATCAGCATGCTATGGCGATTTTAAAGCTTTACCGCCTCTGTATACATACAGTAGCTTGAATAGAGTGTTTCTGCAGCACAGTTTCCACTGTGGAGTGCTTTAAAAAAAAAAAAAAAAAAAGTGAAAATAAACAGTGAGTGCTAGAGACCCTCTGTATTGGTGCTTTTCTCCATGAGTGAGTGGACACCGCGACTCTGCTATTTGTCTCTCTTTAATAACCACTAGAAAAGCACCCACAGATCCAGCTAGATGTTTTCAAAAACCAGTGAGTTATAGTTTTACCACACTGATGTCACTGTTTAATAGCATGCGTTTTGCTGAATTCTGAACTTTCCTCTCGTACTTGAATCATCTCATCAGCCCGAAAACGAGAACAGATCATCTTCCTGCTCCTCGCTGTCCCTTTGCTTTCTACGCAATCAGGAGGCCAATTTATTGAAATGAAGTTATCCAAACTGTGGGCCAGAACTAAGACTATGGGTAATGAGTAAATAAAAGGGAGAGCTCTATGGTCGGACTATGGTTTTTCTGTCATTGTGTTTGTATTGAAAAACCCCAACCAGTAACATGGACACTGACCTATTTTTATTCATGAAAATGAACTTGAGCAAATTGCTGCCTAGACCTACAACTATGAGCTTCAAGTAAATAAAAAGCAGAACTATATGGTTACTCTATGCTTTTCTTGTCTGACAGTGTTTGTGTTGACTTAGAAGGCCTCAATCTCTCTTTTTCTCTCTCTCTCTCTCCATCTCTTTCTTCTTCATGCTCTCTCTGACTCATTCTCCATTACAAGTCTCAGGTCTGGCATCAGACGAAGCACTAAGTCAAAATGCCTTAATCAAATAAGCCATTTAAAGCAAGTAAATACTGCCTCTTATTCTCCATGGTCTCCTATTCTATTGAACTTTCACCATGTCTGCCTCTACTGGAAAGTCAACCACTGGAATACAAGTCTTTAATAGTGTGGCTTTTGCAGTATTGTTATATGTTTGTGCATATATGGGTTTAATCTTCCCCATAAAAGCATTATCTCATATTTAGTTTTGTATAAATGAAAAAAGATCAAAGCAAATGTTCATATCTGTCAGTGTGTGCATAATCTTTCAACTGTGTAGTTTACGGACAACCAAATCAAGGACCGTAGATTTCAATCAGAGCACACAAACACTCAATAACAGGAGTCGTCTCTACGATGACATCATGGGTCGTGAACGATTACATCTAACACCTCTGCTTCATCATTGCATGATGCAAGACAGAAATGCACAAATGATGAAAATCACATTTGCAGAAGACATTCTTGGTGTGTTATTAATAGTTTTCTACATGCCAGCAGTAAAAAAATAAAAAACAAAAATATAAAAAAACAACACTGGCACAATACTCACTTTCACAATACTGGAAACACTGCCATAAATTAAATGTAAGAATGTAAAAACTGCCTGTGACAGAGGTCATACTGTTCAAATATATTAAGTAATCTATCCATCTCCTTTTTGGATTTGGCCCTGACTCCATCTGTCCCGAGTCTAACCTCAACCCCTGCTGCTTGCTGCCCTCTCTGACCACCTCGACTGCCACAGTTACTTCAGGACACAGCAGATCAAATGTGAAACTACCTTTACATTACTATACTTTATAATTGCTGACATTTTTCAGTCTGACAGTTCTGGATATGAGAGGGGGAGTAAAGATCGTCCTGGCTTAGCTTGCTGCTTTCAAGGCTCACTGGACTGTCTATTATTTCCCTGATGGCCTTTTAAAAGAGGCTCATCCATCACTCTCTGACAGCATCTGTTCCTCTCTAACCTCTCTGGCCTGATACGAAATTATATTTTTAAAAAGTCAAGTCTGTCACTGTTATGCTCCTCAGCTCCTCCCACTGGGTGGCAGGAAGTCAGAGCTGTGAAGTGTGTCGCTCAAGTAATTCCACTCTGTGCATGTGTGTGTGTGTGTGTGTTTGTGTTTAGTAGAAACAATTAGACAGGAAAATAAATACTGGGTGAGACATGAGGAAAAGTAGAGAGAAAGAAAGAGTCTTTAAATGAAAATATGTTAGAAAAACAAAGAACTATGCATGTTTTCATTGGTTAGCAGGCTCAGGATTCCCTCTCTGGATTTCATGATGGGGAGTGATGAAAGGTCTGAAGAGGAAAGCCCCAATAATGCAGTCGTGTGTTACTTAATGCCATGTGTGGTGCCTACTGTCGGCTCCATGCGGTCCCCGCTCTCAATGTAATTAATGTCCTCAGGGCCTATGTCGCAGCGCCTATACTGTCTAATGAAAGAAAGATGGCTCTCTGCAGTATCCAGCACTCTGTTGAAGTCCTTGGCTAACAATGCCTCTGTACATTATTCATCTCTGTGCCACAATACCCCACTATTATATTCAAATGATGCATGCAGTGTGCATGTGTGTGTGTGTGTGTGTGTGCATGACTGCAAGTCAGTCTATGTGTACTGCTGTTTGTTTTCTCTTTGTGACTCTTACTTGCCCCCTGACAGTATGGGCATGTTCTGGCCTGTACTGTTGTGTACTTCTGTGCTCATGTGCATCACATTCATGAAGATTTGTCTCTGTGTTTGTCTGTTTGTTTGTGTGTGCGTGCCCGCCCGTGTGTGCGTGCACATAGATCGCCCGTGCTGCCATCAGAGCCTCTTCTGTGCTGTTTCAGTAGGTTCCTGTATAAAACAGACAGCAGGGTTCACTGTGTGCCAAGCTGGCATGCTCCCTGGGATAATGAGAGACTATGCTTTGGTTTGGATTGTTGATTAAGGATTATTCGGCAACACAAACAAGCTACTGTTTAGCCATCTGTGCACATGTGAAGTGCATTGAGCTCTAAAAGGCTGGGCAAAATGTAGTCTTAGCATACAAAGAAATGTGGAGGGAAAATGTACTGAGAACAAGAGGAAAGTTAATACAGTAAATGTGTATTAGTTATGTCTACATAAACACTGGATCACTGGGTTGGCATCCATTCATGCCTGCTCTCTTTTTCTTCTTCTCTGCTGCAACAAGTGATAGCAAAAGTTGCTTCTGTCCTGCGGCCATAAGGCAAGGCAATATGGGATCAGTTCTTGTTTAGTTAAACTGTTCTAAATGAACAAAAATGTTAATACTGTACTAATATTAGACATGCAGAGGTCATGTAGCATCACACATACAGTAGTTAGTTTCATATTTCAGTTTTCCAGAAAGTTTTTTTTGTGGCAATTGTTATTAAAACAGAACAATAGAAAAAGTTAACAAGAAACAAATCCCCCATATTACATTATTCTAAAAGGAGACACTAATGATTAAGTGAAAGGCGGCTAAAAATATTATAATTTCTAGGAAAACAGCCCACACATCAAAGTTAAGTTAGCCTTTTGGCAATTTGGCTCAAACTCAACAGACAACCCAAACACTCCCAAAAAGACTTAAGGGCAGCGGCCCAAATTCAATTCAATATTTGTGCTATTCATAAGACGCACTGCTGTGATGTGGTGGCAGTGTTTTCTCAGCTTACTAGTGCTCCCACTGAGGCTATGTAAAAACATGGCTCGCTACAAGAAGGTACCACCCAGAAAAAATAAATGAACCAAACTGTGACAAATCATTAATTGTGAGTCCTACATCCTCCTTGCTGCTGGGAAATACAGTATGTTGGGTCAGAATGATTCTACTCATTTAATAGTACAAACAGCACATATACATCATTTCTCACTAAGTGCATAAAATATGCAAATACAATTATCTATTCTTCTCCTACCATGACAAATATATGGTGATTTATACAAGTGACCTATTTTGGAGTTTAGTATTACCCCAAGTGGAAATTGCAAGTTGTTTTGCTAAGCCTGTTTGTCTATGTGCTAATGGCCATAAAACATCATCATATGATAACTATTAAAATTGCAGTCACGATTAATAACTATTAGTATTACTTAATAGTAGTGAGTGTGAATATTCAAATAATGCAAATAAGCGTGAGTCTCACCTCTAGTGGAGCTGTGTTATGTCCATTTCTACATTCTGTGTAAACTTATTCACCACCAAAATTCCCCACTGTCTGAATAGTTTGACCTTTTGGGAAATACACTTATTGCTTGCTTACTGAAAGTCAGATAAGAGAACTGATACTGATCATGTTTGCAGAGTTAATATGAAACTACAACCGGGAGCCAGTTAGCTGAGCACAAAGACTGGAAATGGGGGGAAACAGCTAGCCTGGCTCTGTCCAAGTGCTGTTTCCTTTCTTTATGATAAGCTAAGTGGCTGCTGTCTGTACAGTAGCTTCATATTTACAATACAGACATGAGAGTGATATCAATCTTCTCATCCAACTCAATGCAAGAATGTGCATAAATATATTTTCTAAAATGCCAAATGATTCTTTAAACCCTAGACTTGACAAGGACAATTTTGCAGGGTGAACTTACCTGGATAGACCTGTAACTTTTTAAAAGTTGACCTGTGTATTTTAAATCCAGTGGGAAGGTTGTAATGAGTCTGATTGAACGTGAAGGGAGTTGAAGCATGAGGTAGGGCTGTGCAGCAGGCAGAGCGAGAGAGAGAGAAGAGAGAGAGAGAGAGAGAGGGGAGAGAGGAGGCAAGATGGTATAAGATGAATTTTGGCATCACCACTTTATGCTGAACCATATGCACATATTGAGGGAGCATGTGGGCGACGGCAGGTTTTTTTAATCGAGAAAAATAACTCTGTTTACATTCTTCAAAGTACCCATTCCCAAAGTCATGTTGGCCACAGGAGAATCACGTTTGTGTCAATATGTTTATTTATATTTTTATATTCAGCTTGCTTATACACCTGAAAGCAACTTCTGGTTAGGAAAGATTCTCAGTATAAATTAAAGAGAAGTTTTTTGGTAGCATAGTGCTCCCTTGTGCATTCCAACCTGCTGTCTATTTTGGCCTTGTAGACGGTTACTCAACTAGCGATGTTAAAATTCCTCCAGCAGCATATTTGTCGTAGTAAAATGCACCTGGCACTGCAGCCGAAATCAATGGCAACTGCCTTTCCCAGGTGTTCTTTTCATTAACAAACATAGTGTACTTTCCAGTTTTAAAAAAAACATTTGGTTTGGTTTTTAGGTAAATGAAAGCACTTTTGTCATATTACGTACTTTTTTGAGTAACGGAAAAATCACTCGAAAACAAGAAAAATATACTTTTACCATCTGACCATCTGTCAAACACTCCACTTAAAATATCTGCCAAAATGAGGCCTATTTCTGCCAGCATCAATCAGTATGAATTGGGTTGAGACGTGCAAGGCAGAGGTCCTACAAGACACAGCATGGGTCCTCGCTGACAGGGCTGGCTGATGTGATCCGCAAGGTCAATGAGGAAACACATTTGGAATAAAAGTGTAACAAGTAACATACCACAAACCTTTGTAAACGTGTGACAGCTGACAACAGCCAATGCATAGAGTGTGCTATGCTGATCAGATCTGAGGGGGGAATGTTATGAATACAGGTTATTTCAGTGAAAACATCCGCCGTGCACAAATGGGACACACTGTGCTTAACTTGGCCCGCATAAAATCACAAGAAATAATTTTCTCACTCATCACTAGTGGTATCTGGCAGACAGTTGTGGTTTTATGTGCTAAAGATCCACTGTTGATATACATGTGCTCATTTAAAAAATTGGTGTGAAACGGACTTCACAGTGGTTTAAAACTACGTTATTTAGTATTTGTCATGACCTTCCGCAAGTATTTAGAGAAGCCTTTCCAGTTCCTCCTTCTAACATGCATACGTATTGTATACACACACAAACCCATGAGGAGGAGCCCCTGTGCTGACCTTCCAATGATTCAAGTATCCAAGTGGAAATCTATACATGCCCATGTGACTTAAAGAGCAACGAGCCACCAAGTGCAGACACACACAAATACACACATTCTGTACATTACACTGTGTGCATCTGAAATAAATTCAAGCCAAGAAATTCAAGCCAAGAGGGACTTTGAGAGGATTTGCAAATAATGCAAATTGAAGTAAAGAATTTTTCACATGTGCAGAAAATGATTTCTACATTACTGATGATCGTGGGAGGAAAAAGTTAATTACAAACATTTTGCTGCTGAAATCAGCCAAAACCTGGTTTGCCAAAAAAAAAGAGATTAGTGAAACAGTGAAAATAACAGTGAAACAGACAGAAAGTTAATGACTGACAATGAAAGTGCTTATTATGGTGAAGAAATATGAAAATAATGAAATTGTCATGTCACTCATTCCCATGATGACTGTCAATGCAGCTCTGCGTAACCTCAAAGCACAGATGAGCCATATAGTGAAAAGTTTAACTTGTCATTGAAGAAAAGGCACAGGTGTAACTAATAACATTAACTGTGCCTGCTCTCCATATAAGTGTGCCAGTTCCAGCGCCGTGGTATTACGCATGAAGGCTCGATGGCAAGGCTTACTGGCACCAAACAGAGCCATCATAGTTACATCTGTGTTTAACAACTCAAAATGTCTGCTGGGCAAAAAGTCTGTTGAATATTTAAGACAACTGTAGAAAGAAGACAGAATACTATTTAATCAAATCATGAATTAGTCCAAAAATGTTTAAAATAAAAAGTAGAATTTGTGTAGATAAAATACTGTAAAATAAATCCACCAAAAGAAAGAGAAGAGAAAAAAGACCTCAGTGTTGATTGGCGATGTTTAAAATTGTATTATTAGCTAAAATAGCCTAGAAAACACTACAGAATGTTAAAATTCAGTTTATATCATGTTATTATTTTTGCAGCATTGTTTGCCTTTAATTGCATGTTTTCATGTATGGAAACTACTAAAAAGCAGCTGTGGAAGTAACAAATTAAATTTACACTTTTTTCACATTTTTTGTGTAATTGTACTTTCTTGAGTGTTTTTAAAAATCACTATATACTACTTATATATATCATACTTAATTTTATTTCAAGCATTGTACTTTGTAACCGATTTGACTTGAAGTGTAGCAGACTATGAACAAAAGTCATGTGAAAAAGTCAAGATAAATTTTGAACAGTGCAGAAAATGACGTCATTATGGGCTATGGCTTAGCTCATTATTGCACCTCGGCATATGTAAAAAAAGAAAAAAAAAGGTTGTATCTACCTTCATTAAATTACTGATTTAATGCACCAGTGGTGAGCACTGAGGATTATGGGTCTCACAGGTGCCACAGGTGGGACAGTGTCGTTTAACAGGTTAAAGTGCTGGGTTTGATTAACTACGGCGCACGACTTAATTACAACCAGCTTTACTGTGTGAGGAGCAAAACCATAAATGCAAAAGAATCACTCAACACAAATACTTTACACTACCTGGATTATGCAGACTCATACTCACATGCTCAAACACACAAAGTAAACCCGAGCCCCACCCCCAACTATGCATCCGCAGCTCCTGTGCAACATTCCTGGTGGGAGCACCAGTGGGAACCTGCCAGGCCCAGCGTCCTACGAAGGGCGGGAGGCGACTGGGAGAACAGAGCCGTCTCAGGGACCAGGACAGCAGCATCATTATGAGCCCCCAGGATAAATAACCCAGCCTTAATGCAACACAGCGTAGCCTGGCCAGGGCTAGCCAACCCTTGTCAAACGGGCCTCAGATAGCACAGCCCACAGCACCCAACATTTCGACAAGTATACAGGAAATCCAGATAAATACATAAATAAATAGGAGTGTTGTAGTTGGCAGGCCTGCGTTGTTTGAGAATACCTCTGTATATTTGGATTGCTACTTGAAGCTCACTGCACTGCTGGATATTCAGTGTCTATATGGGCCTTTCATGGGGCTAAAGCTAGCCTGCGTTGCATAGAAATGAATGTGGGGTTTGATGATCAGGAAGGCAATTAAAATGTACCACACTTTAGGTGTTGAATGTTTAGCCTGTGAAAATATAGATTCAATATGTTCGTGACATCATTATGCATCATTAATGTTAATGATGGTGCTGCTGCTGACACTTTTCCATTTACATGAACTCACAACCTAAATATATCTCTACAGTACATACAGTAAACCACCACATATCAAATACATGTGAAACTGAGAGTGCCATCACATCCATGTCATGCCTACAGTCTGACAGTCTTTCATTTAGTCTATATAGGGCCAGTTTCTTTAGTTTACGGCCAGTTTAAGGGGCCCAGATTCTGTAGATATGATTTAGTTTTAGCTGTCAAACCTGTGCAACCTTATCCACCTCAAACCTCTACCTCCACCACAATATAATGGATGTACATGTAGCTCAAGGCATTGAAAAATAACATTTAAACTCAACAGCATTGTGTCCTTCCCAGTTTCTTTGGATGATCCACAGACCTCACTGTCAAAACAGTTTTCATATAAACAATTTCTTTGGTAGAAAATAGTTCCAGTGAAAACTGTTGACAGTGAGGTCCGTGGATTATCCTGAGAAAAACACAAATAAAAGTTGCCGTTGAGTCTTTCAAATGTCATTTTTCAATACTTTGAGCACCATAGAAAAAATCTTGAAGAAATCTCAGAGACGGATATCTCAAAAACACAGTAGATTTAAGTGAAAATAGCTGCATGGATAAAGATACCAGTAGGGCAGGGGTCTGGCCTCCGGGCCGTTTGCAAGACTGTTTGATCCAGCCTGTAAGGGCCACAATTCATAAATATAAAAAAAGAAACTAAGAAATACAAAAGAAACCTCTAGACATCAATTACTTTTTTCTGAGATAAAAGAAAATAACATTAAATAGTAGACTAACACGTCCTTCCGGGTGGTCCCTTCTGGGTCAAGGTCAGGGTAAACACGCATGTATGTGTCATTACTCACATACATCATGGCGACTGTCAAAAACAAAAGTATCTGCGAAATGTCGCGCTTTCCAAGAGAAATGGACAAACGACTATTTTTTGTTGAAGTAAAAGGCAATCCAGTGTGCCTCGTTTGTGGGGATACGTTCACAGTAATGAAGAAGGCCAATCTCGAGCATCATTACAACTTGAAACATGCTAAACTGGATGACTTGCAAGGACAAATGTGTTTAAATAAAGTTAACATTCTTCAGCGAAGTGCCCAACAAGCAGCTTTCTCAAGACTGCATTCTGACAGAGACAATATTATGCAAGTTTTGCAGTGAGTGAGCTAATAGCCAAGAAGCTGAAACCTCATTCAGAAGGAGAATTTATGAAGGAGTGATAAGATAAGATAAGATAAGATAAGATATACTTTATTATCCCACAAGGGAAATTTGTCCTGGGCTCCAACCAGTTTTGCTCTGTGGCCTGTAATGAAACAACAGACATAACAAATACCATGCAACTAGCCATTTTTGTGCGTGGGATTACTGCCGAGTTTGAAAGAAGGGAGGAATTGCTGGCTTTGCAAGCCATGCACTACCAAAGGGAGGATTTGTTTGAGCAAGTTGTTTTCGCTATGAATAAATTTGAACTACCATTGAAAAGTTAAGTGGTCTTACCACAGATGGAGCCCCAGCCACGGTTGGCCCACAAAGGCGATTAACTGCATTGGTCTAAAAAGAAATTAGTCATTTCAGTCTCGATCCAAGTGATTTAGTTGTATGCCATTGTATCATACATCAAGAGAGTCTGTGTGCACATTCCCTGAAGGTCCACAATGTCAATGACAACTGTCGTTCCATCATGAATTTTATCAAAAGCAGAAGGCTAAACAACCACCAGTTCAACGAGCTGCTGAGTGAGCTTGAATCAAAGTACAGAGATCTGGTTTACCATCGAGGGTGCGATGGCTGAGTCGTGCAAATATGCTCACACAGTTTTACAAACTGAGGGAAGAAGTTAAACAATTCATGGAGATGAAAGGGAAAACCTTCATCAGTAATAGCAAGTGGCTGTGTGATTTGGCCTTCATGGTGGACATTACCATGTACCTCTCAGAGCTGAACATCAAGCTCCAAGATCCCAACCAGCTTCTCAGCTCTCTGCTTTCAAATGTGAAATCATTTGAAGCGAAATTAAAGCTGTGGCAAGCACAACTGGAAAGGGTTAACACTGCATTTTCCTACTCTGCAAGAACAAAAGCCTGCTGTGACATCTGAATATGCAATGTGCAAAACTCCTTCAGGCATTTGGCGAGAGATTTCAGGACATGAAAAGTAAACAAAAGGAACTCAGCATATTTGCTACGCCGTTTAATATGGAACCAGCTGATGTACCTGACAACCTACAACATGAAATCATTAAGCTGCAAAGCAACAATGAGCTCAAAAGGTAGGTACAACAACCTCCCTCTGCTCAAGTTCTATAAACTGTATGTACGTGCCATTGGCTGTAAAAAAAAATAATGGACATAGCCACTGTTATGTCACCCATTGGTTTGTGGACTCCCATTTTGAAGCCTCAAGTTTGGCATTTTGACCATCACCATGTTGGATTTTTGGAACCAGAAGGGACCATATTTGGACAAGAGGGTGAAACTAACCCTAAAACTAGCTGCTAGCTGGGTTAGCATGGTGCATTTACAGTCAATAGGTAAACTGTGATAATGCTAATGCTAATTTTCGCTAGTGAAAAACAGGCTTAAACCTTTAAAACAAAATGTACTTACCGGAAAAACTGAACATCTGACTCCTTAGAGGACCTTTTAGTACAACCGAATGCTGAACAAGACTTTTTAGGCGACCATGGTTACCTAACCAATGTTGTTACCGTGGTCGCCACACCCTAAAGCATACCCTGCTTTATTATCTATTTTACTCTAAATGGGATCACAATTTACAAAATGAACATCATGCTGTATTGAAGAAAACTTGAAACCAGTGACTGAGACTATAAACTCATTCGGAAACTGTTCACTGAGGTAATAAATCAAGTGAGAAGTAGGGTCATTTTATCATAGACTTCCATACAATCTGACTTCTTTTTGGAGCCAGTGGAGTCGCCCCCTGCTGGCCATTAGAAAGAATGCAGGTTTAAGTCACTTCCGCATTGGTATGGGTAGCTCCCATTCTGAGGAGACGTGCACTGAAGTTTGCATCTGTGTTTGGGACAACCTACTGCTGTGAGCAGTTCTTTTCAAAACTGACTCTTGCAAAGACTCGGTTCCACTCAAGACTAACCGACCCAGACTTGGAAAACCAGCTGCAAGTAGCATCATCATCACTACCATCTGACATCAGATGCCTCGCCAAAGAGAATCAGTTCCAGCCATCACATTAGAGGTTAGTGGGAAGTTTGACCAATAAAAAGCATGTTAGTTTAACAGTTAAACTATTATTAATATTAAAATATTAATACAATTATTGAGATAAATCTTAATTCAATCATTTTGTTTGGCCCTCGAAGGATGTTATAAAAAATGAAATGGCCCTTGATAGGAAAAACATTCTCCACCCCTACAGTTGGGCTAAGTAGAAAAATATGGGAATTTGTAATTTGGGTGAACTGACCCTTTAAAATGATGGGTTAATGTAATCAGGTTGGCTTCTTGCCTTTGCCTTTGTGTGGTACCTGTCAAATATTTTAACCATTACATTGCATTCTTTGATTTAGCTGCCTTAAGGACCTTTTGGTGCCAAATCTTTAACATTCTGAAAAAAACACTGCATGATGTCTCAGACTAACAAAGTCTGCATGTTGGGAAGATAGAGGCTGCCAGTTTCCCCTCTCCTCTGTTGTTCTATTCTTTTTCTCTGCCAAAGCTCTGGAAAGGAGGAGAAGGGGGGTAAGCAATCCCTTTGCTGACGACAGCTGAGACCTGGGACATGTTTTAAATTTGGACACTAATGTTGGCTCTTTTTACGGCCCTTCTGTAATATGTTTTATGTGCCTCCCAAACATTGGAACGCGGCTTGCATCCCTCTCCCCCCTCTATATTCATCTCGTACATCACATGGAGGAGCTGGATGTCAACGCGCCCTGGGTTCCCTGCGTTTTCTCCTTCTCATAGCAAAAGTCACACGGCTCAATATGACATTATGGTGCAGCACGGAGATAAAGTGGTGAGCAAAAGTCAGAGAAAGGTAGAGCATAAATCTTTACAATCATGTCATGAGACGTTTAGGGGAAGAAAAAAAATTGAGAAAAGGAAGAAAGAAAGGTCATCATCCGCTGAATAAATCCAGTGTGTCAAAGCTTTTGCTGACCCAAGCAACAAATTGCTGGCCCTTTAATTAACAACAGAGCATATTTGTGGACATGAAATGGAATATCTAATCTCCAGTCGCGGTCGGAAAGAAAAGGGAATGACTCAACCACCTCTATTTACCAATAATATACTCAAGTTTGTTTCTCGCAGCCATTCAAAACTATACTCTATCTTGGTTTGTCCTCAGAGAACTTTTATACATCTGTAATCACAATATTTCTGTTTAGAAAGGAACGCCTGAATTTCAAAAGTAATTCTTCAATTTGATTTAATATTATTCGTCTCATATTAGAAATTAAAATGATTTGCTGCTCACAAGGGAAAGTGTCCATGAAATATACAGATGATGTACTCCCCTACATAACTCAGGAGTAGCATCATATATAAGAGATACATGCACATACGTTTACACACAGACACACATGATGTGTATAAATATGGTGTGCATAATATGAGAGCAACTCCTCTATAATCTCATCTTTCTCTCCTGGTGAAAACAGGCCTTCTCTCACCATGGCTGGATTAATGGTGAACACATGTTAGGAGGAGGTCACTTTCTTCCAGTGGCTGCAATTTAGGATTAGTGGAAACAGTCGGATGGAAACAGCTCAGCTCCCACTCTGCCTTTCACTTAACCCCCTCCTTCTCCCAAGCCCTCCCCTCACTTTAAACCCCTCATTCATTTCCCTCAAATCACCAGCTGAATTGTAGGCCTCGTGCTCCTTCCTACAAGGTCAGCATGGTTTTTCTCCGAGGAGAAACATAAACAAGACAGACACACAAATGAGGAGAGGGACAGGGGAGGAGAAGGGGAAAGATGAGTTTCTGGATGCTGGAGACCAAGGCTCTGTGGCAGGGAAATGCACTGGCAGTCAAGCACTTAGCTGCTCCAACATTAACAGCGACAGGCTGTATCGCACACGCAAAATGCACGCATGTACGTTTTCTGTCCTTGAGGCAAGTAGTGCTGCAATGGCATCGGTGTGAATAGTCAGACAGACACGCGCGCGCACATGATATCATGATAATCCCTCGCAATCCAGGCTACTGTCATGGAGGTATGAAAGCCTGCCAAGGACATGTGAGAACCGACACCAAACCAGAACAAATAAACCGCACCGTAAGTTTTTCCCCCACCGCAGGAACTGAGAGAAAAGGGAGGAAAGAAGAAAAATGGAGTGAGCAGAGAGAAAAGCTACAGAGGTTTAAAGGGGAGAAAAGCCCACAGCACGCGGCTCAGAGTGTGCCTCGCATGCAACTGCTTCCCACCCACAGAGCAAGTCTCCAACACGCTGTGTTGGCTGGGCTGAGATGCAGAAAGCTAGAGCTGACGCAGTAAGAATAGCACAACTAAAGTGGAGATAAATAAAAATATACCGTGATAACAGAGATCTGTATGGCACACCATGCAACAGAGAGATAAGGACTGACAATTCAGGGGCAAAAGAAGGTGAACAAGACAGGAACATATTAGGGAAAAGTGGAAGAGGAAATAATCAAAATTGGCAAAACAATTGAGCAATAAAAGAGAACAGCAGAGATGGTCCACACACAAACTAAAATCTGTTATTTATAATCATGATGTGTTGTGTCCACATGCAACTTGTTAAAGTAATTTGCTTTTAAAGCAGCACTGATTAATATATTTACATTACCAATGGATCAAATGATTATGTGTAATGTAAGAGGGGTCACTTGTAGTGAAGAATCCACAGCCTGACTCTGCAGTTCCCTTCAGATCAACAAAGCCATCATCCATTGTTTTGGATATCCTGTAGTAGCAGCAGTTTTTTTTCCAGCAAAAAAAGCCCCAAAAGCCCACTGTACATGGAACACAAACATCAAATGGAAAACAAAATTTAAAAAATCAGCAACTGGCTGATGAACACAGTCGAGCATCTAGCAGCTAAGACTTTAGGAATTGAATAAGACCAAAACAGGGTGAAAAGACTGAATTTGGACTTGTATTTGTCAGGTGCCCAGACACATGACTTCAAATTAGTGCTAACTAGTGCAGTGCCCATTCAAAACGTGCCTGTTCAGATCAGCTTATTATTTCTTGAGAATCACATATGTATATATCAATTGACAAATGTATTAGTTAAAACGATAAGGATTTAATAAATTAAAGGGTTTTAATCCAGGCAGAAACTTCACTAGTGAGACTAAACTGAGGTTGAACCATAGAAGCAGTTTATGGCCTTCCATTGGTTGATTCTGCTGCCAATCAAACGTGTCTGTGCTTCTATTGGCTAGATTTACTGCCTCCACCTCTGTTTTTTTCTCCTGTGTGTGCTTTTTCTTCTCTCTCTGGCAGTTTAACTGAGCCCAGAAGCCCCACCCCTCTGTGATGTGACGATGTTTATGTCAAACAGCCCCCGCTGCACTCAGACACAGAGCTGAGTGGCTCGCTGTTCGCTTGTTTATTCAAAGCTTATTAATATTAAACGTGTCGCATGTCCACATTGCACCAAAAGAGTGTCTGTCTCCACACTAAATCACCTGCTGAGCGTTTGATGGTTGTTTATTTGTGCTTAAAAACGTAACCGCCGTGAAACAATCAGAAAACAACGTTGTCATTCAGAGAAAGTTTTCCAGCCTGTCTCTCTGTCACTCGCTCACCCTCTCTCTCTCTTTTTCTCTGGTCTTTTTTTAAAATGAGTCTTGAAACCCACAACAAAGCCTAACCTTTAACTTTATCATACAAAGAGAGATGTCATCCCCTCCTCTCTCTCATGGTAGGGTTGTACAGCACTGACCATTAAGTCAGAGCCCAGAAGCCCCGCCCCACTGCTGCAGAGCAGAGTGGCTCGCTGATCGCTTGCTTATTCCAAGTTTATTCATATTAAACGTGTCCAAATTGCACCAAGTTCGACACTGCACTCCCTTGTGTCCCCAGCAATATGCCTGCCAAGTGTGGAGTAGATCAGATGAGCAGTTCTCGAGATATGCGAAGGACAAACATACATATATACATATATACATACAGACAGGCAGAAATTCCTTGCTTTGTATAGAGAGAGGTTGCACCATGCCTGCTGGATGCGTAAAAAGGCAACAGTTTTCTAACATGTTTGTCTTACAACTTTATAAGGTTCAATATGTCAATGGTGTGTTTTGGGCTTGTTCCACTGCACCCAAGTAGCCAAAACTCAATTATTACAGCTTTAATACACCATATTATAGCATTTAACCTCTATGTGGTGACTTTCTCATATAATATAAAGTTTTAACTTTTTACCCAGAGTTTTAATCTACTCTTAAATTATTTTTCTTATTGTGATTTGTAAGTACCAGGCACGCATGCTCACCTCAAAAGTGCAGCAGACTGGAGAAGCAAATTCTGACTGTCCGTCCAGGGTGTCACTATTGTGCCAAGCTGTCACTTTGAGGCACCATTAAGAGGCACTTAGCATAGCTCACAAATCATACAGTGTGCATTATTATGACAGTTGTAAAACTGTCTGTCTCTTTGCATCTGTGTTTCTGTATTTTTATGTATCCTGCATGTGTGTATTGCATGCTTTTGTACACATTGCTCATTAAAAAAATTCCAGTATTCAGTTCAATAGTAGTATTTGGGGGCATGAGGTCACTCCTGAATGTGCCTTCAAAACAGCCAGGGACAAAACATGCTCTCCAAGAAGTGGCAGTATCTCCACAGGAGAATACTGCTAGAGACCAGAATGGGCACACATGAGGTGAGTGTGGCCAAAAGTCAGGGCAAATTGGGGAGGCTAGGGAAAAACTGCAATTAGATGAGATGTTATGGTGATGGGAGGAAGGGCAGATGAGGGGCTCCGGCTGTATATGTGGGCTGTGGACAGTGGGGGAAGGAAGCCCATGCCTGACCTCAGCTGCCGCTGCGGAAATTATCCCGCCAATTATCCAGGACGTATTCCCCTAGTGCTCCAAACACTCAGCAGCCAGCCTTTACGACCTTAGGAAACTTTCTGGGTTGTTTTACTGTGGTGACCTCACTTCAGTTAGCGTGCACTACAGCTCTGCTGGGAAGAGGGACTGCTACTTGTCACAACCAAAAAGCATGACGTCAGGGGGGAAGAGAGTTTAAAGACCTGTGCAACCTCTATACAGTAGTCAGCGTGCGTTGTTACGTGTGTGCCATGCAGGAGGCAGGCCGATAAAAAGTAGATGTCCTAAAGGTAAAAAAAAGTCTTATTAGCAGCTATGTAAATCATAATAGCCCTGGGCCATATGAACTAAACACTGATTGTGTCAGATATATTTAATCAATAAGAAAATAAACCTTAATATATCCCTTATAAGGTACATTGCCTGACAATTTACAACCAATCACATTACAGAAGCAAGCTATTTCTTGTTTCCCTTTAGTAATACAAGCCCACTTTCCAAAATAGGCACCGTGAGGTTGGTCATGTTACAGTAGCTACTGTTTGGTATAAGCTGAATAAAATGATGTGAGAGACAAGCACTCCCTCTGAGGAAAAGTGTTGGGACAGAGAGTAACAGACCAGCAGTCATAACAAACCTAAAATTAAAAAGCTGAGGATGAGTAACAAGACATTAGGGGTGCCAAACCGAGCTAGGATACTTAAAGTCAGGCATAAAACAAATTGGTGATGTATATTGTTACTGTATAGTATATTGTTATTATTTACTGCCAAAAACTTCAGCTGGAAATGCCTGTCATCTCCAAAACCAGCAATTAGACCCATGCTGGAACAAAGTGAGATACTAAGAGAAACACCCCATGACAAACTGTAACAATATCTGCTTTTTCCATTTTTCAATTTATTTAACATGGATCTTCTGTTTGCAGCTCATAAATTTTTTGTTGGACATTCTTCAGATTTTGAATCTACTACTAGGGCGTTTAAGCTTAAGGGTATCCGGTGGAGTTTTCGTGTAAACAAACAAAAGTTATTTTTACATTCATTGTTTTCCACCAAAACATTTGTGCATCATCTGGCACTTGTGATAAAAAATAAACCAGGAATCCACATGTAAAAACATTGGACCATACTAGTGGCCAACCCCACAGGGCATATTTAAGGGAATATTAAAGCTCAACAGAAATGTTGGCTTAAGTTGTATTATCAATTTTAACTGATATGGAAAACAATTATTGTGATATCATTTTTTGCCATATCGCCCAGCCCTAACTTGTAGAAGGTAATGAGACATATTTTAGGAGCATATGCACTCACACATAGTACGCACACAGGCTAGCGACAGCCAAGCTGAGCGGGGAGGAATCAGGTAGAAACCCTTGGCAAAATCCAAGTCATGCTTCTCAAACTGTGGGCCAATCACAATGATGTAAATAGTCTGTCATAGCCAATCAAATACTGAACTGTGGAATACCATAACTTTATCTATTTTTACAACTGCATCTGATCTGATTTAGGCCTAGACTGCCAGGGGACTTCCCATGATGCACTGAGCTCCTCTCTCTTCCTTTCCTTCTCCATCTGTACACATACGCATCTTCGCCGGAGTTTTGTGCTTTCTCGTCTCGCCTCGACCACCTGTTGCCTGTGGCTGCAGACCACCTGCTGTCCCCTTGGTCCAGCTTGATGCCCACTGCTACTACTATTATTATTATTCATATTTCTATTATTATTATTATTATTGTTGTTGTTGTTATTGTTATTATTGTTGTTACTGTGCTTCTCTCTCAACCCAACCGGTCAAGGCAGATGGCCACCCACCTAGAGCCCGGTTCTGCTTGAGGTCTCTTCCTGTTAAAGGGGAGTTTTTCCTTGCCGCTGATGCCAAGTGATTACTCACGGGGGAATGTTGGGTCTCTGTAAATTAAAGAGTACGGTCTAGACCTGCTCTATGTAAAAAAGTGCCATGAGATAACTTTTGTTGTGATTTAGCACCAAGTAAATAAAATTGACCTGACTTGACTTGATACAAGCTGTTGGCTCACGGAGAGGCTGAAGGCTGGTGTGAGAGCCAAACTGGAATCAGTTAAAAGGGCTGATGTCGACTGAGATCAAACTAAATGGATGCCCACACTTACATAAGCCAATCAATGCACTTGTCAATCGTGTTAATCGTAAGTAAAACAAATGCGCTGTACATCACATTTGTCTTGGGGACGTGGTTGAAGGGAACACAGTAACGTAATGGTTAAAGGACCTTATAATTAGTACAAGAGAAAAAATTAGAAGACATAAAACAAATAAACTGTACATATCAAATAAACTGTACATATAAACTGTACAATAATTGTACAAATAAACTGTACAATACATCATATGCACAAACATCCTATATGTTCAGTGTCCTTATGGGGCCCCAATGAAGAGCATATCACCTGGTGTCTATGAAAACACAGGAAACAACGTGGTACTGTCATCTAGACCAAGTGTTCAAGACATTTCACTCACCAGAGTGTAATGCCATGTTGTAATACCATAGCAGTATCATATTCATTTTTCACAGGCAACAGAGCATGATTAATAATCCTGAGCCATCCCAGTGAAACCATATGGATCTGCAGGACAGGATCCAGCAGTCAAATTATTAACATCAGTCCTTTTGTGCCTACAGGAGAGGAAGGGTTGGAGAAAGACACAAGGCAGCTCTGCTTGTTGTAGTGAGAGTACTGAAAACACTGAAATGTGCCGATGGGATCCAGACAGAAAGTGCAATAAACAGAGATCGAGTTTTCTTTTTTTGACTCAATCAGCATGCAAATGAGAAACAGAAACATGAACATGAGAACTAAGCATCGCAGAGGAAATTGAAAAATATAACAGCAGCAGAGAAGAATATATGTTCCATCCAACAGTCCAAACAAAACAATGCAATCCATGTTAAACTGCCTCTGATCAGATTAGTATCCTTATCTGCCCCAACCACAGACAGACGTGGCCTTCAGGATATCTGCAGATGTATGTTTGCATGAGAATGCGTGTGCAAGCATGTGTACAAGACAAATATTCTGTTTGTGTACTGCAGTGAAATAGCTCCAGTATTCTAGCAAAGCTGATGATGTATTATGTCTATAAATGTGTTCCACCCAATCTCTCTCCTGTAAGCACCGGAGGAGGACAGATCCCCTGTGACTACTGAGCGATGACATCATTAAAACAAGAAAGACATCACCAAAAACCATCGCATGATATTATTTGTATCTTTTGACAAATACAGTGTTAACAATTTTAATAATGCTCTGATTCCCAGTAGATTCTCTCCCGATTTAATAAAACAGCATCTGAAAAACCCGCACCTCATAAATTGTGCCTGTGAAGCGTTTTTCCATCATTATGCAGCAGAGATTGTCTGTGTCCATGTGTTGGTCCGTCAGGGGGAGACACTAAAATCTACACAAGTTCCCATGTTGGCAGCTAGAGGAATATATATGAACTGTGCAGACTTACAGCAGAAAACCTGTAACATGACATCAGTAAATTGAGCACTCCTTGGACCTTGGAAAGGAGTTCTCAGTTAGGGCCAGGGGTGGTGAAAAGGTCAAGATTTGTTTCATCACTTGTGTGTGAAAAATGTTTCATACCACTAAATAAATGGACACCTACATTTTAACAAGGCAAAATAGAAAATCTGCAGCCTAGGATAAAAACCAGCACAACTATACAGAAAAATCCAGTTTGTCCAGTGTAGCTTTAGCTGTGTAGGGCCTTGGTTGCAACAACTATGACCACCAGTTGGAGTAGACAACACCAAACTTTTTATCATAGTTTTTGTGCTTTGATATTTGCTTATTTTCTTGGTTTATTATGCTTATTATATTTGGCATATATAGCCAACAGGTTAATCTATAAATGTATGATTCTACAGACAAAAAGAAAAGGAGAATAGTTAATGTGACTTATTAACTGTTCCTAAAATGGTCACAATAAATAAGGGAGCAAACATTTCACACTAGAAAAACAACTGAGGATTTGTAAAACATTAAATAAATAAAACTGCATTTAATCAGTGACATGAGCGATGCACTGAAGCCACCTTTATTTGAGCAAAATGCAAAAAACAAGATGCTTATTGTATTCTCACAAACAGGCCAACTCACACCTCAATGTATAAGCAAATCAAACCTTCTCTGTTTTTATAAAAGAAAAGTGCATAAACATACTCATGAGGGCGTAACTCTCAAACCCTTGATGCCCCAATAAAGTTATTTGGTTTTCTGTGAAATATTGGAAACTCTGGAGAAGCTTTCACCTGTGTCAGTTCTTTGGTGTATTGAACTTGCTCTGGTGCACTTTATGGTCGAAGGCTCTGGAAAAAGCTAGAAAGTGAGGCTTGAGTTTATAATATTCCACATATAAGTCTTCCCAGGGTTGTGAATGAAACTCTATGTTCATGTTTTTGTCTTCAGTATTCTGGCTACTGAAGAGTTCAAATATATAATATGTAATTTTACACAATTAACTGTCATTGAAAATGCATAATGCACCTAATAATACAGTTAAAGGATAACGTGGGACCTCATGAAGTGCTGTATGCACTGAAGCTGTCAGACCTTTAAATCTAAGCAGTAATATTTGGAGCAAAGAGCAACAGATTGAAACCCCCACAGACAGACTCCCACCCACACCTACACACCAGCAGTGTTTGTTTTCCATTCATATTGGATGTCTGTAGACATGGCAGCAGAGAAAAAAAAACGGCTAGGTAGGAAATAGCTTCAAAAATAAATCTCGTTAGATATGTTATTAGTTAACATAACAGTTCCAGTCATATCAATGTCATAAGCGAGATCTAAAGCAGGAAATGGATAAAGTGGTAAAACTGGCAGTGATCAACAAATCCAAGGATTCATAAATGAGGATTTATGAATGGCTTAAGCTTGACTGCATCTCAGAACACTGCTGTTAAATGCTTTTAGGTGGTGTAGCATTTTATATACAGTAAAGTGTGTTAAGCTACCTTTAATAATGGTAGCTTTACATTGGGCGTTTCATTGCTCAAGGTGTATTGCTTACAACATTTTTTACTGTGTGTAATACCTGGCAGTGTTTCAGTCTGGCGATGTAATCTACATCTAAATATCAAACAGACAAGTTACAGTTTGATCAAACTAAATTGAAAACAAACTAAGAAGAAAGTAATAAAACAAGTATGTGTTTATGAGCTGTGTTAATAATGTATGCATAAATAGTTCCCTGACAGCGTTGGATTGTTGTTCCTACATTTTTCTTTTTCCACAATTCTATTGACAATAACACACAGTAACAAGAAACAAATTGATTCATTGCTTTACTGTTAGAAGTGTAGTCTGTCTTTGTATTTCTTTTTAATGGCCTGTTTGATAGATGGCCCAGTCCTCTTTGAGTACTTTCCCACAAAGGTAGAGGGCCAGAGGGTGGAGCAAGGGGCGATGAAGCAACGGGTAGGGAGAAAACCAGAAAGGAGGGAGAGAGTGACAAAGATGAGGGGAGTTAAAGTGAAGGAGAGAAGCGGAAGTGGACATGGAAATGTAATAGTAAGAAATAGTGGACGCCTGGAGAAGAGAGCTCCATTTATAAATGCATCCAGTCAGTCCCAGCATGGGGGCATGCAGTGGCCTGATCACTGAGAGTCCCAGCTAAGGGGGGGCACAGTCCAAAAGCAGAAGGGGGCGATCCACGGAGGTAAACGGGGGTTCCTAGAAAAACACAAATCGGTCATTCATTTTCCTCCTCCTCCCCTGATGCTTCAGCCCTCTCTCTCTTAGCCAAGGAAATGATCAGTGACTGCTGTTTAAGCTGTTTAAGGCAGAGGCAGGCCCGGTCTTGTACACAGACTCATTCGACTATGGCGTCACTATGGAAAATGGATGTCCATCCAAAGATTTGGTCCTGTATCATGTCAATATCTCTGAGCCTCTAATTGTTGTCTGATTGAGGAAATATCAAGTGCCCCCTCACGAGAAAGCACATTATTCTTTGGTCACGGTTATGAGACCTCGACTGTTCACACGTTTACATTTTGTCATTTTGTCATTGTATAGATATTTTCACGAATGTTACGGGATGCGTAAAAAGGAGCTGGGACGCACTGACAAAACAACTCAGCGGACTATTTTTTTAGGGGCATTAAGGCCAGTTTTATATCCTTATGGACGCAATCATATTTGATAAGTTAGATAATTTTCCTAGACCATATCCTCATTTTCCCTTAGTAAGCTATTATCCCATATTTTTCCACATTAGTATCCCCATTTATGAATATGAATGAAAGCTTGTCAAAGAAATTCCATATCACTCCATTTTCCACGCTGATTGCTGCTACTTAAGCATTCCAGACTGGTGCATGTCATTACGTCTGTCTAATCCCACATTACTCTCCATTACTGAGACATGGCTTAATGATTCCACTATCTCCACAAATTAGGCTACCGCTGTTTTTCTCCCTCTCTCTCTCTCTCACACACACACACACACGCACGCACGCCCTGTGAGATTTGCCCACACACACGCAAACAAACTTGCACACGTATGTTTTCAGTTCATGCATGGCTCTGCCTTTGAGAAGACCTTCCCAAGCCGTTTAATGCATGCAAGACTTTAAATAGCCACTAGCCAGTAATGTATATCTTTCAATGTATAACTTATAATTTCAACCACGTATGACTCACATTTTATTGGATGATTTACTGGTTAACAGTTCCTGCTGAAACCCACCCAACATTACAGAATGAATGGAATGAAATCTAAACGTAAATCAGCTCATGGGGTCACTCTGTAAGGCAAGACTCTGGCTTAGGGAATTGGGACTGTGCACACTCACACAATAACACACACACACACACACAAACACACACTACTAAGGCCAAGGATGGATATGCTGTATAAAAGACATGTCTTTCCAGATATATTGTGGCTTTTACTGCAGTTGGCTTGTGTTCCACTTATCGCCCTTTACTTTTACACACACAGTATATCACTCAGCTGCCTCTCGGCTCACTCCACTGCTAATCCAGTGGGCCAGCCAATGGGGAGGCCCAGAATGTCACTGGAGGCGGGGTCATCAAGCAGGGCAAATAGAGTGCAGGATCACAGCTACAGTCAGATCACACGAAACCCTTTTAACTGTTGAGGACTTTTGTTTATGTATGTGGAATGTGCATGCATGCTACAAATGCATACAGTGTATACTGTATATTAAACACCAGAAACACCCACATCCTGTGCTTAAAGTATGTCACATAAAACTAGAGCTAAGTATCATCTGAAAAATGTCTATGCTAGTTTCTAGGGCTGCAAATAACAATTAATGTAATTATGGACTTATCTATCCATTTATTGTTTTTTTTAAATCAGTTAATCATTTAATTTATAAAATACAAGAAAATTCAAAAAAAAATATCCATGACAGTTTCACAGAGCCCGTGCTGCAACCAGAAAATGTTTTGGTCTTTTTGGCCTTTTTGCTTGATAAATGACATTAACTAATTCTCAATATTGTTGGAGATGAATTTTATGTCAATCATCAATTAATCAACTAATTGTTTCATCACTACTAATACCAGTGGCAAATCAGTTTTTCAATACCTTACTTTGATTAACATGTTTTCATTTAACAAGAGTGCCAAAGTTCTCAAATGTTACACACAAGCAGGCATACAAGAACTTAAATAATGATACATTTAAAAAATTATAATAAAAAAAAATAAAACTAGCAAAATTAGGAACAAAGACTCAAAGAAGAAGTAAACAACATTATGAATCTGATGGATGCCAGCTTTCGGTACTTTACAGTAACGCCACAGACACAATTAGGTTGGTACCAATGAAGAACTGCGGTTTGATACCCGGCCCGACAGAAAACCCTGCCAGTGGGAACACTAGTTCATAAATATGCACATACAGTACACATTAACATATCATGTGGTGTGTGGCCATACCTAAACAGATGTAAGCCTTTAATTCATGACATATTCAGTTTAGAAACCTTAGCTCTAATTTGTGTATATAGACCATGCATTGGCCACAACAGTAGTGAATGTTTGGAGGTTTGGTGGCACAGAGGGACAGCAGCTGATCCCGAGGGGAGGCCTGAGTCATCCAGCTGAGCAAACAGATGAGGCTGGAGTCCAGACACTGTCAATAAAAGGCTGAGCTCTGAACTAACACGTGGACTAATGCAACCCAGGAGGGCAAGAACTGGCAAGTTGTCTCAAAATGCTGAATGTTGATGAAAGTTTGCAGGACCTACAACGCCACCACCCAAAAGGAAAACACAAATAAATGTAGAGAAATCACACTGTGAGGAAATAGTCTGGAGAAGTAATTTAAGCAACTCAGTTCCTGAAAGTTAAAAATGTTTTAAAACATTTAAGTTGTGCATCAACTCAGTCTGATTTTCCTTTAAACTGCATGTAGTGAAAAACTAAAGAATCATGGTCTTCTGTGTTCTGCAGACATATTTGAATTCATGTGTGGAAGGGCTGCAGAAATGAAGGTGATAATATTTCAGAAAATGACGTGTTGTTTTCCGAGGACTATGCCATTGTGCAAAACAAGTTTTTCTAGGGAACAGACTTCCTACAAATGCTGAAATGTCCATCTTACTATTAATGTAAGCAATGCCAAAGCTGCAGAAAACCAATCTCAACACCATGGGGGTTAATACCACATCTCCATACATCAGGCAGAATGGAAAAACTCACTTTTGGGCCATTGTGGTCTTATTAGGACCAGTTTGTCTGTTCTGGCATAAGACACTGTCAGATTGACGCCTTAGGTTGGACCTTCCTCCTGTAGCTGTAAGTCATGGCTGGTTAGTTCAAATTAAAAACATCACACCTTCCAGCTATAATTTAACCCATGGCTGCACACATGACACACAAAAATATGCTCACATACTGAGCAGGATCTCCGACACAGACCTTATACAACACTATCTGCTTATGAAAGTCCTGTCAACACTATAGCTCCTCTGAGCTTAGGATGATTGCCGTTCTGCTCCTACAGAAGATCAGCATGGTGGCTCAGAGACCAATAGTACAGTCAGTGACCGATGTCTGAGTGTGTGTGTGTGTGTGTGTGTTTCAGCTGTCCCATATAAATTGTAGTGCAGCAATCTGTCTTAGCAAGTAGAATTATCTCACCCAAATGGCAGAATATTTTCCCTATTTAATAAAAAAATAAGCCCTGAAGGCTACATAGGGAACTAAATGACTGTTAAGAGGGGGTGTTTTTTGCAGTTTGGGCAGCCTTGACGGTAAAGTGAAAACAGCTGAGAAGCGATACAGTGCAATCATCACCAGGACTGGAAATTAGTCTGGAACTGTAATTTAGTTTTTAACGCTTTTACATTGCAAATAACTATATTATACCCATGTAGTGTGTCTGTCTTTAGATATGAAACACACCTCATATCTGTCTGCTTAGTGACTGCATACTATGATAACAGTGACTAAAACATTACAGCTTCGATCCTACACCTTCCATAAAGTATGTCCTAACAAAGACACACACTGGACTAATTCTGTTCATTGTAAGTTGTTTTGGAAAAGAGCATCAATTAAACACCTTAAATACGTTTTATTTATTTTTGCAGACAATAGGCTCGAAGTCCTGGTATCTTAATGAGTAGAGCATGACATGGTTGCAGGTTTGATGAGTGGAGCTGTATGCCTCAAGCAGTTAAAGACACTTCATAAAAGGTTAAAAGGGGGTTAAAGTGGACAGATCATTACAATAATCAGTTCACATCCAAACGAAATTGGAGCAAGCTGTACACGAGTATGATTACACTAACAGCTAAGCCACTCCTTATAGATAACTTCTGCCTGACACGTGCAAAGTGAGGAAAGATTCATGCCCCATAAAAAATGTCTGAATCTCCTTGGTAGCAAATAAGCCATAAAATGCAGAGGCAAAAATCTCCGGCATCTGCTTTTCAAAAGGGCCATAAGGGAGTCTAGGCTTTCTCTTGGTTACATAAACAATGGAGCTTTAAAGTCCAAATGCCTTTAACAGTACAGCTACTGCCTGGCCACTATGACTATTTCCTCTCTCCCTCTTTGCACAAGCTTACCCTATAGGCCACGTTGGCTAAAGCAGCGTCCTAAAATGAACTGACGTCCAAAATTCCAACAAGGTTCATGACTATATGCTTTGTAAGTATAAACATTTTCACCATCATTTCAGAAAGAGCTAGATGATGTGAGATATACATATCGCTACATCAAGGTCTCATAAAATTGCAGGACGGACTAAATTACAAGGGAGGAAAATAAAGGTTACAAACACAATTAATGTTGACAGAAAGCTAAATAAAGGATTTACGAGAAAATGAAATATAAAAGCAGAGGGTGAGAGAGGAAGGACAATGTCATGCTCCTTTGAACGTTCCCAGTCTGAGAAAAGACAACACCAGCTCTTGTTAAATTTGTTTACATCTTTCAAGCAACTCATTGTTTTTAACAAGGCCAAGAACTTTCTCAAAAGCAGAAAACTAAGCTTTGTTTTTATTTGAGAGAAAAAGGGAAAGTGAGCATTTCCCTCGATGTGAGCCAGCAAGTATTTTATTAGAAGTGATAGTGCGTGTGTCTATGTGCGTGTGTGTTTTTGTGCGTGTGTGTGGGTGGGTGGGAGAGTGCGTTGAGCGTGTGTGTGAGTGTTTACACAGCTGAAGTGGAGAGCGGAATCACTTCACCTGGCGGTGGCTCCTGGGGTGTCTGCTGTGATCCCATTAAAAGGCAGACAGGCTCTGGCACCCTCTCCAGAAAACAAGAGGACTTCACTTACCAAAATATCCCCGCAGTAGAGCTCAAAAAGCAGGCCAAATCCCTACAAACCCCTGCTGAATTTACTTAGGGGGCAAATGGTTCTCTCTCTAAACTCCTGATAGCTGATTGCTCTGGCAGGGTTCAGGTGGATCTGCTGAGTGGCCTCCAGCCCAGTTTCCACTCCATTCAAGTTTCCACTCAGACCCAGACTTGCCTCCACACCTCCCTCTCGTCTCTCTTGCTCTCACTCCAACCCTCCCCCTTCACATCCTCCCCCTCAGGCCCAAACCAAAAGCCAAAAACATTCACACCAGATTTAATATAACCTCCATATCAGTAGGTGTTTAAGAATCTATCTATCTGTCTGACTGTCTGTATTGCTCTCCCCTCTCCTTCCTCTGGTCCTCCCTTTCTGCTTTCCGCCATCAACCGGTATTGTAGCTGCTCCTGGAGCTTCCTGCTGGATGTGATTCACCAGTGAGAAGATATCACGCTGAGCACAATTATGGTGAAGATCAAACCAAACTCAACAACCCCACTCCTTGATTTATTCTTCTCTCTAATAGCTCTTCTGAGTCATTGTCTGAGGTACGGGACAGAGGACTGCAAAGCCCGGTCCAGCATTACAGTACGCTATCAATTCCCAGCTCTCCTCAGTAGCACCACACTTAGCCTGCTTGCATGCCTGCCTGTTTCCAGGAAAACAGAGAGGCCTTAATGGCCCCGCTGTGATACCAAGTGCTGCGGGATTGACAAGCCTCCAGTGCTCACTCACTTCTCTAAACAAGACCCTTTCACATTATGTGCACGCTTCATGCACGCCCTCAGTCAAACTGTACACACAAGCACGCGCACTCACAAACATCCACATATGAAAACACACAAGTGCAAGCCTTGCAGTCTGCAGAGCGTGAGGCCAAGCCCGCTGCTCACTAATCTCCTGGTTACTGTCCTGCAGTCAACAGAAATAAAGTGAGGAGACCAGAACCAATTAGCAGTGAGGGTGAAAGTGTGGGGGGGGGGGCGGAACAATGAAGTAGCATGCTGCGGTCCAGCAGGGCCTGTAATGTGGATCAAAGCAGCAGAAAATGGACTAAGTCTCTGTTTCATTAGCCTGCTGTCCAAGCCCAGCTCTGTTTACCGGCCTGATTGAGCTGCACTGAGAGCAGATCAATGGCTGCTCACTTATCGTTTGTGCGCCGTCCAGACCAATAAACCTCATATCCATACATAAACAAGCTGCCAGATCCTGCAGGGAAAACCAGTGGTTTGACTCAAAGAGTGAAGCAGTCTTGCGTGTAATTAAAGCAAAGATAAAGCAATTAAAATCACCGCATCAGATTCTCACATTGTGGGAGGCGAACTATGGATTAAAATGATTAAAATGATCATTTTAACCACAACCAGACAGACAAGTGTGTATGTGTGTGAGTGTGTGTATAGGTCTATCTATGCTTGTTTTTTGGTAGTGCTTGAATATTTGACAGCAAAACATAAACAACTTTTCGGAGGAGGAGATTCAAACCATACCTGTGCGGCCTTTGGTTTTTGGCAAATCAGCAGAGGTGGGGGTCAAACGTGGATCTGGAGAAAAAACAAAAGGAAAGTATGTTATGCAGCTGTAGCCAGACGCTGCCAATAATCTGGGTCATCCTCAGGTCATTTACAGAAATCTATAGTACCAGTTTCAACAGCTGTAAAATAAAAGATTTATGTCATCCATTAGTGATGTAAAGGCAAAATGAGCTGAGATCAAAGTGTAGCAGCAACATAATTGTGTACGCTGGTCTTCATAGCGGGCTGTAAAGATAAGTGAGATCACATTTTTTTATTTACAATGATAAACCATCAATCTTCCATCTCCTAAGCTGATTTTAATCAAATCAAATACAACTCATATCTTATAGCTGTCCTATCTCACGAGCAGCTTCTTGACGTGCAGACAGGGTGTGGAATCTTTAACAGTTGTAAAGATTTAACAAGACATTGCAGCAGAGATAAACAAGTTAAAAAAGTGGCCTATTAATATGGAATTTGTGATGATTTGTGATTTAGAACAGGACTGAGCAAGAACAGCCATCATAAAACTGCAAAGTAAATCTTTCTTGTTCCCTTGGGCCAATTTGCTTTGTAGCCAGTAGTCGTAGACACACACTAAACAAACAAATAAATCAACAGCATCAAGTAATCCGAGCAGCTAAGTTTTTATTCCACTGGCCACTAATGCTAAATATAAAGCTAACGTACTGAATGAAAAACTGGGTAGGTGCTAGATGTAGAGATGGGAAAAGAAATATCTGAATTATCAAAGCATTATTTTGATAGCGATATGGTGCACCGACCATGAACCTTGTGGCCTTCGTTGCATGTTGCCACCCGCTCCCCCTTCTCTCTTTCTGTCATTTCCTCTCTCTAGTATCTAGTATCTCTAGTATCTCTCTAGTATCGACTCACTAATAAGGCATCAAATGCCCAAAAATACTTTTTAAAAGGTACCCAACGGCTATGGATACAAAAAATGTGTGCAGCCAACATTACAATACACACAGCCCGTCATGTATGTGGGCTGTGTGTATGAGAATGCATCACTCAACAAAATGAATAAACACACCTACAGTAAGAATAGTTGAATAACACCATTCATGAGCTGTACAGATTTACTCCATGCAACAGGTCAACAGCTACACAATGCACATTCACAGTAACTCAAGGCCACACTAAATATATATATGGCCCAAAAAAGCACCTCTTACAAGGCTGACATCATGTTAGAATTTTGGCATTAGAGGAGGCACTTTACTTAACTACAAAGCTATGCTCAAAAGTAGCAATTTTTTGTGTTTTCTCCTTGTACTCTTGAATCTCCTCAAATCCAGGTTACCCCACTGCTATTAAGTGGCACTCACAAGTGCCCTTTTGCTCCTGAAAAAAGGGGCTTTGAAGATTGACATACACTCCAAACACCTGTACACATTCCATCTCAACAAGATCTACGGTAAGTGCCTACAGCACAGCGCTGAGCTGTAGAGAGGGTTGACAACATGGCACATGCCTGAACTTATACTGTGGGAAATATCCCTCGAATGCATTGTGCTCACACATACGTTGTATAGATGCGTATAAAACATACATACACACAAGTGCCAGACAGACTGCGCAGTCCTGTTTTGATAGGCAATGAGTTGAGTGTTGGAGATGAGGATGTGTGTGAAAGATTGGAGCTGCTCAGAAGCCCCTGTGCATGAAGCCTTGGAACGCACACATGGAACACGTAATTGAATGAGAAACAGTCTTTCGCTGGCTCAAGACAGTTTTCTGGCAGGGTAATAAAAGCATGAGGTCGGTACGAGCTTTAGGTTTTTGCTGCCTTCATTCTGTTTGCAGCACTTTTATTTGGTTAGCCCCTTTAAGTACTCGCACTACATTGCCCCTGTGCCAAAGCATGCATAATGTCATGAACCTGTATTGTTCAATACTTTACAAAAAGTATAAATCAGATCTAATAAAGAGTGGAAAAGACCTGTTTCCAGGAGAGAGAGAGACAGAGAGATTGGCATAATGGTTGGCCGTGCTGCTGCTGCTGCTGCTGCTGCTGCTGCTGCTGCTGCTACTCTCCCTCTCCAGTGTTGCAGGTCTCCTGCCAAAATGGACGAGTGCTGCGCTCCTGGTTTCAGGATTTTATCACAACCACACATCCACCCACACACAGCCAGTCTTCTCTCTGCTTGGCTTCTCAGCCCACGCCCTGACAGTATCGCTGCTATTCACACTTACATAAACCAAAGGCAGCCGTGAGGAATGAGTCAGTGGCATGCTGATAAGTATCTCAACAAGAGGTGCAGCAGTTACATGCACGCACACAAAAATAAATGGTAACGTGTGTGCCAGAAAAGGACTGACATTCTAAGTGATTTACAATCTATGGCCACAGAGAAATAAACCATATGTGTCAACAAGCCCTTAGTTTTACTTGCTTTTTGCAAGCTTGCTGCCATAATCAACAGAACATATCTCATTCTACTGACTCCCTGGGAAAGTTTTAATTATCTCTTAGAGGAACCAAAATAGCAGCCCATTCTCTTATTTGTATGGGACCAGTATTACATGGAGTAGAGCACTGCACTCTGACCTCTTTTTGCATTTTTCACACTTTTTTTTCCCACATATGATTATTTTAACTGGAGAAGAAGTTTGATCTTGAAATTCTCTTGGATGTTTAAGTAGGCTTCATAATGAGGGTAGTATGAAGATCAACATGCCCCAGCGACTCTTTGATGTCTGATGAAGTTAGGACCATATAGGACTGATCTGCCTTAAAACTGTCATTAAGTGATACGTGGAGTAGAGAGCATGTTTTGAATTGGAAATGAAAACAAACTGTATATATATGTGTGTGTGTGTTTGGGGGGGGGGGGGCTGGGGGGAGGCAAATTTCAAACTAAAGAGCAGTTCATTTGGACGACTTGTCCAATTGAGGACAAAAGCTGTGTCCCTACTTACTTGGGGACAGCTGATTTTTGGGTCAGTGGTTAAGATCAGGGTAAATCTCCAGGAAATGAATGTAAGTCTATCTAATGCCCCCAAAAGTGACCATGATCTGATGTGTGTGTGTGTGTGTGTGTGTGTGTGTGTGTGTGTGTGTGTGTGTGTGTGTGTGTGTGTGTGCTTACAAAGTATTTTTTTATCTACAGAGATCTTTGGAAATGTTTTGATGACGTCCACAAAAAAAAAAAAGAGTTAGGAAATTTTGGTATCCAACTTCCAATTAATTGATTATAATGCATCATTTAAACTTCTACTTAGTTGTATTTGTGTTAAATTTGTCTATAGTTATTCACTATTAATCTAAGAGCTAGAGTTTACTTTAGAAATAGTGTCAGGTTGAGGTTAGGTTTAGGAAAAACAAGGAGTGAGGTTAGATGAGGTAACATTCTCTTTGACGGTGTTTATCTGTTGTGGATAATGAGGACCACAAACATCAAGGCATTCATTTGGTTATTGATTTGTTCTTAGATCAGTGATGAGACGACTTTTGGCGCAGAAGGCTCTCGTGAAATGCTGACATGAAACATCCAAACTCATAAAAGCCAAGAGAGTGATAGCAGTTCTTATTTTTGTGGCTGTTTGCTTGTTCATCACTTCTTAGATTCATAATATTTTACTGCTGTTTCATGGTCTGTTGTTGCTTGATTAGAGCTTAGCTTCACTCACTTGTCAACAAACATTTTATAGAACATTTCAAGTTGTCTTTAAACCACAGCCTTGGACAGTCGATTTCAACTAGTGGAGTCCTGCATTGTTTATATGAAAGAGTAGAGTGACCAGATGTCCCGTAAAATTTAGCACAGTCCCAAATTACAAGGAGTTGTCCTGAATCCTGAATTCCGTCCTGTTTGTCCCAAAAATTGGACTAAACCTGAGTTTTGGTTAGTTATGGCCTAATAAAACATTAAATACTGATCATTGTGAAACATTCTTTTGGTGTTGCCTATAGATGGGCACTGTGATGTCCGTAGCCTACATGAATTATGGCTGTTCTTTCAGCTGTGTACAGTAGTGTACGCATACGTTGTTGAATTAAGACATTTACAGAGGGAAATTAAACCATCCTGATGAAATGAATAAAATAAAATGAATTTTATGTGACAGATAATGATTTACACACTGGTACATACAACACAGTCATTGTGTTTCTTTTTCCTAATGACAGACAGTTGACTTCATGAACAAAAATAACACATTTTAGCATTGAGTTTTGACTTTCATTTGTTTTACTGTTTTTTGACACTGAATGTAATGTACTGGAGGCCACGCCCACTGTGGCCATGTGACCACGCCCCCCCTCCCCTAACTCCCCTGTCCCGAGTTTCACATATTCTCATGTGGTCACCCTATAAAAGAGGTATCCAGCCTGACATGCAACTTCTCAGACATTCAGACATGGTATGAATACTCCACATGCCAGCACACTGTGAGGACCTCAGTATCAGGATCACTGATCTTTTTTTTTTTTTATCTGCTCTTACTGGTACAGAGCAGAAATGCAGGACGTTTTTTTTCAAAAGAATGTGATCATTTCGATCTAACAATCATAACACAGACGCCAATTTGCTCCATGTGAAACCATGCTGGGAAATGCTGTTGTCTCAGTGATGTTGAAACATTCATCTTGGCAGTACGCATTTTCAGAAAAGTGAACAACATGGACAAGAAGTGAATTGCAGCAAAGCCACCAGAGCTAATGGTATTGACAGTTGAACCACGTTCATGCAACCTGTCCCCACACGCTTATGAGGATCACTTGAGTCTGTAGTGATGTATCAAAAAGGCAAACGATACTTTGTTGAACATCCATTTTTTGTCAACAATTAGTTGAGCGTGGACTTTAAACTATCCAAATGTAATGTTACTAAAAAAATATTCAATACAACACTTTTCACTGACTGATTTATTTCAGTTCCAAATGATTTCATGGATGTCACTCCAATTTCATGGTACTGCAGGTGCTCCCAAAAGTCAAACAATGGTCAGATTTAAAATCAGAAGTCCGACCTGGTTTCAAAATGAGATTGTCAATGTGTTTCACAACTCTAGACCACACTTGAGGAAAATGGATGTTTACTGAGAGTGAGGCGATGGGGGAGTTTAATGGATTTAAAGGAAAGAAACGAATGGTTTTGGCTTTGAGTCATAGAGCTAAAGTTTGGCTGTCATGTGTCCTGTAAACCCAGACACCCTTGTGATGGTTGGTTTTAGTCACAGGTTTATATAAAGACAGCGCAGTGATTAGTGGGGGAGGTTTTCAAGGGGCAATGAAAAGCAGACTGTATCTCAATGAGCAAGTCTCGTGATTAACTCCACATTTTTTTTCTGGCACGCACAGATTCTTCTTTTTTCTTTTGTTTCTATCCATCTATCTCTGTCGTTTGCACACAAATACACTGGCACAGACACAAAACCATGCAGCCTTACACTCACACAGGGCCAAGAAAAACAAAGTGCCGCCACGGCAACAGGTTTAGAAACTAAACGTTACAAAAGGAACAAAGAAAACACTGGTAGTGTCATCAGAGTAAAATCTATGAGCCAAACTTTTACGTAAGGGATTACAGTTATGTGCACAACCTGAAATGCTGTCTTCACTGTAAAACTCACTTAGAGGGTTGGGTTTCAGATTTGTCCCTTATAAATCACTGTCCCAAGTGCATGTGGTGATTGTCGTCCTGAACGGGAGCCATGATAAAAATCCAATCCTCTTCAAGTGATCCTAAAGATTTGGCCTATCAGCTGGACTAAGACATAACTGGACCCAGTGCCCTAATTTGCTGAAACCATGAATAAATCAGCATGACATATAGTTATTTCTGTTTCTAATTAGGTACATGTCCAGCCTTTTCTGAATTGTTATCCATCTGGGTATCAGACGCTGGTGTATTGCAGTCCCACCTGCATAAAGAACACTGGCTCCAAGTCCTAGGAGTGACCCAAAAGTGTTTAACACTGCTTCATTGCAGAGCTAAAATGCAAGTATTTCTTTAAGGTTTAAAAAACCTAATTGTAAACACATTGAGAGCGTAGCTCTAAATATGTGGGGTCGCTGATCGGTAAGAAGAAAAGAAACCCATTATACTGCAAAATAACAACTTCAGGCAATTCTTTTGGCAGAAGTACCTTATTATATGTTTTTTTGCAACATAATCCATATTAATTATGATAAGGAGCCTTATTATTCACCCTCAGGGCTAATAAGGCTGAAGAAGTTTTCACAAAGCTTATTCAGTCTATGCTTTGCTGCAGGGTTATCAGATGTATTTCCCCCACAGGCAGGTGATGTTTTGACATTCTTTGACATTATTAAAGCCTTTTCTTAATACACACTGAAGCCCATTAAACAATCACTCTACAGGCTACAATCCTGACTAAAAGTTATGTGAAAATACCACCTGCTTATACTGTGGATGATGATCATGATTATGAATCCATCCACAGAGGGAGAAGCTAGTTCACGAAGATGCAAATAACCTATGAAATTTGATGTTTTCAGTATTTTTTTTGTGCTTAAAAGCTCATTTATTTGACCTTCTTTCATTCAATTGCAATTCAGTTGATAACGTCAACATATTGAATATCCTCCAGTGTCATGGTTATCATGTTTGAGCAGATCACAAGTCAAAATGCAAGTCAAAACAAATATCTAAAGTAATCCATGGTTGATATATAGCATTTTCAATCATAGAGTGCACAGGGTCAGATAGATATTCAGTCATATGATGAGCTGTTTATGTGTACAGTCAATCTGCAGGAAGCATCAGGATCCTAAATCAAGATCATGCTGTAATCCAAACCGACATCCCTCTTGAAACCAGTAGTCATGACAGCCTGAGGCCAAATCACACTTCTGCAGGAACAAAAAACATCACAGCAGTCGGGACAGAAACACAAACACCAACATCAGCCACACCAAAATCTATCCTATCATATATCCATCTACCAGCAGAACTAGAGAGCCAGGAACCTACACAACGTTAAACCACAAGTCCCTAGGGATTCGGGGGCAGAGTGAATGATAATTCCAGATGCATATGACACTATGGTATCCCTGACAGATATGGGAACTTACAAATGTACTTAAATACTTAAATGTAGCACTACTTAAAAATAAATCATTAGGCTGTGAACTCACAAAACGCTCTTGCAGTCCAAACCAGCTAGTCCATTGATTTATAGAGAGCAGAGCAGTGGTATCACATTCTTGTTGGACTAAAGGCCAAAACATACCGCCGCCAAATGGCACACATCAAAACAGCCGCCCCTATTATTTTCTATGTATAACCCCCACACTGGCAGCAGCTAGGCGTGCGCCAGCACGTGTCGACGCCCCGCCCCACAACACTTCACACCACTGTAATATTTCCAGCCTTTTTTCCAGAGAATAAGCTGTTTGTACTTCAATACAATGTTGGCCCAACTACAAACGTTATTTACTAGTTTGTTGCTTGCTTTTCACTGTAGTTTCAACTATTTCACTTGTGCCTGTACGTATCTACAAGGGTGTTGGTTGATTCTGCTGCTTTCAAAGCATAAGCTTTCATAACAACTCACCCATGGCATTTCGTTGTCCCGCACTATACTCATAGAACTGCAGTTACATCCAGTTAACTACTATATTGACACGCTGCAGTGCAACACTTCCTATTGGTGCTAGGCACTTGACACGCATCATATGACACGCCGTAGCGCTGTGGCAGCGGTGTGTTTTCAGGTTAAAGCATCTCTGGCAGTGGAGACCGCTATTCAGCCCAAACACGGCAAACACCCATTTACCTGACATCCATCTCTAACCCCTTCCAGCCCACTCCTGGCTACTGGACATAATGACTTAGCCCTGCCAAGTCAGAACTGTTTGTCAGGCACTGAAACATAAAAAAACAACACTAAAAGTGGGGGTTCCTTTTTAGTTACAACTCGTTCTGCCAAGAAATTAAATTCATGAGAAGGTTTGTCTACAATAACACATTAACTCCCTGAGATGGGAATGCCGGATTTTATTCCGCCTACGGGAGGAGCATTCAATGGAAAGTGGGGGAGAGGAGTAGTTCTCATCAGAGTCAAAGTACATTGCAGATGTACTCAAGTGGTTATTTGGTGTAGGAAGAGTGTGTGCTGGAATTGGACAGAGGCATGTATTGTATCTCTGAGGGAGCTAAAGGCATTTGGTATCGTGGTCAGTTTGGATTCGGAGCCAGCGTTAAGAGTGTGCCTCATGTCTCAAACAATGCTTTTGAATTACAGCACATTGTTTGAGGTTAGAACATGTGGTTGAGTAGAGTTCTAGTGCACATTGTGAACTTCACTGTCTGCTCCTCTTCATTTAAATCTCTGCAGGCTCCACAAAAAAAACTGTTGGCTCTTACATCAAAAGTTTAAATGCAAAGTCTTATTCAATGACCTGCATGCATCTTGCGGTGTCACACACCGTTGCTGCCGATTAGTAAAACAGTATCCTCAATATCCTAAAATATCTCTTGTTCAGAAGTTGATTTGGCTGCTTGACCTGCTGGACTACCATTAACAAGAAGCATCTTGCATTCAGTAATGTTATGTCTCTCTCACTATTGTTATCTGCCAATTGATTTATGGACTAAATTCATCTTCAGTCCACTGAGAATTAAGAAGTGTCAACAAAACAGCTGAGGCAAATAACTTAAATATGCGGGCCAGCACACTGACATTTATACAGGTAAGCTAATGTAACATTATATATCATATATCATATGAATTATCAGCTGCTCTGCAGTGGAGAGCACAGATAGCTGTGGTAATGCTAGGTGAGAAGAGGCTGCAGAGAGACAGCAGTCCTGTTCAAACAGTTTGGAAATGACAACTGGATTTACTGAGGAGAGTCAGTCTGCGGAGCTGAGTGACGTGGGCAGTGTGTGTGAACAGTGAACAGTGGTAGACGAGAGCAACACCTGTAGCCATGGTAACTGTGCACAACAAAGACTGTGACAGCTGTAGTCTCAAAAATGCTTAGAAGGCATAAAAAATGAAAATGCATGACAAATATGAGACTAAATTATAAATTAATTAAAATGGCTTGTTTTTGTTTACTAAAACTAGACTAAAACTAAATCAAAATCAGGCACCAAAATTAACACGGCCACACTACAGTCAAAATAATTGTGATCAATACTAATTACCAATATAGGTAAAGGACTGCAATATCTGACCACACTGCCAAATGTAATTGAATGTTTGTGTTTTTGTAAATTAAGGTTGGCCATATTTCCCTGCATTATCACCAGTCCTTTGAACCACTCAAAAAAAAAAAAAGATTACTTCAGATTTTAGCAGGGTGTCTGGCCTACAAGCCAGCCTGTCTGAAAAATCACTTTTTGTCTCATCTACCTGCTTTTCCCAGAGGAGACAGCAGGAAAAATATACAAACAGGCATCCTAGTTCATGTTTACTCTGCAGTGCAAACACCCAATAAACCTGTCAGGAATGCACAAGTGAGCACAGGAATATGAAAAAGGGAATACATACACATACACTCACACACACCAATGGATCATCGCCACACTGCTTAACTTAGAGTGTGTTCACCAACACCACAGAGCCGAGGAACACGGGGAAAAGCTATTGCAGAAGTATAAGAATGGAAACCTCTTGTTGAGGCATACCGATCATATTTGAAAGGATTGGTTATATGCCACCTACTGTGTTAGGTGTACATTAATATTTCTTCTATATTGTGTAATAAATTAAGGAGCAGCTGCAACAGAAAATATCAATTTTCAGCATCAATAGCACCTCCAGTGACAGCTAGAAGCCGGCCACATGGGCCCTGCCTGCCATTTGGAAGGGGTCTTGGTGAGAGGGGCTAGCAAAACAACATTCTCCAGCTATGCTAATTGGCATACTTTCACATGGGCTGGAATGCTATGATAACATCCACCTCTATTCCCTAAGGAGGCCTTGATCCTGCAGGCGTTTACTGGGTCAGGGGACCTTGATGTGGATGAAAGCAAGGTAGAAGGCCTCCATTATGGATATACAGAGTGGGGGATGGTCTCTCACTCATGGACAGACACGTGGTATTTGGATATGTTGGGGGGGATGCTTCCCTCATGGCTAGGGGGCATTGGTGTTTTAAAGCATTGGGGGATAGAGGGAGGCTTTAGTTAAGATTTCTGTCATTTAGAGGCCTATGCTGTCAGGTAGCTGTCACGCCCCATGCACAGTGGGGGGCTATAAGGCAGGGGGACTAGTGGGGTTTTGGGACAAAGTGGAGCCCTGTCTCTGCGGGGATGGTCACAGAGGCACAGGATTGATGGGGTGGTGATGAGAGACGGAGATGTCAGGGAACAGACACCCATTCAGAGTGAGACCAGTAAGAGAGGCCTACTGGGGAACTATGGGGCCCATCATCACCTCCGCTCTCTGGCCTAGGCTGGGGAAGAGGAACTGGGGGAGGGAAGAAAAGAGAAAAAGGGGGGACTGTCCTGTAGGGTTCACACACATCACCCCACTATGGGAATATTATTCTGAAGTGTGACCTGAGCCAGCTGCCATGGCGTCCACAGAACCTACAGTATGTGTCCATGCAAGATGCTGTGAATCAATTACTTCTCTATGCTACCTAAGTAAAAAACAACTTCACGGTGCATGTATGTGTGTCATGCTAGCAGGCTGTGGAACAGAAATAACAAACGTACCTGGCTTGCTCGTTTGAAGGGCATTACATTTTGGGTCACAGCTCCATCGCAGGGCCTCCCAAATATTTCTGAGAGCAGAGACACAGAAATATGAGACTGATAAGAATCAGTCAGCTAAGGTTATATTAGGTATTCAGGTGGAGAGTGAAGGTATTATTCATATATAAATGTAAGTAGGGATGTACACCTCCAACTTTTCCTCTGCCGATTCCAATACCTCAACTCAGGGTATGTACCAATACTGATTACTGATCAGATGCCAGTGCTTTCTTTTTCAAAAATCTGTATATCTCATTGGGTGGAACTCATTGGGATCATTTTAATGTAAGGTATGTATTCTCATTTAAAGGGGAGTTGAGGTGTTTTTCATTCCTAGCGGCCTGCCCTGGCTGTTGCCGTAGACAGACAGAGAGATGGATGAATCGCTTATTGTTTGGGGTGCATGTGGCATATACGTCAAGGGACAGAGTAACCAGAGACAGACCCTCTCCACATCCCCACCAGGGAGCTGAGCCAGAGAAACTCTAGTCACGTTCAAATAAATTCTTTCCTGTCCAAATTGACACCCTTCCGTTGCCATGGTGTGGCTTTGGTTTAGTTTACAGTAATTTGGAGTCTGGGTGGCACAGGAATGTGGTGAGGGACAGAGGCTTATGGTGCACTTAAGATGACTTACGTGCTTAAATTATGGGGTGGGTTTCCAACACATCACTTTTCACATATACATAAGAGGTTTACCTGCTGCTGGGATGAAGCAAGTAATTATTTTGAATGGGTTAAATATAAATCATCAACAAAGCCATACTGCTGCTTTGTTTAAATTTACATCTCTCTTAGTTCTTGCTCTATAATAAAGACATAATCAGTCATCACTCTCCTTAGATAATTACTGACCTATTGATGCATATTTCTTTATAAATGTCACACTTCATCTGTGTTGGTTAGGGTTAGGGTTAGATACGGGGACATGGTTGAATATTTTCGCTGCCTTCTTTTTCTCTGCCGTCTCATACAGTACGGTACCAGTTAGTTGGCCTATAGGGGCATAAAATAACCCATTATAAGGTCGGGTTAACTGAAGGTGCTAACCTCATGTGAAACATACTACTTTGTGTCCAAAATCAAGCAGATCCCATTTGACGCTGCCTTGAGGCTGGGCCAAACCCAATCCCAGCAAATGCATCTGCTCTTAATAAAAAACAATAATCCACCTCGCCAAACTGAAAACATCCAGCAGTGTGTGGGTAAAGTTTGCATCAGGTATAGTATACACTACCTCACAGCAGGAGTGAACCTTCACATGCTGGTGAACAGAAATGCTGGCAGACTCAGTTTTGGTCAATTTCAAACAATGACAGACCTACATGTGGTGCAGTCTTCATTTTCAACAGGCAAGATCTAATAAACGTTTCCCATGTACACAGGGAAGACCAACACATGGTGTTCATAAGCAACATAATGTTTTCCCAGCTAAAAGGTAATGGAATCCCCACAGCACTGAAAAATTAAATACATGCATATGGACATATGCACACATCCACAGCCAGACTACATCTCTCTTGCACTCATTCTCTCTGTTTCCTTGTCTCTTCCACATTTTTCACCTTTCATATACTTATAATCTAAACTGTCAGCACTCTTTCCAAATTCCTGTCTTAATGTAAAAACCTGCATCTGCTTTGGAGATGAGATACTAGGGCTGGATAGGTCTGGAATATAGCTCTTTTTTAGGTCAGCATCCATCTTTCCTGCTATGGTTAAATACAGTGAAAGTAAGGAGTACAGGCACAATATCCAAAGGAATCACATGCATACCTCACAAATTACATCCAGTGCCAATGCAGGAAGTATAGTGCCCTTTATGTAGCATGTATCAAGGCAGGAAGTAAGGGTGTTGAGGTCCGGGTGGTGGATGGATAAATAGCGGATCTGACTTTAATGCAGGAGTCTTTCACTAACCTTCATCAAGTGTTTTAGCTGCTTAACCTTGACCATACCTTAACAATAATGTATTTACCCTAGTTGCAATGTGCAAATATTGTAGAAAGCGGGAATTTCTATTTGGCACTGGATGTAAGAGAAATGGACTGAACAGAATGTAGAGTTTTGGAGAATCATATATGGTTTGAATCCAATAGGAGCTGCAATAGTTTCAAACAAAGAAATCACAGAAGACACAGGAGAGATATTCCCTTGCCAAGAAAGGTAGTGGGGAATAGATCAAGCCTTTCTCTCCAGTAGTATTCAAAGACATAAATAAATTGAGTTTTGCAGTGGTTTGCAGTGGTTATGCTTTCCAGTTACATATTACTGTGAAGATTAAAGCAGTCTGACTTGAGGTTCACAAACCCTATGTAGCAGGGGAACAAGCAGAGGCCAGCTATGCTTGAGTCAGCCACTAACCCCAAACTGTTTCCAATGAAACCGTCTGGAAGCAGGCTCCCAATGGAAGAGCTTACCAAAAAACAGCGTTCTCCAGATAAGAGCTTCTACTACTACAATCCAATCCATCCTCCATCTCCAAGTGTGGAGCACTGATGATGTCTGCAACACGGACCACTGGGGTTCCTACTCGTTTTAATGAGAGACTAGGCCAAATGCCAGTGTTTATAAACGAGGCCTATTATCATTATTACTATTGCATATTTCCATATGTAGCTGCCCTGGCCGTGACCGCTTACAACCTGATTATTACAATAAATCTCTCTAGAAACAGGACGCAGAGCAGTTAGCTTCTTTATGGCCACTGGTCCTCTTTCCAAGGTTGATCACCACATAGAACAAAAGATCAAATGTGCAGTGAGCACAAGGCCAGAACAGTTAATCTCTCCATTTGAAAGATATAAAAAATATCTCAAGTCAATATCACACTAAAGTAAAGTGTAGAGTTCACATTGTGCTAGTGGAGCAATCCGATCTTGCAGTGTGTGACATGGCCGCGTTAGGTCCACAATTGCTAACGTTGATGCTGGAACATAAAGTAAAGCTGGGCGACTCTGATATATGCTAGCAGGAAGAAATACACAGTGCTGACTGGCTGCTGGGAGATGGAGTGGTGAAGGAACAGGGCTGTTGTTTTTGTGACTGCTGTCTTGTAGAGAGAGGGGTATGATCCGAACACGAGTGGAAACTTGCTGTTTCACCTCATCTGCTGTTTTCAGCGTCCTTTTTACATAACCTCCACGCTTACTGTAAGCTACACAGAGATCCAGGTGCAGCCACAGAGGAGTAGAGAAATTCCAATAAAACACACATTGGGTGTTACAAGGTCAAATAGCAGCATGCAAAGCTCTTCTTATATGATATGTCACGTTGTTTTGTAGGTGTGAAAATAATCTCCGATATCATATTGTCTCTTTTTCATTTTTATGTGAAAAAAAAGGCATAAAGGTTAGAGAAGCGAGCTTGTGGCTGGAGGCTCGCCGGTTCATTCCCCAGACTGGAGAGATAAATCTGGGTAGGGAAAGTGAAAAAGCAGCACTCGCCCCTCCCTCGTTATCATCACTGAGGTGCCCTTAAGCAAGGCCCTAAACCCTAACTGCTCCAGTGGAGCTGCTCAGTGGCTGGCAGATCAGACTGTAGTTGTACTGGGCAGCTTCCAGGTATGAATGTGTAACTGTGTGAATGTGATTAGGGCGTTCCTGAAAAAGAGAGCATTGCTGTCAGAGAAATTCCCCTGAATAAATAAAGGTTAAAAAAAAGTAATTTCCTGATTCTCTACCCTGCATTTATCATTTACTACATTTATCAAAAATTAATTTCATGTGCAGTAAGACCTTTCTTCTCCCTCTGTCTCACTTTGTAGGTCTACTTCTTTCTCTTTAACGAATATTTGAACCAAAGAAAAAGAACTTTGACTTGAGGCAGAGTGGTGATAGCACCTGTCAGTGTGGTAGGTGCAGGATATAAGCCAGTAAAGCAGCAGATATTATTAAAACTGTTTTAATGGATCACAAAAAAAATGAAAGAAAAACACTTGACCTGATGGCCTTGGAGAAGATTTACAACTCTGTTCTCCACTGTTCTACTGGTGGATTAAACCAAAATGGCAGAATACTAAGAGTTTGTGCAGCAAGCTTTGAGCAGATTTGCATTTTTGCACACGGTTTGAGTTAATGACAATGTGCGTATCATTTTGTATCTTGAGCCATTGCCTGAGTCTTTTGTGATAGTGGGTGGGAGCCAAGGTCTGGCTCAACAACTCCATGTAGGATCTGGCTCTGTTTACCTAGTCCTGATGGAGTCCAGATGGGCTTCCTATGACTCTCCTCTCCTTTATAGGCTCACTGAGTCTGGACCACCAATTGCAGCAACCGGGCAGAGCTGAGCTGATCATCTTTGGATAGGAAAGGAAGAACACAGATGGTTCTTAATTGGGAGGCAAGAGATGGTAGATGTTCCATCATGCCAATACTGGATATCAATTGAGGTGTGAAGTCCAGCTAGCAATGAGATGATGATGAGATGCTGTGCAAAGGAAGTGACAGAAAGAATTGGACTTTTCTCATCTGTGGGTTGAAGTTACATTGGTGGAGGAATGGCAGCCTACTTTAGTCTTAATTATGCAAAGAACATGACATGGGTCCTCGTTAGTTTAAACTCTGAGGATGCATAAAAATGCACATAACTACCCTGCAACCTCTTTTCACAGACCCTAATTCTCTTTTAAGACTATGCATGACTTCTTGTGGGCCAGGTTTCACACTATTTATGGTTAGCCTCAAAAGGAAACTAGGCCTTCCTCATTTCCACAGAGAAGACAGTGGGCTTCAGGGAAAAATAAGCCTCTAGGCTAATGCATAGATGGTCTCCAGCCCCCTTTCTCTCTATGGAAAAGCACTACTAAGCCCTCAGGGTAATAGCTTCCATGTGCAGAGCCCCAATACTCCAAACAAAACCGTAATAACAACATGGAAAAAGATCCATGTTATTGCATTGCATGTCATAATCTTCAAAGGTTGACACTTCAGCTTGTCTGAGAGATGCACCTCTGATGACTGCTGAGGCTCTAATGTCAGGTCTGTTTAGATATGTCACCAAGCACCCATCATCACTCACTCACATACACACAAGCCCATACTTCAGACACATTTACATGAAGCAAAGCACAATATGCAACGTATATGGTACATCTATAAGCCATTACAACCATGTATACGCATACACAATGAGAACATCCAGCTCAGAAAGGAGTCTTTAATGAAGTTTCAGTAGTAGTCAGTATCAACAATGAAAGATATTCTACAGTCCATACTGACACAGGTTACAGTCCAATTGAAAAAAGTGCATACTGACTGACCTCTGTAATGAAAGTCAGTGCATAAACCCAGCTCTGTGTCAAAAGACTACTTGCGATTAAAAGCTGAAAGTTCTGTAACAGATACAAGTGCTTCGTTTGTGACAGACATGATGGAATTGAAAAACGTCCAAATCAAACACACACCCTGACTTTGATACTACAAGTCCTCATTTTCCACCCAACCTATTATTTTCCCGCAGGCTGTTATTATAGCTGATGTCAGTGTTATCAACTATGGATACTAGAGATAACACACATTCATGAATATATACTTACATCAATAATACAGGAGGTGTACAAGTGCATACATATAGAGAGAAAGTGAGTTTGCCAAGAACACACACACACACACATTATATTTTGAAATCAAACTATCTCAGCCTTGAAACCTGAGATTGTTGGTCATGTTCCACACACTGTCAGTAGGGAGACATGTGCAAGGTAAATACCTACAAATATGCACAAGCATGTGTGCTCTATTAAATACCACTGATTGCACTCTGCTGCTTCCTCAATGAATGGGCACTGAGGACAATTCTCTGCTCAGTATGATTTCTCCCCACTCGATTTTGCTGAGGAGTCTGATTTTCACCAACCACAACAACAAAGACCATGTTGACAGTAATCCAGATTACACTAGCCTGAGCCAGGTTAGTGCATGGAACTGCCTCCAAACATATAGTGAGGCTTGTCAGCAGGGTCCTTGACTGCTGCGCAGTTTAGTTCTTTCCTCCACTTTTACTTAGGATTGGAATTTTTTTTTTTGGGACACCACCAATGCACACAAATGTTTGGTTTCTGAAGACAAAAACTTTGCCTCTGGGTTTAACCTTGCCTCTGAACACTTTAGGCATAGAGTTGAGAATGAATGCAGTCTCAGTTTGGATCTGTATCATGTGCTAGGATTGGAAGCAAAAAAATGAGTGGTAATTGCATTCACATGGTGAAGACACTGATTTTATTTGTGTGTGTGTGTGTTTGATATGAATGTGCATTGTAAGTACATGTGCCACACAACTATTTGACCTCATATTTAATGAGCATGTTATTAATTTGTGACAAATGGGGTTTATAGAGAATATTAGCTCAAGTTTTTGATCACAACCATGATTTTATTTGACCTCTTTAACTTGTGGCAGCATTATCTGCACAGCCAGATCTACATCCATGTCAAAAGAACACTATTAAATGGCTGTCATTGTTTTAAGATCAACCAAGAGCTAAGAACTGGCATGAGTTGATAGATTGTGGGCTCGATGGGGGCAACAGATGGTCTATAAATCTGGAGGGTCCCATCATAACAAAAGACATTTTGTTGTTGATGTTGTCACTTCATTTTTCTCAACAGATGATGTCAGACTGCAGTTCACTGTCCAGCCAAACCCTATGACAGAATAAGGCCACCAGCTTGAGTGTAGCTGGTCTCCATCATCACTCCTCTCCTCTATTCCTACACAACACCCTGTCTTCACCAGCCGCCTACCTCACCAGTCATAAAGTCAAAGTGACAGGCAGCCCTAGCACAAGTCGTGCCCAAGGCTAGAGGAATGGACAAAACCAATAACTTAAACTGAAACGGCATTTCACAATTTAATTGCGTACATGGACATTTATACACATCAGCATTTAAGCCAGCTGGAGAGGGGACACTGCTGAGCTATAATGGCACTTTCCATGAGTCCCTCCATTACTTAACACCCGTGTGCCGAGGCATTTACCCCAAAGTCACTGGACTGGACCGCAGCAGAGACCTGAGTGGCTGCCCAGGTCTTTATATGAATGACGGGTAAATTGATATCCACTCTTAATGCTCAACAGTTACATGAGCAAACACAGTCCTTTCACACGAGTCCTTCTCACATCTCTATGCCTGTGTTCAAATCTTTCATCCGCCTTCCGTACTGGTCTTTTCCTAACTGGCACAAATCTCCTCCAAATTTTTACTTCAGTAATTCCAACATCTGAAAAATGACAAAAAATATTGCACTGACTCACCCACCCTCCCCATTATGGTATGAATTGGCAAAATGGTATGAAATTGGAAAAATAGTAAAAATAGCACCTGGGACACAATGATACAGTGTCTGGGACAATTCTGGGACAGTAGAGAAAACGCCAATTTTTAAATAGGTGTTATTTGGAAAAACTGACCACATATGGGAATCTAAATGGTTACTCTCTCGCCTGAAAAAAATGTTTAAAAAGTGACACATTAACTACGAAAATACAAGAGTTTTTAGCCTGGTACAATTTAATCTGCACCATGATGCTATCGCTGCAGGTGTTATACTGTATTTAGTCACCTGTTGGTGCAAATGCATTCTGGGATACCCAGTCAGCTCCCGATGTAGCAAAAAACCTGTGTGTGTTGGTATCTTCTTCCAACAGCTCCCAGTCACATCCACATCGTCTTTTCAACACTCCAGTAAGTTAGCCAGCTTAGCTAGCACTTGAAGTTATTATTATTATTAGTATTTGTAGTAGTAGTAGTAGTAGTAGTATGTGTAATAATGACATGAGATATAGGGGACAAGAGAACCTCAAAGAAGAAGTGCAATTTATTTCACCAATTTCGTCCAACAGCACAAGAACAGCTGTTATTTCCACCATCATGCACGGCTGCACATTTAAAACAGCACAACTTAAAGATTAAGTAAACCATCATCGCAGTGATATCTCAGTCATCATTATTAAATGTTAGAAGGACGATCGATGATTAATTTTATAGTGCTCATATTCAAACAGACTTCACAAACGAAACGGCTTCACAATTTAGAATAAAATGGAAAGATTATTGGTACGGGGAAATAATGATTCATGTTTAAATAAAGAGTGATAAAAATTAATCACTCATAAATAATATAGAAGTTTATTAATGCACCTTTGATTGACATTTTACCAGCATGCAGTGGAGGCTGCAAGAATAAAAACTTTGACACCAGGAGATATGAACAAAAAACTGACAACATTTTAAAAACAGAGCATTTTATTTTAAAACATGGCAGTCATTTTGTGCATTTGATCTGGTTAAAAAAAAACTCTCCTTTAGGGGGGGCAGCAGTAAGGAGATAATGATGACATTAATGTACATATGAACTCAAAACAAATTGAACTAAATATTATGTTAAACTATGAAGCTGCATGGTGTTTAAAATAAAATTAAGTGTTCAGAGCTTCCATGGTGGACTAGAGTGAGTCAATGAAGTGATGCGAGTTACTGAAACAAAATTATTTAACTATATTTATTATGTAGAATGAAAAAAATAAGAACTTCAATGGGGGACAATGGTTTTTAAGTCTGGGACAGTTGAAAGTAGAATTCGGGACAGTTGCGGGACACTGGGGGAAAAAAAGTTAATATCGAGCCCTGACTCACTGTCATATTGCACCAGGAACATTTGTTACACTGTGAGTAATGAGCAGCAACTGGACTACTGTGGCTGTGAAATGAGCGGACTGTTGTCCAGGTGCACTCAGTCCCCCTTCTGTCTTCAAGGACGATTTCGTCACCATCGTTCTCCCAGATAACAATGGAATGATTGGATCTTCCTGAGACACCAACCTGACTCCAAATTCCTCTTTAGGAGAGGAGGAGAATAGAGACGGTATTGTTCCTTTAACACTCTAAAACAAACATAGCAGGCGATCTACCCTCTGCCGTCCACTCTCAGATATGTCCGATATTTTGTCCTTAGATGGCCAATAACCACAAAAGGTCATTCTCTCTAATGAATTTTGACCTCAGCCACCAGGTCACTCTCCCTATTCTTGATTTATATTTTCTCTTCAATGCACTGTCCTTTTCTTTTTGTCTTCCTTTAAACTCTGCCCCATTCCCTCGTATCTTCCCTTGACTTTTTCTCTCATATAACAACATCTCTGAGTGGTTTAACACACCCTGGTCAAGGTCAAGCAACACCCAGTGTTCATTGGTGACCTTTAGAGCAGCTGCAAATGTGAGCGCTGTAACAAACACAGCCAAGGTCAGAGATGGGCTGACTGCCTAACCCCAGCTATATCAGTGAGAGAGAAGACATATATACGCTTGTGTATACAAATACCCATACCAAGTTAAGTGTGTTGATCCAGTGCTGACAGACAAACAATAGTCATGGACAAATGAGTGCGCCACACCCCCCAAAATATACACTCCACTTCTCTGCATTTCTGACAGGTAGTAAGAGGTCCAATCAAAAGCCCAGACCTTAACGTGAAAAAGGATTGTTTTTATACCTGACTGAGATCATGTTATAAAAGCAGCTTAAAATGGGGACCATGAATGGAAAAGCTGAGTGAATTAGGAATGGCAATCATCCAGGCTTTCTAATGTGTGAATCAGTGGAGCCTGAATTTGAAAATGGAGTTCAGCAAGTTCAAACACAAATGAAGACGGATTAGCCTTATTATAAACATACCAGCGTGTCTTTACAGCGAAAATGCAAACTCAAACAAGTATGATACACTGCTATGTATCTTTCGTCAACTATAATGGCATTTGCTTCATGGGTATGAAATCAGCAGATGTAGCGACCTGGTAGTAGAAATTCCACGGTCGCTTTTTTTTTTTTAAGTGAGCACATGCTTCGAATGAATCATTTGAAATTTGATGAAATGATGTCATGAGTGAAAGGTCAAAGAAGATCAACTCAGCGAAACAACAAAGGCCCCTTTTGAGGGTGACACAGGATGACAGATAGGGCAATAAATGCATAGGGAGGGTGCAGGGCCTTATTGCAGAATAGAAACATTTTGTATTCATCTTTACTGGGTGCAGCAGAATCGAAGCTTTGTCTGTCTATCTCTTTAGCCACTGATTTTAAGAGATTAAACAGCCTACCTTAACATACTGCGAGAAACGTCCCTAGTTTGAACTCATAGCCCAGTGTACTGCCAGTACATTCCTGCCAACACAAGCTTCAGTACTGCCAATACAAGCCAAGAAATTTCCCTTGAGAGTCAAAGTTGGAAAGAGTGACAATGGACTGACAGTAGGGGGACAATAGAAGAACTGTGGTTCCAGAAACAATAGGACAAAAAATGTTTTGGGATCATACACAATGCAGAGATCCGACTGCGATGGTGTGATGGGATCTTGATGGAGGAATAGCAGTTGAGGAGACAGGAAGAGAGGAGAGGTGCAGTGAGTCTAAATATGTTAGAAGAGAGAGAAAATGAGGCTGAGCGAGGACAAAGTGCAGGGTCTCATAAATCTACAGACACATCCAGAAAACATAAGAGAGCCCAGGTGTCCCCTTGCACCCATACAACATATGCACACACACACACACATAAATATGAGATATATTCATGGCACCTGAACCACATTTTTGATAGTTTCTTGGAAAATGTAACAAATGTGAACACAGTGAAATAATGTGGTTTTGTGGAAAGTTTTTTGTTTTTTTTCACGTCCATTATCAGGCTAGTGATACGAAATAAACTTGCAACAGCGTACATGTAGGGTCCATTAAACATTTTCTGCTGTGCTTGTGTGCAAGCACGTGTGCGTGCGTGTGCGTGCATGTGCGTGTGTGTTTTTCCATGGCTCTCATTAGAAAGGACAAACTGATTAGAGGCCTCATGATGCTGGAAACTTTCAGCCAAAAATATTACTGCAAAATTACACAAAACATCCCCTGCTGCTAAGACTCATTCATCTACTAAAGTTGTTTACTGCACATTATTCAGTATTATTTCCCAATTATGTGCACATCTAATGGCATAACCAACAGAAACTGAACCCGATCCAAGGTTGTTAGAGAAAGAAAATGTGTTGAAGGTCACGATGACTTATAAAGGCGTTATGCTTGCATGAACAAAATTAATGAAGTAAAGAAATAAAAAAAAGGATTTGGAAGTCACAACTGCTGATCTCCTCAGAATGTGTAAGTATGTGAAATTCCAAGTTAATCCTAACTTCCCTTCCTGCTGTCATGCAACATACTGTAAGTGAATTTGGATTCACTGCAAAATGTTATTAATTGACTCTGTCATTTATTTTCTAATCTCCTTCAACCTGAAAGACATTTGTCACTCTCATCTTTTTTTTATGAATATATTATCAGAAGCACCGCCTGTCTGTCTGTTAGGGTTTAGAGGTGGAGCTGTTGAGGAAATGACAAAAGATAACGTGACGCTGATGGGGTAATAACTGGGTCCTTACAGGTAATGACTGGGTGCTCTTCAGTTTCAAGTCCTCCCTCTCATGCTGTGTTGTGCTGAAGAGCAGCTCTCACACAAAGTACAGTTTGGGGTAGTGAGGGCTATGCCTGTACATCTGGCTTTAGAGGGGAGTTCTCTTTCAGTGTTCATGCAGGAGAAAAAAAAAAAGGCCAAAACACAGTCAGATAGGATTCATTGTGTCCCCGGTCATTTGCTGACACTCATCCAAAGCTTTGACAGTGAAAAAAACCCTTTATGAGTGCTGAATGTCTACCCCCTTGTGGACAAAAAACATATTGCCCAGTCTTGTACAGTACAACAATGAACAGAAGGAATTTTCATATCTGATGTAGGACATGTAGAAAAAATAAATTATTAAAAAGGGGGAGAAAAAAAAAAACAGGATTTAAACTAAACCTATTCTGATGTTAAATAAATATAAACTGGCAAGAGAAGCTGAAGAGAGCAGCTGGTTTAGTATAGATATGAAAGTGAAGGTATGTGAATCCTCCAATTTCAACTTTTGCCCTTTCTGTTCTTGTGAATACAACTGTCAGGTTAATCTTCATTAACAACATGAGATAAACCTGCGGTCTGACTGTTATGCCAAGCAACACGAAGAAGCTGCCAAATCCGAGGCCTACAGGCCCTACTGTAGGCAGAGCAGCAATGTGCAATGAACCTGCTAACCCTCAGCTGAAGAAAATATCACACCAATATCTCTGTCACCACAATGTGCTAATTTAAGACTACTACTCCAAGTATAGCCCCCAGAAGTGCCCACACTTTCTCTTTCAAATACACATGAACTCACTTCCTCTTCCCGTCAGTCTGAGAGTGAGGTTGGCAAACAAAGCTTCTCCAGGGAAAAGGAGGCAAAAGACAGGAAAAGATATGAAACTGATCCTGAACTCTGATAGGTCTGTCCAGACAGATTGCGAAAGATTAAAGGTTATGTTACCGTAGGTGCAAAGGAGTTTTGGATGTCTTTGGCAAAGTGGTTAAACTCTGATCTCAGAGCAATTGCTTACACAATGACTCACTATGGCAGAGTCTTGGCACGGTGGTGCCGATTAACCAAAGCGCTCTCTTGGCACATTCTCCCTCTGCCAGGATGTATTTTATCTGCTTATTCTTCTTTAAAACAGATGAGAATTCTCTTTTTCCATCGACCCAGTCAAATTGTGTTATTGCAACTCATATCAAGCAGCGAATATTGCACATGCAGACACAAATGAGAGCGGTGCAGCCAACCGAGGAAAACATAAGCAAAAATGAGCTGTTGCGCAGTCAAGCTGTATTAATTTAACAATGAATGTAGGGAACAGTTTGAGTGTGCGTAGATGGGAGCACACAGATACTGAATAGTCTTTACTCTAACATCATCCTCTGTTTCAGCATCTTGCTTTAATCAAATGCAGACAGATTCCAGTCACTAGCAATTAAAACCCTCTCTCTCTGAGGGCAGATATGCAAATGCACCATTCATCACACAGACAGGCTGGTTCATAGCGCTTAAACAACTGATGTGTACAGCCATTCTGAGTTTCACGAGATAGTAAAAAAAAGAGAATGAAATAAAAGCAAGAGCTAAAATTAAACACATCTAAATATCCTGTGTGGCCAGGCATTTAGATCAAAGATCATTCCATTGACAATTATTAGCAGCTCAACCCAAATAGAAATGTGGGTGTGGGAGTATCTACAACGCGATGCAAAGTAGACATCATTAGTAAATCGTAAGAAGCTCTGTTGACAGTGTGGATTTGTGTGAGAAGGCGTATGTGAATGTCTTTGTATCTGCATCAGTGTAGTGGATGGATACCTGTTAGTCAGTGCCAGTGCTCTGATGGGCTTTCCATGGTGCCCGGGGGGAACTGGCCCCTGCCTGAGCTCACAGCAACTCCAAAATCAAAACACATAAATAACAAGAGTAATTACCATCACCATCTCGACTTTGCAACAAATTTGCACAGTAAACACACTGAGCACAGCGAGGGAGACATGTGATCTGGCATATCAAAGCCAACATTCTCTTTTCCCGGGAAGGTCCCAGGGCCTTTGTTATCTGCCTTCAAAACCAGTATGATTCATCAGTTTTGTTATGGATGTTATTGTTGGCTGTGGGAAAGGTTCTTCTCATAACCCAGAAGTACAGCCGAGATCCATCCCGTTTATATCACTGTATCTCCATCCACCTGACATTTACGAGCAGTATTTGTGTTGATCATTTCATAACAGCTTGAGCAGTGGAGCATTCTCCATACGCAGGGCGCTTTACATCAGCCATAAAGGGATGAAGCCACTGCCTCAGATCCTACACCCCAACCCCCAAACAAACGCACAAAGAATGCCACTAGCTGTCAATCATTTTAACTGACCCAACCTCTCATATCCCACAAACCCAATCATCAGTGATTGTCAGTCGGCAGGTCTATAAAGCCTGGTGTTTACCCTGTCTAGACAGACTGGGGGACTGGCAGCCATGGGCATCTGAGTAGTACATTGCACCCTGTTTAACCACAGATGAGTGCTCCACTGTCATTTTACACCATAAATCAGACCCTCGCACATAAACAGCCTACGAGGGTTGGGGTGTTGAGAAACCAATTTGAAGAGTAATCCAAAAACAATGCTTCAAAGCATAAGGAGCTTGGTGATGGAATTCCCTTTAGATCAAACGCATTAGCGCGCTTGATTCCCGAGGCTAAACTGTGCAGCGCAATAAATCATCAGGCTGAAACTACAGTATAGTTTCTGTGGTTCCCATACGGTGTGTGCATGTTACTCCCCTCTGAAGAGCTGTTTTTCCTTTGCTGCTCCACACCACACAAACACTACACTAAGGTGAACGGAGCTATATTTTCCCTCAGTTATCTCGGCAAATAAGAATGATTCTTGCTGTGGGCAAAGCGTTCTTCTCTCCAAAAAAACAAATATTATTTCCCCCCTTTGACTGGCCAGGCACTGACAGAGACATACTGTACTAGGCCCCCGCTCAGTGTTTCCAGCTGAAACCTCACTCAGACCTCAATTTAACATGGCTCACAGGGATGCCTGGAAAAAATTATGCCACCACACATATTATCATATTAATTACCACAGTGTATTTTCGCTCACCAGGAGGAGAAAGAATCACAAAATAAAGAATCGCAGCAATGAAAATGCTGTCTAACCAGAGGAATTTGTTTATGCAGAAGTTAAAAGGCAAAAGAAAAATGAGAGAAACTGTTTTAAATAGTAAGAGAGGATTTTCAAAACACAATTTGAGAGGCTTCAAAAAAACACTAATTGCAACATCAAACTTGCACATCTGTTGGAAGATGGATTAACACACTGAGCCATGTTGGTGCTTTTCAAGAACACCAGACTTCTCATACTAAATATAGGGCTGTGACAGTATATTTGTGAGTCTGCAAAAGTAGATAAAGGCGCTGGGAGGGGGAATAACTTTCTACACAGCTGTGATAAGTCCACTAAACAGTGTGGCTGCTGTTTCTGTGATGTGGACTGATAGAGTCTATCCCGTCTACAGCCCCTCGACTGGAACCACTGCCATATCACTGGAAGGAAGTCGACCTGTTATTGTTATGACCTCAAAGGCTTTGGGTGGTCCACATACAGACATACACACACATATGAAGAGAGAACAAGCCAGAGAGGAACAAGACATAACAGGCACGCGCAAATATAACTTTGATACAAACTCTCTGAACACGTGCCATTTCCTCTCCTGTGAGAGCACACACATGGCTGCTTGCATTGACCTAGAAGGGCATGCGGTGCATTCATCCACACTTTCATATACAAAATTAATCTCCGGAATGCATTTTGCCATGTAACTGTCGCTACCTGTTTACAAGAAAAACATCGACATACTTACCCAGTGGTGACTCCACCACACTATGAACAGGTGGTATGGCTATAAACACATGTACACACATGCATGTGCACAGATACGCATCAGTCACAGGCTAATATAGTTTCCACAATGGATGAGAGCCGATGCTGGCACAGATTCATCGCAGCCAGAGTACAACACAGACCTGTCCAAACAACATGTTCAACCTCGCCCAAGATAAGCAGGATGCAGCAAATCTCTACACAAAAGACACAAAGCTGAACACATTAGCATGACAAATCTAAGAAAACACCAAGGTGCTGCTCTTAGCAGGTCTTTGCTCAGCCTATGATTACATTTCTCTTTAAGACTTCAGCTCTAAAATCAAGCCCATTAGGAGCCTGGTAAAATGTGCGCGGTGGCATTTCAGTGATGCACTCAAAGCCGTTTAGAGGTTTAGAGGTCACATTTCTCAGTTTAAAAAAAACAATCAATCAGCACCTAGTAGAGTGAAACATTACTGTATCCAGTTACCAGGAGTGAAACTCTAGACCTGGGAGGACATAGGTCTAACACATGCAGACAGGAAAACACTAAGCCACCCTCAGACAAAAAGAAAAAGACGCTCACATTCGCTTTAACAGACCTTTACACCAGTCCCTCTCCCATTTTGTCATGTCCACACACACACACACGCGTAACACACACGCGCAAAGACGCGTGCACGCAGACAAATAGTGGAAATCAGTGGGTGGATGTCAGCCCCGAGACAGGAACTGCTCCCAGCATTTGTAGCGCAGCTCATAAATCACTGAACTCCATTGGAGTAATGATCCATTGAGAGAGAGAGAGGTGAAACTCGCCTCTAAAATACAGTGCTCCTTTCAAAGACCACACTGCAGCATTTAAAGCTCTACCTCCTGTCTGGCAGCGCTGTCATTAACACAATTATTGCTGTGCACAGCTTTGACAAAACCTCAACACACAGAAGCAATGCACGAATCAACCTCACTGGACAAAGGTTGCAATACTTACCATGCTCACAAATTGCAATTGGGAGCTTCTAGCTGATTATTATTATGTTGTTTCTTCCTTATCTACGTTTTATGCTTGTGAGTGTCGCACATACCCAGGAAAAGGTACCAAAAAAAAGTATTTCTGACATTCTAGCAGGAATAATGTGTTATCATGATATCACAGTTCCAGTTTAGGTTCATCTTAATTGTAACTCAAACTATTATTGTTGTTGGCATTAGTGGTGTGTTAAATGGTCTGGTGAAAATCTGAGAAAAAGCAGTTCAGATGGGACTCTAAAAAAACAGATTTTCAATCTGATCATTAATAAAACATCTCCCTGGCCTGAGATAACACACTTGTGAAAGTAGTTTCATTGTTTCCTTTATTTTATCGTCGAGGACATTTCTGCAATGAAAAACAGACTTTAAAGAATTTCTAAAAACAAAATGCACTTTTGGAAAATCCTTCTTTAAGAATATTTTCTAAGGACATGACTCAAATGAAATTTGAGCAACTCCTTGTTTTCTAAGGAAATCTTAAGGGAAGCAAAAAGGAAAATATTTCCTTATGATGCTTTATATGTGGCTGGGCACTATTGTGTTCAATAATGTGTGTGAGAGAGACCTTGAGGCCTGAAGGAAGTAGATCCCAAGACTGATCTAGAGTCTGGTGCTCATATTTTTCGGATTTCCTCCATGTTAATATCATCTATTATGTATTTACCTGCAATCTGCAGGCGATCTGGTTTACACAGGAGGAGAGGGGCACATCCTACCTGGTAGCAATTTAGAGATTCAGATGAATTAGCATACAAGCAGCTCTTTGAGGGCTAATCATAAAATCTGATTCAAAGGTGAAGTTCAACAAGGGATAATTAATCCATGACGGCATATTGATGATTGTTTCCAAACACTTGCCAATTAGAGCAATACAGCATCCACATCAACATGCCGTCAGTGTTTTTAAAACAGCATACTTACGACTTATAAGTCGATCCATCATCTTCTCTATTTATCAAAACAATTTCAGCATATCACCACTACTATCCCACTGCCCCCTAATGGCTGGACCTGGCATCACAGACCACCACTGTTGAATAACAGCTTACCAGCTTCTTCTGTATAGAGCACTCAGGAGGGTTGTGGAGTTGTGTGTGAAGCTGCCTGCTGGTGAAATTCATCAAGAGCTTCTCTAAACTCCCTGAGCAACATGAATGTGCTAATGACTTGCACTGAGCGAATAGAGTAAGCTTGCATTCCTTAACCAAATTTATGAGCAGAGTAATACGTGGAAGGTTCATAGCCATAATGCCATGTTGCTTTGGTACTATTCCAGTAGAATGGCAATGAATGACAAAGGTCTCTGTAAAAATCTGGAGAGAACAATACTGTGAGATAGGGTATGTTATGAAGGCTCATGTCAGTTTTTACCCATTTTATATTGTCTTCTCACTCTAAGCACTCTCAATAAATGCCCTCTTTCCTTTGATCTTATTCTACTGCTTTTACTGTGAAGAGAAAGAAGTTTTAATAGTGACAAGTGTATTTTTAATGATACACATGATGATCAGAATCCTCCTGTCCACACACAAATACCTCCCAAGAAAATATCAATTAACTTAAATATAAATGTATTTCCAACTTTCCAACCTTCATCTAATAAATTTGAAATGTTTCCTGTGCATATTATTGTTGAGACATTAATATTATATTAATTTTGAGACATTAATGAGTTAAGCTTTTGCATTCATTCTAATGCTCTCCAATCCACAAATGTATGTTGTGTTTAGAAGTTGGTGGAAATCTCCAACATCCAGATTCAGTCAGGTGGTATTTCAAACATGGAAATCATGTGTGTTTTCTGCTACATGTATTAGTCAACATAATGTTTTGTAAATAAACTGTGGACATGACAGAATGAGAAATAAGGACATTAATGTGCCTCTAATGGACTCTAATGTGCTGATCAGCTTTTTTAGCTGGAAACTGTTGACAGACTGTTAGCTATTCAGTTGGTTGCAATCTGCAACCTCAATGCCAGATGCCACCAAATTCTACACACTGGACTTTAATGAACATTGTTTTGCCAATTTAAGGTGAAAAGCCATGAAGGCTAAACCAGATTGCACTAGCGTGAGAAGTAAAGGCTATGAGGACATCTAAAGTTAATTTATACTGTATGCAATAAGTCAGCATCCAGGCAAGAGAATCTCAATGTGTAATGTTAGCTAGCTAGATTAAAATGCTGTCATACTTACTGTAAAACCTTTACCCACCTCCCAATACTGTAGGTCAAAACCACAATAAGCAGCAGTTCATAAGAGGAAATTGTACTTTTCATAATCTTCTTGAGTGTCAGTGGCCGACAATCATTATCCACGTGTCCACCATTAATCCATAGATTCGTCCATGTCAAGCTATCACCTCCTTATCGGTCTGAAGCTTCGCCAGAAGTAGCATATTTACTGATTTACTGGTGAAGGGATGATTTTTTTGGAACAAACTGAACATCAATATCAACAACAGAGAAGTGGATTATGCCAAATGACTTTTGAAGTTTCTGTGGAGGTACAGATATGATTTGACATGATTTTTGCTGCAACTATTGGTTTCTATTGGAATTTACTGACAACAGCTGCTGTCCTCTATAGTTGGGAGAAAGAAACAAACTTTTACAGTGGGTGGGTATTTAATACTCAATAGGCAGATTTGTAGGAAGTAGTATTTCTTTAACATATCCAAAGATCATGTTTGCAATTCACAAGAACCTAAACTATTACACTACACCCAAAGAAATAATAATAATCTTACTTCGCTGGCGTGTAATATTTCACATTTATAAATTTGGGTATACATGCAATTGAAAAGCAATATAATTAATGTTCAAATAGGTCTGCACTTACAGCTGCTCTCTACTGTTTGGTATCAATCTCCTATCAGAGACAAGATTAGACACAACAGTTATTTGTTATTGATGGGGGGGGGGGGGGGTACAGGCGACAGCCTAGGGCGGGGGGGGGTGCCGAAATTGCACCCAGAAAAAAAAAGTGTTCATCAGTGAGTGATCATCACATTCAGAACATGCTAGAGCATTGATGGGTATGATATAACAAGCCAGTTTCACAATGCGTCACAGTGAGCTGCTGTTAACATATTCCCAGCGCCCCTATCAAAAGCACTGGGGCTCTTTGTGGCGCCTGCCCAGAGCATTGATATGTTTGCGTTTTAAATTATGTCAAGTGAAAGGTTTTAGTTAATAGTTGTGTATTTGTTTCAAAAGGATCTACACATTTTGAGGCTATGTTTGTATTTATGTTGGATATTATTCATGAATCTTTTGCGTGTTTCCAAACAATCATCACATTTCAGTGGGGGGGCGCGCCTGGGGTGAAGCTCGCCTAGGGCAGCACATGTGCTAAGGCGTGAAAGCATTACACATCACTGGCTGACTGAAGCACTCCAGCAATAATGTTTGATGAAACAAAGATGAGTTGTGTGGCTAAGCAGAGGAAAGAGGGTACACACATACATTTAAAGGGATTAAAGACAAACACACACAACTGGAAGGCACCCAGGAAATTACTAGTGAATAAATGCTAAGAAGATCCCAATAAATCAACTCTCACATTCCAAATGCCCCTTCCCACCCCATGAAACAGTGGGATTGCTTCAGTGAAAGAGCTTCTTGGACACACTTCAATAGTCGAACGAAAACCCTAAATATCTCTGGCAAGATAAACAATGTAATAATGCAAAACAATACTAATGAATCAGGAAAATGACAACAGAACAGTCCAGCCCATCTTTTGCAGCGGTAAGCAAAAGCATGCCGAGCAAATTCCTCTGGGATTACTGTTAAGTCTAAAAAAAAATTTTTAAAAAAAAGACACACTTGTGGAGTTGCAAGATGCACAGCAACCGCTAATGAATTAAATATGATTTCCATGTTCAACATCGAAATAATATCAGAATGTTTTGGAAAACTGCGTAAAGAAATGGTAACCGCGCTGTGTCAATCAAACTCAAGAGCTCCACAAAGAGCGAAGGAGCCAATGAAAACACAGTGGCTCAAAATGATGACTCTTACTGTTTGCTCTGAATCTGTGCCCACACTATCAATTGGAGGAGGGGCATGTGTGCTTAAAAAGGGGCTTGAACACTGTTTTTCATTTATTCATGGATTTACTTCAGGACAAAAACATATCCAGTGGAGAAGTACAGAACAGTATAAAAACAGATGCCAGAATTTTACAGCTTACTAAAAACAGCAAAAATATTTGGTGGTCCTGAGATTTGGAGACATGCAAGGAACGGATATACATAATTACTTGTGAGAGCTTGCAAGCTCTTTTGAATCAGCTTTCATTTGAGAAACATGAAAAGTATGCTCTCCTACTAGCCTCCAGAATAGAGTGACACATTAATGAAAATGCTGACTCATATTACAGAACAGCTAGGCACCCCATCTTAAATCCAACTGAACTCAGCCCAGCTGGAAAGTGACGATGTGTGATTTATCTCTTGTTGAGTGTGACAAAAGAGCCATAAACGGGACAAAAGTTAATTCAAACCTGAAAGGCAAACTCAAAAGTTACACTTTTAAAATGGATTTTCAAGGACAAATCTTAATCGCCTGCCACAGAGCACATGTGGTTTGTGGAATTGTAATTAGTGTGTTCGTGTTTCAGAGGGGACTTCATTAACCTGGATTCAACACTGGTGCAAGCATGAGTAGGAGCTGCGTCCTGTTTTGGTCATAAAACAAATTAAGTTTAGGGTTAAAAAGTCAATGCCAGTACTGGTATATCTATACTACACAGACTTTCCCACCAACTGAAAACATCGTAAATATGTCACTTCTTCCAAAGGAATATCACCTGCTTTCACTTTTATGACATGCTGCGATTAGTTTTCTAGGAGAGGGATCCCCTCCATGATGCTCATGTTCATGAGGGTAGTCTAGGACATCTCAGAGCTACAGTAGAATATAACAACCACATGTGGAAGACATTGTGGGCAATTGCAGTACAGTAGTTGAGACACTTACAAGCTATGCAATATGTACACAGGAAAAGCCACAGCGTGCATGTCGGTCTAAAGGAGGATGGGGGTGTATGAGTGCTGGGATAGGGTAAACAAGGTTTTGGGTAAAACGTGCTTCGCAGTGCCAAAAGCCAGAACTGATTATCCTGAGAGACACGTGACACACATGAAATAGATCACTAACAGGTGGCGGTGAGAACGCACCAAAACAGGAAAAAAACTGAGGTGACTTTTGCAGCTTTTCAGCAGTGTGTCAATCTTACAGACCTGTTGCTGAGGACTATATGGTTGAAAATGAGTTTCACTGATCATTTAAGAGTCTGTTTATGGTGGATGGAAAGTGTCACAGGTGAATGACACATGTTTGTAGATGCACAGTCATGTATGCTCCTTATCTGATTGTCTTGCCATCTAAATATTCATAGAGGCAAATGGAAAGTCATCCACAAAACGACTTTCCAGTCAGACCCTCGAGCCACGCTGATTGAATCTAAATTTATAATGACAATACAACTGCACATGCCACAATACAAATGCAGACTGTGTTCTGAAAAAGCATTATCTTGTTTCATGCACATGGTTTAAATCAAGGTGGACTGGCTGTGCTCCGTGTGTAGTATTGGAGAGCTGTTATTTTCAAATGCCCACAAGCCGACTTTTTCAGGGTCCATGTACTACACAGTGTAACTTTCCCTGACCAAACACAGGGCTGTATCTCTGCAACACGACAGAAGAGATTAGGTTCAGCACAAACACTGGCTGCGCACGAGAGAACGCTCTGCTGCTTTCTAGCACCGTGCCAGCGGAGAACAGTGACACTCAAGCCAGAAAACTGCTGCCAAAGCCTGTCTAACACTTGGTTCTTATCAAATCATTGTGAACATCACTCTCAGGTTACTATGAACTGTGAAGGCAGAAAGATATAGCCCTCAAACTTTTTTTTTTTTTTTTCACACCCAGGAGATAAAATATCTTTAGCCTCCTTCAGTCAGTTTGGGTGACGGTGTTCACACGCTTGTCTCGGCTGGCTCGGTAATTGCTGAGCACTGTTATCTGAGAATGGAGCTGTTTACTGAGCGGAAAGTTCTCGGAGCAATTTCTTCAGGACTGCAATCAAAAATATATGTGATATTCCCAGGGTTAACTATGTAACCTAACAAAATAGTAACAGGCCAAACAAAAAAGCTGTGCCAACAAATGTTCTGAATTATGAGAGAAAAAAGGATTATAACAAAGAAAAGCACTGATTGTGGATTATGGCATGGGTATGCAATGTTTCTTTGCACCTCTCTGACACTTACCCTCAATTACTGTAGAATTATGCATACATGAAAAAAAACTGAAAAACTAATCCAATTGTCTCGGGGACATGACTCAAAACAGCAATGTTTTTGGAAATAACAACGCTCCCTTATCCAAAAAGAAAGGATGCAACAAATAAAAATACAGCGATTCAAATTGATCTCCTTTGCAGGCCTCTTCTTGTCTAAAGTTTGGGGTCTCCTTCACTACTGTCGCCTCTGGCCTCCCCCCACCAACAGGACAGCCAGCCAGAAAGACAAGCTGAACAAACTGCCAAACAGTTTGTCTGTCATCTGATCATACTGCGAGTCTCTTTTCAGTGGAAAATGGTGGTGAGACTGTTTTCGTGTGTTCACGAACGCCCACAGCTGTTTTCCCCATTTCTCCTGTGCTTTTCCCGACACAGATCATTTGGGCAGATGTACACTCCACCTGGGGTAGAACTTACAACCAAATCCCCCCTGTGCAAATTATGGATATCAAAACATATCCTGTCTTTAAGAACTATTACGTGAAGGGTTTTACTGAAATCACTCAAACAACGTCATTCCATCAAACACACCCTAATCACTGGGTAATCCACCTTTGCCAGAAGCTAAATACTAAGATATACACTGCTAACTCGAAACAAACGTGTGTATGGAGTACATGTTTACATATATGTGTGGTGGAAGCATCTGCCCTATACATCCCTGTGATCCAATTTTATTTCATCAGTATCAAGCAAGCCCAAGGATGTGTCTGCCCTGCATGCCCCTCAATCCTCCCACAGATCCCCAAACACTCCTCACATTATCCCACCACACACCCACCTCTTCATCAGCAGGCTTCTGTGTCCCCTCCACTGATGCGTCCAGGGGGACTCAATGACTGTCTAAGCCCATTAGGGGGCTCCTGAACCCCCCACACGCCAACAGATACTACAGCCTTGTGTGGGCCTGTGGAGCCTGGGGCTTGACATGTGGAAGCAATCACTGCAGAGAGAGATGAAATGATATATAGAACCAATACAGAGATGGATCAGTAATGAGCGAGATCTAATGTCTAATCAAAATACATTCACTCAGCACAAGCAGTGACTTCAGAAGTCTGGTTGCGTGTCTCAGAGTGGAGGCCCTGGTCGGTAATGACCTGGATCAGATATCTTATCATAATACATACTGTAGATGTGAGTGCCTCCATTATAAATATTAACCAAAACTACTGTTCACACAGAAACGGTGAACACTCCTCTAATGCAACTTTTTATGCCTAAATATAAAATGTAAAGCATTTGTAAGGGGCTTACATATGAGTAATTTAAAAAGGTCTACTTAACAAGTGTTCCTCTCAGAGTTACACCTCAATATCTGAACCAGGCCAACAGACCCACTCTCACAGCATGTCTGGCATACGCTTCAGAACGACTCTTTGGTAGGAGTTGAGTTTGGCTGAGTCAAATGCTCAAATTACACATAATTATACTGAGGTGCACATGATGGAGCTGGGATAGCTGGTTCAATTTTTGATTGGGTTACATGTTAGTGAAATAGTCTTATTTTTCAAGCTCTATGTCACATCTGTATCTTCTCTTTTTTATCATTAGAAGAGTAATGCCGAAAATATTTAGACAGTTTACACAAACAGTTTAATATGTTATTTATCTGACAAGTTCTGGCGTTTTTGGGAGGGTTTTTTGAAGTTCAAACTTGAGTTTCCCCTTCTGTTTCAATTTTTATTGATTTACAACTTCTTGTTGCTTAAGATTACTGAAAGCTAAACCTAAAAAGACTGAATAAGGGATTCTTTGCTTTTGACAAGCAGATTTGATATTGGATAGCGATTAGATAAAATGCAACTGGAGCAAAGTAGTACATGATGCAAAAGTGTCAAGTCCAGAGAGTTCTGTTACAGGTACCTCTTCCATGAACAATCTGATATTTCCTGTATATCAGTAATAGAAACACATTTCCTTTATTTTGCAAACCAACTTCTAAACAAGGACCCTTGGTGCTGTCAGACACTCGCATGGCTTCTCCTACCACCACTATGCTGATGACACCCAGCAATTCTTATCTTTTCCCCCATTTGGAGGCGTACATCACTGCTCGCCTGGCAGAAATCTCAGAGATGTCTAGGCACCACCTAAAGCTCAACCTGGACAAGACTGAGCTTGTGTTCTTTCAGGGAAAAGCATACCCATGTCCATCATTGACAATATTGTGGTGGTGCCAACTCGGACAGCAAAACACCTGGGTGCAACCGTGGATGATGAACTGTTGTTCTCACCAAACATTGTAGCAGTAGCCTGCTCTTATAGGTCCCTTCCTCATTAGGGAGGCAGCCCGGGTGTTCATCTAGGCACTAGTCCAGAATGCTGCTGCCCACCTGGTATTCAACCTTCTCATATATTCCCACACCACTCCTCTTCCCTGTGCTTTTAACTTTTTTGGACAACAATGGCACAGAGGGATAAGATATATCAGGCTTTGGATACACACACAATACTTGTAAGTAGGATCAATTCATTGTTGGTTTGGCTCTGCACTTGAGATTTGCTGAGATTAAGAAAAATATAGAAAATCACCAGCCAGTCAGGATGGTACGGTCATTGCCCATCTTTTGCAGCAGGCTGCAAATCCACCTTTTCACAATGTACCTCAACACCTCACCTTAGCACTTCCATCTTCCATCCCAAGAAATATAAATAAATAATGTAAATCTCTAACACATATTTAGCTGTTTATTTGGGAGAGTTGCAATTTTTTTCAAGAGTGTTGACATTTCAAAAGGTTGCCTTTTTTCAATAACTTCTAATCTCTCTGAAAAGTATTAGATCTGTGTTATGTTTTTACGATAGATAAAAACAGCCACAGGGCATGCCAGGTTGGGGCGTACCATCTGTTCTTCTGTTTTTTAATCAGGTCATTCTTTCTGTTGAACCACACCACAACTACCTGATGTGCAGGTGCTCTTGCTCCTTCGTACCAAAAGCTTTGAAATCTTTGGCTCGAAGGTATCTGCACACACACACATGTCTTTAACTGTTGAGAAAGGTCTATATGAGATCAGTGGGGGATCCTGGAAAACATTACAAAGAGTGGGATCATTACTGAGAATATCTATTGTTTGTATAATATATGTTTAATATGTTAAACTTATTATTTTACCTAGTGGTAAAGAAACTCTGTGTGAGCTTTCCGTTGCCTTATTTTTGTTTTTAAATTATATCTCTTCAGTGTTTATATCTTTAGTTTTCATTGCAAATGACCCCAAGTCGACCGGAGTCTGTATATCGCTTGACCCATTTTATTGTTTGACTGGAGTGAAAGGTGAACCAAGACTAATTTCATGCTGACTGAACTCATAGTTTACTTGGTGGAAATCTGTAGAAAATTTTCCACTTACAAAAAGAAACAATCAGAACAGTCACATATCAGCTCCAGTGACCATCTGCTCATCTTGAGTCTATTGTCTTACTCACTCTTTTGCACAAAAATTCAATGTTGTCATAGTAGAAAACACAGGAGAGTAATATAAATATAGACAGACAATATTTGAAACACACACATACACACACACACACACACACACACACACACACAGTACAGTGCACATGCACACATTCTCAGGAATCCCATGTCATGTTTCTGTCAATATATCTTCAGGTAACACTCTTGGCATCGTAAACTAGGAATGTTTCCGAGACAAAGAGACAAAGAGACAAAGAGTGAGTCAGCTCAGTAATCTTCCATCCCCATTCATCTCCTGCAAATATTTGCAATCATCTCTTCGACAACAATTGATCCTTACATGACATCAATACCAGCTTTGTGACCCAGTTTTTATAAATAAGTTCAGCAATTACAACATGAACAAATAATTTACCACCCACCCCGATTCCACCTCAGGATATATTCATCATTACTTTAATGTCAGGCTGTTAATCACTGAAGTTTTAATGCATGTGTGTAGAGCGTTGTTGAGGAGAAGAGAAGAAGACAGGATGAGTGATGACAGATACTGTATTTCCACAAATAGTGGCCAGGGTCTTTATTTACCTCAACTGCAGAGGGTACCAGGCCTTTATTGGAAGCAGGCTTATATTAGAGAGAGGCCTTTATTTCTAATTCCCTCTGTTTGATAAGTACTTTGCTCATATTTTAGTACAAAGCCTCCTTGTTTTCTGATCTGCTACCGTTTTTTTTATTTGAGAAAATATGGTAGATCAGGCTCTGCATGGTACCATAGTTGGAAATATGGGTTAATAAAGATATTGGTCTGATATATGAGGTTCAATTGGAAGGATCTGTAATAAATTTAACATGTTGAATTTGTCCAATGTGGGTAGAAAGAAATATTGTTGAATATTTTTGACATGATAAGTCCACATGATTCAGAGTACATCTGCAATGTGTTGAGAGATTGGATTTCTTTTAGTGCATTTTAAACCTGTTTTGCAGGTTAACAAAAACCCACAAATGGTAGTGAAAAATTTATGGAGGAGATATTTCAGAGGTTAGTCAAGTCAAGAAAGGAGAAAATGCTTCAACCAATATTTCAGAAAAAAAAAGATATAAACAATATATTTGGCTGGCGTAATTAGAAAATAACACAAATAAAGAATGTGTGTGTGTGTGCATGCATGTGTGTGTGTTTGTTTTGTAACCAAACTCCTCTACCTAATGATCATGTGATCAAGAAGAGCTGAACCAGATGGCAGAGAATTAGTCCCAAAAATGAATGCTCTCTCTTGCTCTCTCCCACATACACACACACACACCACTTAAGCCATTACTGCAGAGCTTTAACACTGCAGTAACACATCACTACGATAATCTTTGAACTCCAGCACTATTACTCTATTCATAATTCACAAATTTACAATCCAATCAAATGTATTATGTTCACAGAAATAAACAGTCTATGGTCATTATGAACTGTGTTTCAGCTGGACTTCATGAGACCATCTCACTGATGCTACGTTGCCTTTTGCCCTTTCAACAAACTATCTGACTGTGAGTTCACTCAGTGCAGGCTCTGGACTTTTGTTAATCCTTCATGTTTACATCTGATTTCTCCCTGGGCCTTCTGAGGGCCACTGCCAGCCACACTCACTTCATCATGTTACACAGCAGTGACAACACAGCCTATGGGTGTTTCCTGATCTTGCTTCTCACTCTCTAATTGTGCTAAACTATTGCTGAGCCAAGACACAGCTGGGTACAACAACATTCACTTCATTTTCCTGGGCTGATGTATGGTTGAGCTGAGTGGTGCATGCAGGGCACATCCCAGAAATTAAAAGGTTCTTGTTCAGCGCTGATTGCAATGATAATTTTAACAGCTGGAAGGATGGAGCCCCCTTTTCTCCTCCACTCCCCTTTCTTTACTTGCATCAAAACCATGGCACAACCCCGAGCCACCGTCTGTCTTACAGGACCATGATTGGACCTGAACACTAGCAGCTCAGCCAAAAAGGACAGCCTGTGCTGCGAGGATCACATCACATCCTCCTCCCTGTGTTTTTCAGCTAAAAGCAGTGCCTGTGATTTATTTCACTGTGTGAGATTTAACGAGGATCTGCTTCTAGTTTTCTCTCCTCTCGGTTTTGCCACACACTTTCTGGAGGTCATTAAGGAAAATGAAGAGAATGACATGACGTGATGGGCTGCGGAAGAGGCATGAAGCTGCTAAGAAATAGACAGTATGTGTTAGGAATGGCCTATAAGTCAAAGAAACCCACTCTTTTGACTGACTAAATCTCCATTTGCCACATCCTACCAACTGATATTCAAGCTACTGTATATCTGGGACATGAAAGCTTTTACATTCGATGTTTGAACATCTTGCGTCAACGCTGAAGTTCTTTCCCAGTGGAACTCATTTGGGTGTGGAGAAGTAATGTATTTTTCTAAATAAATAGAACATACATAGTAATTAGCCACCACAGCTAGACTGAACCCTCATGAACAGAAAACCCAAGGAAAACTACTGGCGACACTGACTGTGAAATGATCTTTGTAAATTGTGAACCAAAATACCTGAGTAGTTGGTGCAATTTGTCAAATAAAAAAAAAAAACAGGATTTCACACTAATTAATCATATAATAGTGGTTTAGGAAGAGCCTTTCTGTTCATCAATCTGCCATATCCAGAGGAACAGGGAGGGCCATTATTCTGAACATTTGCCAAAAGTGTGTCTTTGTTCATTATGAGTCCCCTAAATGTGACATAGTATTCCAAATATAACATAACCCTGATTAGAAGATGAACTCCTTTTGCCACTTTTGCCACACCAGCTTTTTAGAGAGTCGAAGTCCTAGCGTCACTTCTTGGCTAGCCGCTAGCTAGCATCTGTAACTCAATGCTCTGTCATTCAACAGAGAAAGTGTTTCTGAAGTTATATTCTAAGATGAATGAGTACAACATCTGCTATTACAATTTGTGATTTTCACCATGTTAAACAATAAATGATTTAATCACATTATAAATGTTTCCAGTGTGTCAATGTGGATATTAGATGTCAGCAGTCATCAGTCCCAGCATGCGGTTACAACTGCTTCTGCAGCAGCTGAGCACAACTGTACTAACAACCTGTACCATTGCAGGTTAGAACACACTTATTATAATCTCATAGCTAAAAAGACAGAGTTGTACTGTAGATTCAAATGGAGAAAATGGGACATCTTACTAATATCATGAACATTGTTTATTGGCCCAGAACAGATCATCTAAATTCAAACCTGATGTTAAACTAAGACAATTTTTTAATTTATATCTTTGTTCACTGTTGGTAAACAGTTGTATAATTTAGGGACAATTATTATTTAAATGGGCAGCAGCTACAAATAGCCATGCGCATTGAAAAAATCTCAACACAAATGGAGTGAACCACATTACACACTGTTGAGCAATTTTACTGCTTTTGCATTGTTAAAAATGTCAGCGGCATTTTGAATGATGTTCTTGCTTCTGGGCTTTCTATGATAGCTATGATATGACTTCTTCAAAATTAGAAAAAAATGAAATGAATCATACTCACATCACTCCCCCGTCAGAAGCGGACCCTTTTAAAAGCACAGACAAATTTTCTGACTGTTAGCATTTTTCAGAAGTTTTTTTGGGCTCATCATTTCCTAACGAGCCATTCTGTGGCCGCGAAACAAAAGAATTCGTCTGGTCAGTTTCTGCTGTAAAGGCGTTGGACAACTATTTCCCTTCTTTAAAAGTTTATGAGCGAGCAGATAATTCTTGTGAGTAAAACTTTGACACTTTGATGGCTGAACAACTCAAGCAGACATGCTGTAGACAGACAGATAAAAACTTGCTAGCCTAGCAACATTAAGCTAGGCTACATAACCTGTAATGCACAACTCTCTTAAACAAACTGGTTCACTCTGCTGCACTCAAAGAGAACAAGTGCTGTTGTGAGAGTTAAATGTCTACTCCTTGAGTATAACACAACAGTAATGCAATATATGACAAATATAAGCCCTCCTTTTTGTGAGATTATTCCAATTTATCAATTTTATTTGTCCCTTCCATCTCTCCTCTAACTTTTCACTCTACACTATCACCTGTGATAAGAAACAATCGCCCTAAGAGCTGCCCCAAAGGTATGTGTAAAACATTGGCAATACAAAACCAACTGTTAAGTAAATAGCTGCCATCACTAAAATATACTTTTTTGTTTTTTTGTTTTGTTTTGTTTTTTTAATGGTTTCTGGGCCTTAGTGTTCTCTTTAGCCTGGATGAAATTGGAAATCATGTTGTGTCCTCCTCCTCCTCTTCCTCTTCCCTATCTCGTTGTGTAATTCTTTCACCCCATTAAAATCTGTTTTATTTCATCTTTCCATCCAAAGATCTCTGCTTGAGTCATACATGCTGATAAAGTCCTGTTGATCTCTCTACATCTTGGTCGTCTCTGAATGTGAAAAACCGTTATCTCTATGCTGCTGTCATTTATCCAGCCTGTCTTGCCAGATATATGTTTGAAGGCTGAACTCGGCTTTTCTGTCTCTTGTCCTCTGGTGAGGGCAGGATGTCTTCTGCAGACTGGGGTTCGGTTGAGACAGCAAATGGCTTGGCCTGAGACTCGATGCTCATCTGGCACAACCACAGAATCAGACGAGGAGACTCTGCTGTATGCAAATACACCAAAAGGAGGCAAGTAGCTCACTTTATGAAGCCTCATAAACACTCAATAAAACACACATATCTTCACCTGCCTGCCCATAAACATAATGTAAATTAACATGAGCCAGAAAACACACACAGTGACTTGAATCTTGATAGGTTAATGTGCAAATATAACCAGAGGTGGTGGGATGCTGTGTCAGACACTGCTGTTCAACAGCTCCAGAAATGTCCAAGTCCCTGTTTTCCTGAGCTGACCTCCTGGTACGGTTAGACCGGAGAAAAACATGCTTTGAGATATCAACCATTTATGGCTCCAGACAAAGCCTTGTACTGCATGCCACATCTGGCATAATCATATTTATAACGATAACAAAGATAAGAGGGGATAAATCAAACACAACCTCTCTCAGAGCACTTACACTTCTGCTAAATGAAAAGCAAATTGGAGTTTCCTTTCATCACGTGAGAGCTTTCTGGTGTTAACAAACAAGCAGTCATTCTCCCATGGAATCAGAGTCTGCCTCAGTCTGAACTGGATGGCCCTTCTCAGTCCCTAATGTCTCTGAAAACAAAGAACCATTCTGGTATGTTAAAACTCACAAAGTGTGAACAAAAGTACACGGCAAGATGCAGTCATTCCTGTCTCTGACCTATATTATAGGAACAATACATGTCTCTCAAAGTGAAGGTATCCTTACCCTGATGCATATTTACACAGATGTTATGAATCAGGATTTTTCAGTAAGTAGCCATCTGCCATTTTGGCAAGGAACATTCAGTGATAAGGAAAGAGAAATAGCAGAGGCAAAAGACGCAGTGCCAGGTACTGTACACCAGGTATTGACAACCAAGCCAGTGTACTCTCTGCTAATGTTGCCTACATCTTATGAGACTTGCAGGAATCTTGTAAATATGGACAGAGGCAGACTTCATGCCAGTGTTGATCTCATTAACTTTGCTGCAGCTTACAGTAGACTCTCAATAACTTGTAATAAAAATTTCTGAAATGTTAATAAAATGTGTCACACAGCCACTTGCTCAAACAGACCACGGAGGTCGTTGAATAAATGCCTCTGGTTCAGACATTTGTTATCTGCGAGTAAGATTTTATGTGGAACGGTGACTCATAAAACAAACTTGCCCTCTTAGTCGTCTGAGATAGGAATTCACACCACAACACACACACGCACACACACATCAAACACTGATAACATCTGCTTTAAATTAACCATATAATGTGTAGTTTGTAAATTATAAAAAATAAAAGTACCTCATGAGCTGAGCACAGATTTTGATTGCCAAAAGTGAGTATACAGACCAAAACAGGGCACTATCATGATTGGAGGTTTAAATTTTCTGCCTTTGAGTTATCACCATTAAAGGGAAACTTCAGTATTTTTCAACCAGGACCCTATTTTCCTGTCATTTTGTGTCCAAGTGACTAATGGAGACAATCATTTTTGAAATTGGTCCAGTATTGAGCGGGAGCGCTTCAGCCGGCAGCCGCAAAATGGGCTGTAATGTAATCCAACGGGGCAATTGCACCCGTCAAAGTACGCCCACTAAAAGCGCTTGTTTTTACCACTGACAGGCTCAGATTATTATTATTATAAATGTCTGACAACATTATGGAAAGGACCATGCAGAGAAATAAAATGTTTTTCTTTCGCTTGATCCAGTCTGTTTGTTATTGTGTCTAACCAAGTCTCGCTCAAAGTCTCATTCTGAAATCCTGCGAGTTGAGTTGTTGAAATCAGCTAAATATTCGAGAAGGGTCTATCTGCAGTCTTGCAGACCAACACGTCACGCCCACTTTGCTATACAACAAGTCACCGATTTTTAAATCGCTTTTCTCAGCTCAAAGAAAGTTTTACAAATAGAAAACCTCCATGGATCAAAAATTCATAATAGAAAGAGTTATAATTGACTTTGCAGTTTGAGGCGTCCTGTCAACAGTTTTACAGACGTCTCTTTTACAGTGGTGGTCTATGGGCAAAATGCTTTTTTGGCCGCATGGGGTTTTTTTTGCTTATATTTGTAAAACTTTTCCTCAAGCCAAGAAAAGCGATTTAAAAAATCTATGACATCATCACAATGTAAAGTCTATGGGCTGAGCAGGAACTCGGGGGCGGGGCCAGCGGGCCACAACGCGGAAGCAAACCCGGAAGCTAGAAACTTTTTTTGACGTATGCACCAGCTGAGCAACCCTTATTGGACTGAATGGGCGCCATTTTTAGTCCGGTATCCAGCTCTTATAATACATCCATTCGATAGACCTGGTTGAAATATTCCGCCATGACAGAGACAACAACTGACAAGTCAACTCTCGCGATATTTCAGAACGAGACCTCCTTCAGCAAGACTCGGTTAGACACACTAACAAACAGACCAGATCAAGCCAAAGGTAAAGAAAAACGTTTTATTTCTCTGCATGGTCCTTTCCATAATGTTGTCAGACACTTATAATAACAATCTGAGCCTGTCAGTGGCAAAAACAAGCACTTTTAGTGGACCTACATTAACGGGGCACAATTGCCCAAAAGGATTACATTGCAGCCCGTTTTGCAGCCGCTGGCTGAAGCCTCTTGCTCAATACTGGACCAATTTTAAAAAATTGCTGTCCCCATTAGTCACTTAGACACAAAATGATGGGAAAATAGGGTCCAGGTTGAAAAATACTGAAGTTTCCCTTTATGATACAAAGTGCAATCAAAGTTTTTTTTTAATTTTCCACTTCTTCTTTCACATATTCTTACATGATTATGATCCTCAGCATGATGCACCTGCTTCACATTAAGACGCTTTGGAGGCTGTCTGCCTCTGCACATTGTGAACCACAGTAATGTGAATAGCCTATCACAACATTTGAACTGGTTTGCATTAGCTAGGCTTTTACATTAATATAGACGGTCTCCCTACAAGCATACATTATAATTAGGCAGATATGAAAGCATCTCGTGAGCCTGTCGGTAATTGTTACCCTCCTCACGTCATCACGTCTGAAGTTCACCTTCAGGACATCGACGTAATGCGCATTCCAGTTAACAAAACAGGCGGCAGCTGTGCATTTTCCACTTACCTTCGACGCTAAAATAAGAGATGTTCAAAACTCAAAACTCGAAGGTCCGAGCTGGCAACTTATACAGTTTGTTTTTAGCAAAGTCGTTGACCAGGAAGCATTTTGTAGCCGATGTCTGGATGAGTTTGTACCCCTCCTCTCTCTCACATCTGGTCCCCAAACTGCGTGAGTACCTCCCATTCACGCAGCTTCAGCTGCTCTCTGCGCACCCACTTCTTCTCTTCTTCACTTCTTCTGAGTCATGGGATTCCCTGCTGGTTCTGAATGAATTATCATTTGTCTCTTTAGAGCCTCAGTTAAACGCTATAAATGGCTGAAACTATTTCTCATTAGAGACCGCCTGTTTCCAGGTGTCATAATTACTAACGGTCAGCGCGCGCCCAGCTCGTTGATGCAGGGTTAAATGACGTCAGGGTTAATAAAAATGGCACGAGAAGCAATAGGGACATAAAATATGCTGCGTTTTCTAATGTGTAGGCTGTAGGATACAGATAATATTCATACAAGAGTTCCTACTAGAAAAAATATGTTGCAAATTGCATAATTCAGAGAAATCATACAGATCTTCATCCTGCAAATGTGCCCATTCATCATAAATAATTTATATTAGATGGAGGTAGCCCAAAGAAATAGATGTAGATATTGCATTAATGCATTAAACTAAGTGGGTTTAGTGTTAAGTAACACAACAATCGTGATCATTAAATCAGAGCAAAACACAAATAATGTATTTCAGAAAGAAAGTTATGGAAAGAAGTAGTTACACAAATAATTAGTTTTGGCTCAGATGTTTTAGACTATGTTAATGCATATAAATACGTTCTTTCTTGATGAATTAATGACTTACGGGGTTGGAACTGGGTCTTTTGTTGACTCTGCTGTGAGAGCTTTGGGATCACTTATTAACAAACAAAGTATGTAATGATCTTGGCTCTTCGACATATACCCAACTTTACGATGCATCTCTCCCATATTGAACTATGCTGCAGGGGTGTGGAGCTTAAAAGAATTTAAAACTATAAACACCATACAGAATAGAGCTATATGACGTGTTCTAGGGTTAATGGATTCGCTCAGATTCCAGCAATTCAGGGAGACATGGACTGCAGGGTCTGTACAACGAAAATGTGAAATGATACGACTGTGGAACCGTCTAATCCAAATGGCAGAGGACAGAATAAATAAAGTATTTATGTGGAGCAAATCACACGGTTCTCTGTGGGCAAAAGAGCTTTACTCAATTTCTGAGGAGGTGGATATGCTGTATATCTACAAGAATACTCTTCACTGTGATGTTAACCCCATCAAAAATAAGCTTTCACTGAAATTTGAAGAAAAATGATTAGAATGTTCTTTCAAAGCCTAAATTAAGGACATATGTGCATATCAAACAGAATTTTGACCCTGAATTATACGTTACATCTCATTTATCTAGAACCAAAAATCTTTGGTTGCACAGTTGAGAGCTGGTATTCTTCCTCCGGCTATTGAGGTTGGTCAATTCAAAAATATTCCAGAGGAAAACACACGGTGTGAGCTGTGTGATTTGGGTGAAGTGGAAAGTGAGCCCCATTTTCTTTTGTGCCGTTCAAATGAGGATGACTTAAGAGAGTTACTGTACCGTGAAATCGCTCAACAAAACCCTGAAATGGAACTGGAGTGGCTGTTTAATTTTGATGCGTTTAAGTTTGCTATTTTTTTTCTCAAAAGCCTGGAAGAGAAGATAAGATAGATTGTTTAATCAGTATTTATTTTGATTTGTCAGTAATACATAGTAAGCTTCTATCAGTGATTTAAGAGTTCTGCCCTACTCAGTGATGGTCTGAAGATCTGAAGGTGAAAGATGCTTTAGTTGTTTCTTTATTTTATTTTTCTGTTGTTTGACGATGTATCCGCTGTACTCCGGTTTGAATTTATGGTGTCTTGTAAGCCCATGCAGCCTGGGCATACAATTATATGTACGACACAATAATAAAATGTCATTCTTTCATTCATAAAGTAGTACAATTTCACGTTCTTTTACTTTGCTGTAGTATACTGTCATTTTGAAATACTTAATACTTCTATTGCACTGCAGTATAGTGTCATACACTATACTTACATTTATATTTAGATTTGTGTATTTCTACCACTGGTAATAACAACCTAAGAACTAACATGTTTAGTTTTCTGAACTTTTTATTTATGTGTGTTCTGTTTTGTTTTTCTGTTATCTGCACTGCAACGGTTTAGTCAAATGAACAAAATCAGTCTCAGGTTGCCTAATTTCTAGATTTTAAATAAATACATCATCTGGTAAAATATAAACTAAACTGTAAAGTCTTGGGACAATAAACATAAGAAGGAAATTTCTGTTTATTATATAGAAACATGGAAAGATACCTGTAGTTTTCAGATCAATGGATTCTACTTCCTGCCTGGTTCCTTCTTTATTACCCTCCTTTAGTATTATATTATTTGTACAGCTGATATTTATATCTACTGCTGTAACAAAGACATCTGTGTACCTAAAACAAAAACCTATTACTAATGCTGTGGGAAGGAGATCTTAACAAAGAGAGTAATACATCAAATCAAAGCAAAACAAAAAAGAACAGATGATGAAGAATGATCTTTTTACTGTAGCAGCTTGTCATCTTTTGAGCGACCAAAAGGGCAGATAAATTACTGACTATAGCAACAACTTTGTGGACCTTTAGCACCCATCCGTGCCATTTTATGATGCATGTAACAACAGCCATGGTGCTAAAGCTTCCCCTGACTCTGGTTCAAGACTTACTTGAGAACACAGCCACACATACAGTAAAAGTTTGGACACACCTTCCCATTCACTTGAATGAGAAAGTGTGTCCAAACTTTTGACTGATACTGTACATCCAGCTGAGTACTCTTTGTTTCTATGCAACAGGAAATACAAAGGATAGAGATGTTTCTATTAGAAATGTTTGCATGCCTTGTTCTTGACCTTTTGAGATATTCAGCAAGTGAGAGGTATTTTTTTACAAGTGTATGTGCTGTAAACTGTGACACTGCTGCTCTGGTGTAATCTGTCTGTAGGCGTGAAACAGATAAATTCAGGCTGTGGGGAGCTTTGTTTCCCAAAGATTAACAATTGCTGATTTATGATCCTGGAAACACATTGAGTTTGGACAGTTTTGGTCCAACAAATCCTGAGATAATTCCTCCAGCCTTGTAAAAATCTTGATCAGGGGAAAAGTCTGCAGGCGAGCGAGCAGAGGTTGGTACTTGCATGTTGCAGCAGATGCCAGCGGAGCTGCCGTCACTGCAGAATAACACAGAGCTGCTGAAAGAAGGAAGGGAAAGATACAGCGTTTGGTCTCTGTCCATCACTCCACTCCTTCTCCACAAACATGCATTCTGCTTCCAAACAATCTCATCTCTCCATCTATCATTCAGTTCTGTTTTCAGCAGGTTATCTTAGAGGCAGCCTGAGAGAGGGCCTGTCGCTACGGTAACCACTTCAGCTTCTGGATGGAGCCCAGGGTTGTAAAAGTGAAGAGCAAAAAGCTGTTATGATGTTATGCTCCCATCCAAGGCCAAGATTTAATGGTAGGGTCGCTTGGGGGTGGTGGGGGTGGGGGCGTGTTCGAGCCAGCAGTTGAACTCAGATATGTCAGGATTTGTTTGAAATGGATGGACCCATCAGTCTATCCCATGAAACTTTAGAGCAGCTTAGTGTATAAGTTTAAAGGGGAGTAAATGGACTTAAACACAAAAGGAGAAAGAGGAAAACACAAGTTGAGCAGCAGAAGAGGAATACGTAGGAGAGGCAGTGAGGGGAATGGACGAGATGAAGAGGCAGTGTAACGAGGTCAGAGACAGCAACAGACTGAAAGGAAACAAGAGGAAGCAGCCAAG